>OZ012673.1:13110708-13653208 GCA_963942505.1 Lordithon lunulatus
AGCAAAATTATGAATCATATGTATGTAGATATCTATTACAGAATTACAGATTTTAAAATAATGTTTATTTTAATTGTGAAACCACCTCTTAATCCCGTATGACATTATCTTGTGTCTGCATCGAAAACAATATAAGAAACTAGATAATGTCATATGGGCTTTAAGCCCTGGTTTCCTAGGAAAGCGGTCGCTTAATAGCGGCCGCTTTTGACTGTATGATAATATGTTTAAAATGTTCGTTATTCTAAAATATTGACAGTATTACTTATCATGTAATGTATAGTAATGAAAGAATGAAGAGAATAGTGATGTTTATCCAAATACTTGATTACTTGATAAATATAAAAAGAGGATTCAAGCAAATATTGACAGTACTAGGATTGACAGTATTATTGACCGTGTAAGGTGCCTTATTTAGGTGTGGATTGTTAATTGATGTGGTGTCGCCAGATGGTGTTAAACTTTCCTCCTAGGGAGTAAGTTGTATCGTAAAGTTTTTAATTAGTGTAATTAATAAACAGTGAACATTATAAAAGGTAATGTTGCAATTATGCAACAATATGCATTTAAAGGTTAATATATTAATATTAGCTGAGGGTTACAGTCTACAGATTCCAACTTAAATTCTTAAGATTTAATGATTATTATCATCACATAACTAGGTGAATAAATTCCTCTTGACATTCCCTCATTTTCTCATCTCAACGTTATTGTGATATATAATTGTATAACCGTTTTAGCGCTTATTTGACCGATTTGTTCCGGCCGCTTTCGCAGTGCATAGAGCACAAAAGCTACAAATTGGGATAATCGCCCATTGCTTTATTAAACTCGTATAAAAACCTGCCGCCGCCGTGTGTGTGTGTTGTGTGTATAATTTCTCTGTGGTCGTTCTCGCCGCAGGCAAGGTCGGGCATCTTTTTGAATGGACCTGCGGTTTCTTCCTAATTGTGTTTCGTAACTGACCTGCCCTTTCTAATGATAAAATCGCGGAACGCTCCGAAAAACTGCAACCCGACGCGCTGGTGCATGGCAATCGAAAGTCGCCATTTATCCGTTTTCGGTGCCGCGTGGAAATCTGGTGTGCGTGCTTATTCGTACGTAAATCGAAAACCTACAATGAATGAGCCGATCAGAAACACAATCCCGGCTATCTTTCACCGTGTAATGTAAGATATATTTGCCGCTCCGATGCGTCTCAATCAGTTACTAGTGCTGACCACAATTTTTATGAAACGACTTCAGGGGTTTTTTGTTTTCATTTTACAAATTGTTACGATATCGGGGCAACTGAATACGGTATTTCCTTCTACGGATATTATTAATCATTACTGTTATGTAAATTGACAATAATATTTTTATTTGATATTATAATGTGAACGGGATTTGCAATTGTTTCTCGTATAAGTCGGGGATTGTCCTTAATTTTTTTTTTTCGAAGCACAAACAAAAATAATTTACCACCAACATTTTTTAACTTAATAGAAATGATTTTGATCAGCAAAATGTAGAATTAACTAATAATCTTCACGCAATCAAAATTTGTTTTATTTCCAGGAAGCATTGATACATTCATAGAAAACCTAGACCTAGACCTAGAAGCGAAAGTACCTAGAAATATAACAGCACCAATTTCATTTCAATTTTTCATCATCTATGTTGTTGGATACATTCTTTCTCTAAGCAACTATAACGTTTCACTCCGCATTGATATACATTTTATCCATGAGTGTATATATATGTATATATAGTATAATTAATAAATCAACTTAAAGATCTTGATGCTTAAATTAAATAAGAAATAAAATACAATTAAATAAGGATTACCGCTAAATAAATTTTTTGTTTGATTTTCAAAGCGCATAAATTACAAGCTTCTCATGCGATGACATGTCTAAAAATGCCGCATTGAATCCGGCAGGGGTAAATTACAGGCTCCGGTGCCGGGGCCACCCCGCAAATTGTTGATTTCCACGCCGATTAGGCGGCGGTGCCCACAGATGGTGGCTTAAACGAGCCCCTAATTTGCCAAGAAGGAGGAAGAAGACACTGAGTGCCTTATTATTTTCATGTCCGCATTTTAAAGCCACCCAGATCGCCACTAACGAGACTTATTATATTTATTCCTGAACGCCAATTCTACTGAATTGTGAACAGTTTCAAATATTTCTTTGTATGTGGAGTATAATAACTGATATAATTACAGTCATATATGGATTTTCAAGCCACTTGAAATAAAATAATAGATAAAAATACATGGGTATAATAACCCAATCAAAAAAATCATAATATATATATATATATATATATATATATATATATATATATATATATATATATATATATATATATATAAATAAATATTATGAATTTTCTATAATATTTTCTATAATAACCCATGTATTTCTATTTATTATTTTGTCTCAAGCGGCTTGAAATTTTATAAATTTTCAAGCCGTTTCAAATAAAATTATAATTTCTACCCGCTTGAAATAAAATAATAAATAAAAATACATGAATTATTATAGAAAATCATAACATTTCAAGGCGCTTGAAATAAAATAATAATAAATTAAAACACAATGGTTTTAATTATACAAAATTCATATTTTTTATTTCAAACGACTTGTATTTTAATTTATTATTATTTAATATCAAGCGCCTTTAACTATTATGATTTTCTATAATAACACATGTATTTTTATTTATAATTTTATTTCAAACTGCTTGAAAATTTATAAAATTTCAAGCTTCTTGAAATTAAAATTGTGAATTTTCTATATTAAAGCATGTATTTTAATTTATTATTTTGTCTCAAACCGTTTGAAATTTTATAAATGTTCAAGCCACTTCAACAAAAATACATGGGTTATTATAAAAAATCATAATATTGAAATTTTAAGAATTTCAATATTATGATTTTTTATATTATTTTTGTTGAAGTGGCTTGAACCATTTATAAAATTTCAAACGGTTTGAGACAAAATAATAAATTAAAATACATGCTTTAATATAGAAAATTCACAATTTTAATTTCAAGAAGCTTGAAATTTTATAAATTTTCAAGCAGTTTGAAATAAAATTATAAATAAAAATACATGTGTTATTATAGAAAATCATAATAGTTAAAGGCGCTTGATATTAAATAATAATAAATTAAAATACAAAGGTTATTATACAAATTCATATTATTTATTTCAAACGACTTGAATTATGAATTTCATTATTATGAATTTGTTATAATAACCCATGTATTTTTTTTTCAAGCCGCTTGACAATTTATAAAATTTCAAGCCGTATGAATCAAATAATAAATTAAAATATATGCTTTAATATAGAAAATTTTAATTTGAAGAGGCTTGAAATTTTATGAATTTTCAAGCGCTTGAAATTAAATATTAAATAAAAATACATGGGTTATTATAGAAAATCATAAAATTTCAAGGCGCTTGAAATAAAATAATAATAAATTATAATACAAGGGTTATTATACTAAATTCATATTTTTTGATTTCAAACGGCAATTTTATGAATTATTTATAATAATATTATGATTTTTTTATAATAATCCATGTGTTTGAAATAAAATAATAAATAAAAATACATGGGTTATTATAAAAAATTCATAATATATCTTTTTTTATTCATAATATTTCAAGCTGCTATTTTAGTTTATTTTAAATATTATGATTGTTCAATATTTACATGTAACTGTGGAAAATTCTCAGTTTTTGTTTCAAGTGGCTTAAATTTACAACTAGCACTTGCACCTCGCCACTTGCATAAAATGATTTTGGATAATTTATTATTATTTTATTACAAGCTGCTTGAAACAAGATTTTTTTTTATCCATGTACTGTAGCAAGTTGTGAGTTTAAAGCTGTTTTCGTGTATCACTCTCTGCTGCTACGGGCTTATTGTCTTTTGTTCTATTTGCCGCTCCCGATGCGCACAATTCTACCTCCTCCCTTACAACCAGCGCCGGTATATATATATATATATATATATATATATATATATATATATATATATATATGTATATATATATATATATATTTCAATAAAGTATTATTATTATTTTTAAAATCAAAATATCTCGTGTAGTCATCACACAACCTTCGATTGTCTTTTTTTGACATTTTTACATGTGAATCTTCGTTTGTAGGTGTTTTCAATTTGAATTCAACAATCTTTAGGTAACTATTTGGTATATTCAACTCAAAACACAAAAACATCAAACAATTTCAGCAACTCAAACAACATACTCATAACTTCCCTCCTCGGACATAAAGATAACCACCCTACCGCCTTCCGTACTAACTAATAATCTTCACGTACCTCACCCACGACAGTCTTCTGTAAAGTTCCACGCCACTCCTGTTCTCTTAGTCATTCACTCACCTTTCTGCAATTCTCTACTCACTTTTCTTTCACACCTTCACGCTCGTTGCTCGAGTGTCATCACGTGTCACACCCCTTACTATAGAGAAGCTTAGCGTCACCTCCAATTCATTTCACCGAGAACTCCTCTCGTACCTGCGCTGCCCATGTCCTCTATAGTTCCTGTCATAGCTTTACAACTCCTCTTCCATTCTGTCAGGTCTATGTTTATTTTACACCTTCGTTTCCGTTCCGTTTAGCTCCTTTTTCGACCCTCACTCCTCAAGCTTACACAAGTGGTGTACAATTGCCCCATCTACACTTTCCTTCTTCTTTTCCACCCACACCTCGCTCGTACCATGCATACCTTTTCTTCTCTGCTCAACCCTAACCTGGTTATGTAGCCCGGGAGTTTCCTGCCATTCAGCGCACTCTGGATTGTACGAGCCCACATTCAATATTTCTAGTCGTTCTTACCACTCAACATCCCTCATTCTTTCCGTGACCTCAGTTCATACGTTCCCGCCTCTTAGTTTCACATCCACCCACACGTCATACATACCCACTCTTTCATACATCCTGCCTCTATCCTTCATCCAAACGCTCTATGCTATACCCTAATCTCTCATACATACCACCTGCACTAGTCTTTCTTCCTACAACCCAGCCTTTCCTCAAACTTTACCACCCTACCACACATCTCCCACCACATACTCATTCATGTGGTTCGTCTCTTGCAGGAGGATCGGTAAAGGGGTTTTCAGCCCCTGCAGCTTCTTCAAAAACCATCCCTGCTCCCTTTCCACTATTTCATACATCCTTCCTCTATCCTTCGTCTAAACGCTCTCTGTCCTATCCCTATCTCTCATCCATACCACCTGCGCTAGTCTTTCTTCCTCCAGCCCAGCCTTTCCTCAAACTTTGCCACCCTACCATACATCTCCCACCACATACCCATCATTCGGTTCGTTTCTTGAAGGAGGATCGGTAAAGAAGTTGACCTTTTCAGCCCCCGCAGCTTCTTCAAAAACCATCCCTGCTGCTCCTTTTCCATTAGATTCCACTCATTTGCACTCAATACTTCCACCTTTGCATTCATTCGAGTACTTCCTTCACCATTATAACTAACGAGAAAGTCTGCTCCTTTGTGCCTTTTCCATTTCCAAACCCACCCTGGCTTTCGGGAAACAGGCGTTTTCTGTCCAGTTCTTCTTCAACCTATTCTTCACCATGGATGTAGCAAGTTATCTCGTACTCGTACATTATAGTGATTCACCTATAGTTGTCCCTCTGCCCCTTATGCACTGGTACTACCACCCTCACGCGCCACACTTCCAGTACCTGGTCACCTCTACTATATACCCCGTTGATGACCTGCAACAGTTTGTCTCCCCCCTCAACTGGTGTCTCTTGAACTCAGACGTAAGCCCGTCCACTCCCGCTGCCTCTCCCACCTTCAGCTGGTGTAGAACCACCTCCAATTCATTCCAGCAGAACTCCTCTCATACAATTACCTGTCTTGCGCTGCCTATGTCGTCAACCGTCCCTGTCATAGCTTTGCAACTCCTCTCCCATTCTGTTGGGTTTATGTTTATTTTACACCTTCGTTTCCGTTCCCTTCAGCTCCTTCTCGACCCACACTCCTCAAACTTATTTCGCACCCTTCTGGATGTCTTCCAGCTTTCTCTTAACGGACACTCTTTCAAATTCCATTAGGAATGGCAGGTTGTCTGCAAAACCAAGGTTCTCTAGTCTTTTATTTAAGCTCCATGCTAGACCTCTCGGTGTGACATTTCTTGAGTACTGTGTTAAGTCTGGATAGTTCTGAATAGTTGGCTGGAGGGTAGCATAGCTACAGACACTTACTATGATGAATATGAAAGGTTTAGACTGCAGCCACGCTCACATATATCTGCTCGACCAGCTTGTTTGTGTGCTTCACTTTATAGTAGAAGTGATGGTATGACTCCTTCATGATATTGGATATTTTGCGTAAAAGGCTTTGAGTTCAATACATTTTACATAAATTCGTGATTCACGCTGTCGACTTCTTTTGGAATTCGTAGAACAGAAAGTTTCCACTTGATTTCTCAATTATTATTCTTGGTGTGTTGATTTCTTCTAAACATGATCTATGTGTCTTTAGTGTTTTTAGTGTCTTTAGTGTCATTAGTGTCTTTAGTGTCTTTAGTGTCTTTAGTGTCTTTAGTGTCTTTAGTGTCATTAGTGTTTTTAGTGTTTTTAGTGTCTTTAGTGTCCTTAGTGTCTTTAGTGTCTTTAGTGTATTTAGTGTCTTTAGTGTCTTTAGTGTCTTTAGTGTCTTTAGTGTCTTTAGTGTCTTTAGTGTCTTTAGTGTCTTTAGTGTCTTTAGTGTCTTTAGTGTCTTTAGTGTCTTTAGTGTCTTTAGTGTCTTTAGTGTCTTTAGTGTCTTTAGTGTGTTTAGTGTCTTTAGTGTCTTTAGTGTCTTTAGTGTCTTTAGTGTCTTTAGTGTCTTTAGTGTCTTTAGTGTCTTTAGTGTCTTTAGTGTCTTTAGTGTCTTTAGTGTCTTTAGTGTCTTTAGTGTCTTTAGTGTCTTTAGTGTCTTTAGTGTCTTTATCATATAGGTAACATCGGTGGGCTGTCTTCTTGTTTCTATGAGTTTTATTTGATCCTTAATTTTTATATATAAGGCATGAGTATGATAATGCGCATGTTGACGGTTATTTCCATATGGGTATGCATTGCTAATTGATGTGGTGCCGCCAGATGGCGTTTAACTTTCCTCCTAAGGGGTTAGTTGTATCATACTTAATTCTTATATTTCAAATGCCATCTTTCATACCCAAATCTCCAGCTTCTTAATATTTTTTGTGTGTGTGTGATATTCATAGGTCATGGTCATGGTAGGACGCAAGTGTTTAGCAATTTTCGTATTTCTTTGAGAAATGTCCAGTTATTTCCTTTAATGGCAATATATTTTCCACGGATTATCTATCCGTCTCTCTATTTCTGTACCGGTTTTTAGGTGTAATGATTTGGCCAAGATTGTCATAGTCTTCAACTTTAAGTCTATATTTTAGGTGGTTGGTCATTATTTTGGTTTTGTTTGTATTTATTGTTAGTCCTACCTTTCTGCTTTTTGATACCAATTGTTACATCATTTTCTGAAGGGTGAATGGGTCTTCACTTAAATAAGGTCATCTGCAAATCTTAGGTAAATCATTAGTAACCTATTGATTTTTACTCTGGTTTTATCCCAATTTCTAAATATGGATTCAAGGGTTGCTAAGAATAATTTAGGAAATTTCTAATTGGAATCAACGGGACAAGATAATAATAATAATCGTGCGCCGCCGGTTGCAAGGGCCGAGGTAGAATTATGCGGCAAATAGAACAAGAAACAATAAGCCCGTACCAGCCCAGAGCGATAAACGAAAGGCACTTGTGTGTATATGATCTAACATAGAAAAGGGTTTTTTTTTTAAGCCAGCTGGTTCTCGTCTACAGTATTTTTTATGCGGTTAATGGCAATAATAAGCAATCATAAATAAATTTAAAAAAGTGAGATATGCAAAACTGAATTTTGAAAAACAACTACTATATACATGTAAAATATAATTAAGTAAACAAAATCATACAAACAAATTCCAAAATCAAAATTAACACGCTAATTAATCCTTATGTATATTTAAATCGGTTTACTTCATTAGTTAATGCTGAAATTATTCATGATGTAAAATAGTTTTTAACAAATTAATTTACTATTTAACTTTATTGCCTGTGTAATATTAATTATTTATAGTACCATTTCTATGAATTGTTTATGTGATTATTATGTGAAAACAGTTTATTTTCCCAGCAATAATAATCTTCTCATCTACGTTTGGATTGTTATGTAATATCTCTATTCATTAAGTTTTCAATTCGATTGACTGTTAAAATTAACGTGAAAACTTTTAGAATCAAATCTAACATAGTGCCAATCAATATAGAGCAATCGAGTGTGTCGGTATATGCATAAAAAATATTTAAAGAATAATTGACTGTATATACATACAAAAACAATATAATAATAATAAACATATTTATTGTGATACATAACATTTACATAACATACCACAATGGGCTCACGACCGGAGTCTTTCTGCCCGCGTCAAATTTACAAGTTGCATATAAATCTTAAACTAATCTTAATCTAATATTGTTATTTGTGTTTGATTTGTTGTATTAGAGGGAGTGATGCGAATTTTCTTTTATTAGGTATTGATGGGTTGTATGGAATAAGGTGTTAGGCATATAAAAACATATCGAAAGAATAATTACATTGAAGTATCACAATTACCCATAATATTGATATTTAAAATTCCTATTCTCTATGTATTTCAACTCGATTGACTGTTAAAATTTTAAAAAAATATCGAAGACATACTAACATAGAGGTACCGCATAATATTATGCAACATTCTTATTCTTTAAGTATTCAATTTGATTGTCTTACAAAATTTATTAATAATAAAATTAGTAAAAATAATAAATCTAAGATAGTGCTAATACAGAGCAATCGAGTGTGTCTGTAGATACATAAAAAAAATATTGAAAGAATAATAACATTGAAGCACCGCAATTACTACCCATATAATGCACAGTAAAGTACATGGCCGTATCGGAAAACGATTTTAGGTTGTACGCTCGCTTCCCATGCTGCGTGATGGCCGGTTATCGTCTTTCAGCCGTTTACATTGCAGACGAAACTCACTCTGCGCAGGAGCTACTTACTGCTACATAATTATATAAAATGAAAAATACCGCCATAAAAAACACTATTGCTTGTATTATGTTACGCTTCAACACTCTATATTTTAGTTCGTGTCAGGATTTTTACAGCTGGACGAGAGAACAGAAACCGTAGCACTATTCCTTTCATCTTTTACATGTGCACGCACGAAACTCAACTAGAGTTGCTGTTTTATTTATTATTATTATTTATTATTACCTCCAGTATATTCAATACAATACAGAGTAATAAAAAATATTATGGGATGTTACTATTTACTACAACATAACGAAAATATATTAGACACTATTTGAAGTAGTGGTATAATGTAATGATTTTTTAAAAAGCAACAAGTCAAACGTTCTTTTTTTGCCAGCGGAAAAGCTCTCGAGTTGATTTCTAGATATATAAAGAAGTTTTTCTTACAAATAATTTCGCTAATTGAAATTAAATATGATATTGTCTACCAGATAGTTCTATACGGAAGTATATTAGTATATGAGGCAGTTAATGCCTTTCTTGACCTATTTGAGATAATGGTTTTTTTAACCACTATGGCAAAAGCGCTTCACATTTGTCATCCTCTAGCCTAGGATTGCTTTGATCTGGCATCTCTTGAGCGTTGAATAAACTACACTCAAACCACTCTAGGATTGACAAGACGGACACAGACTTTCCTAAACCCGAGTTACATAGTTTCAGACACAAATGGTTCACTATGGCATTAACCGCCCCATATAACAGTAAAAATTACAAAGTTATTAATTTGATTAACCGGATAATACTTAGTTACTTATTACTTTCCAAAGGTATTGTTGTAGCGAACAATTAAAAAAAATAATTCAATTTTAATTCTTAAGTATGTCTAAAATAGTCGAAACCCTGAGTTGTGTTCACACACATACAGACGAACATACACAGACTCAGAGACATAGTAAAAATCAGGTTTATTTTTACTATGTCTCTGAGTCTGTGAATGTTCGTCTGTATGTGTGTGAACAAAACTCAGGGTAAATTGCACAACGGATTGCGGAAATTAGCTGAGAACCCTACCTGGGACGATCCAGTAAAAATTTGAGCAATATCGGTTCACTAACAGAGAAGAAAACTCGATTAAACCGATCAAAATGTCGTTTTCTCAATGCTCCTGGGCAAGACCTCACAACTGATCTTTCTGTGGCCTTTATAAGGCCCTCCTTCCGTCTAGGCCCTAGGGGTTACCCCTGCCTAGTTACGGCCTTAACTAGTTAGTTGTACTTTATACAACCTATCCTAATAATATTAAAATACATTTTAAGTACAATTAACAATACTCGCGGAGGATTTTCTGAAGAACAAGCCCTAATACTTACATACACATACATGAACGCACGGCATAATTACCCCCGAAAGTCGATAGCCAGTTACAGAATTGTAACAAATATAGTAACTACTACTACGACTATTTATTATTACTATTTAAGTATTTGTTTTTAAGCCTTATTAAAATCAAGATCAGTTTTTTTTGGGGGGGATTCTTGTAACTTATGTGACGCATATGTATACGTTTACTTTTACTAGTGGCTATTTAACATGCCACAAGTCGCTTCATCCAAATTAGTCGGTGCGTACTTTCCGAGTACGTTTCGGAAATTTCTCTTCGTGATAAGGCCTCACTCAATATGTGCCGTAATTCGCGAAAGAAATACAATCTGTCCTTCATCTAACACCCATTGTTTCATTCGTTTTGTGTGCGTTTAAGTTTACTTGGAAATCTGTCGGTTAACTGGATGAAATTATGCAAAATATGACATTTGAAATCTGGTCGGGTGCACAGTTATGTTTATAAATCTCCGGAAATACCAGAAATTATTTTCTTTCGCCTATTCGAAAAACATAAATGGTTTATTACTACATTATTTTTATTGCTCAATGTCGATATGCTACTGGTATGGTTAATTGAAATTACATGGCTAATTAAAAGTTCTAAAGATATCTATTAGGTGATTTTGTTTATTTTTTAACCATTACATAACTTCAGTATTAATTATAAACACACCTTACTTTACATAAAATTTCAATGAATATCAAAATATTCGGATTATCCGATTATATATATATATATATATATATAAATTTACACTCGTTGTATTTAGATATTGCATTTGACGTGCACAGTGCAGAAAGAAAAATGGTATCCTAATCATTTTTACGAACTTTCAATTATTCGGACCTAAATTGGGGGCCGTTCGCAGCGTTTCGAGTTTAATTAAGGCCGTGTCACGATTTAATAATAACATGACTGGCTGCCGGCGAGAGGGATAATCCGGTAATAAGGTGTCATTTGCAGCTCTTGCAAAGCTGCGGTCGCAGTCTTGAACTAAGAACTTTATAAGTTTGGGAATCGCGTAGAGGTAATTTATAGCCCGTGTGAAATTAACTATAAACACCATAAATTCCGCGCACATTTCTTTTGTATTTCAACTTTATAGGGGCGAAATTGTGCTCTATATTATAAGTTAGTTACAGCTAACAGTTACGGAATTGTGTCATGTAAATAATTTCATCCAGGCTATAAATTAATACAATATACTCACTTTGTTTGTATATTACAAAATATTTATTTATGACTTTAGTTTTGGCAACTCAGCTTTAAGTTTGACAATGGCGAGTAGAAACTATAACCATAATTATATATATTTTGTGTTACATAACTTAATATATATATATATATATATATATATATATATATATATATATATATATATATATGTATGTTCTTAACCGTTTTTTGCAAATGTTCCGAGAAATCATGAAAGCCGAAATTTAATGTTGGTTCATGTACTGTATGTGCACCGCAAGTTTTTCTTATGATCTGCTTGCTTGGTCAAAAATTACTGGTCTATATGATCTCTCTCTCTCTCTCTCTCTCTCTCGATATATATATATATATATATATATATATATATATATATATATATATATATATATTCTTAAATCTTTGATTTTTATAATATTTTATAACACGGTCATTTAATTTAAAATAGTTCGTATACTAAAAACTTTAATTTTGGGTAAAATTATTTATATATATATATATATATATATATATATATATATAAATAATTTTCACCCAAAATTAAAGTTTTTAGTATGCGAACTATTTGAAATTAATTCACCGTGTTATAAAATATGATAAAAATCAAAGATTTAAGAAATTTAAATCTATGATATTATTTTACATTCTATATTTCAATGGGCTCAAAATAAACCATTTTTCAAACAAAATTACCCAAAAATAAAGTGTGCAGGAAGGTTTTTATTGTACGAGCTGTTTTAAATTAATGAACTGAGTTATAAAAAATGATTAAAAATCAAAGATTTAAGAAATCTAAATTTAAGATATAATTTCACATTCTATATTTAATTAGGCTCAAAATAGGCTAGTTTTAAATAATTTTCAACATTAAATCTACAGGAAGGACTTTATTATACGAAATGTTTTAAATTAATCGAGTAAGTCATACAAAATCAGCGATTTATGAAATTTAAATTTGTGATATTATTTTACATTCTATATTTAATTGGGCTTTTCATAAGCTGTTTTTTTTTTAATCATTTTCATACAAAAATTAAATTTGCAGGAAGGTTTTTAGTATACGAACTATTTTAATAAATCGTCCGAGTTGTAAAAAATTATAAAAAAATTCAAAGATTTAAGATATTTAAATTAATGATATTATTTTCCATTCTATATTTAATTGGGCTCAAAATAAGCTATTTTTTGATAATTTTCACCCAAAAGTAAAGTCTACAGGAAGGTTTTTATTATACGAGCTGTTTAAAATTAATCGACCGAGTTATAAAAAATGATAAAAAATCAAATATTTTATATATTTTAATTTCTGATATTATTTTATATTATATATTTAATTGAGCTCAATATAACCCATTTTTTGATCATTTTCACCCCAAAAATATAGTCAGCACGAAACTTTTGAGTGTACGAGTTGTTTTAAATTAATCGACTGCTGTATATTTTTTTTTATAAAAATTCAAAGATTTAAGAAATTTAAATTTAAGATATTATTTTACATTCATATTTAATTGGGCTCAAAATAAGCTAGTTTTTAATAATTTTCAACCAAAAATTAAGGTTGCAGGATGGTTTTTATTGTACGAGCGATTATTAATTAATTTAAGTTATAAAAAATGATAAAAAATAAAATATTTACAAAATTTAAATTTATAATATTATTTTACATTCTATATTTAATTGGACTTAATATAAGCCATTTTTTGATAATCTTCACCCAAAAACATAGTCTGCAGGGAGAATTTTATTATACGAGCTGTTTTAAATTATAGACCAAGTTATAAAAAAAGATAAAAAAATCAAACATTTAAGAAATTTAAATTTGTGATTTTGTTTTACATTCTATATTTAATTAGGCTGAAAATAAGCCATTTTTCAATAATTTTCTCCCAAAAATAAAGTCTACATGAAGGTTTTTATTGCACGAGTTTTTCTAAATTAATCGATCGAGTTAAATAAAGAAATAATAAAAAAATCAAAGATTTAAGAAATTTAAATTTAAGATATAATTTTACATTCTATGTTTAATTGGGCTCAAAATAAGCTAGTTTTTAATAATTTTCAACCAAAAATTAAGGTTGCAGGATAGTTTTTATTGTACGAGCGATTTTTAATTAATTGTAAGTTATACAAAATGATAAAAAATCAAATATTTACAAAATTTTAATTTATGATATTATTTTACATTCTATAATTAATTGGGCTTAATATAAGCCATTTTTGATAATCTTCACCCAAAAACATAGTCTGCAGGGAGGATTTTATTATACGAGCTGTTTTAAATTAATCGAGTAAGTTATAAAAAAAGATAAAAAATCAAAAATTTAAGAAATTTAAATTTATGATTTTGTTTTACATTCTATATTTAATTAGGCTCAAAATAAGCCGGTTTTCAATAATTTTCTATCAAAAATAAGGTCTACATGAAGGTTTTTATTGCACGAGTTGTTCTAAATTAATCGATCGAGTTGTAAAAAATGATAAAAAAATCAAAGATTTAAGAAATTTAAATTTAATATATAATTTTACATTCTATATTTAATTGGGCTCAAAATAAACTAGTTTTTAGTAACTTTAATTCAAAAATTAAGTTTGCAGGATGGTTTTTATTGTACGAGCGATTTTTAATTAATTTAAGTTATACAAAATGAATCAAATCAAATATTTACAAAATTTTAATTTATGATATTATTTTACATTCTATAATTAATTGGGCTCAATATAAGCCATTTTTTGATAATCTTCACCCAAAAACATAGTCTGCAGGGAGAATTTTATTATACGAGCTGTTTTAAATTCATAAAAAATCAAACATTTAAGAAATTTAAGTTTATGATTTTGTTTTACATTCTATATTTAATTAGGCTCAAAATAAGCCGTTTTTCAATAATTTTCTCCCAAAAATAAAGTCTACATGAAGGTTTTTATTGCACGAGTTGATCTAAATTAATCGGTCGAGTTATAAAAAATAATAAAAAAAATCAAAGATTTAAGAAATTTAAATTTAAGATATAATATTACATTCTATATTTATTTGGGCTCAAAATAAGCTAGTTTTTAGTAACTTTCATCCAAAAATTAAGTTTGCAGGATGGTTTTTATTGTATGAGCGATTATTAATTAATTTAAGTTAGAAAAAATAATAAAAAATTAAATATTTACAAAATTTTAATTTATGTTATTATTTTACATTCTATAATTAATTGGGCTCAATATAAGCCATTTTTTGATAATCTTCACCCAAAAACATAGTCTGCATGGAGGCCAAGTTATAAAAAAAGATAAAAAAATCAAACATTTAAGAAATTTAAATTTGTGATTTTGTTTTACATTCTATATTTAATTAGGCTCAAAATAAGCCGTTTTTCAATAATTTTCTCCCAAAAATAAAGTCTACATGAAGGTTTTTATTGCACGAGTTGATCTAAATTAATCGATCGAGTTAAAAAAATAATAAAAAAAGATTTAAGAAATTTAAATTTAAGATATAATTTTACATTCTATATTTAATTGGGCTCAAAATAAGCTAGTTTTTAATAATTTTCAACCAAAAATTAAGGTTGCAGGATGGTTTTTATTGTACGAGCGATTTTTAATTAATTTAAGTTATACAAAATGATAAAAAATCAAATATTTACAAAATTTTAATTTATGATATTATTTTACATTCTATAATTAATTGGGCTCAATATAAGCCATTTTTTGATAATCTTCACCCAAAGATATAGTCTGCAGGGAGAATTTTATTATACAAGCTGTTTTAAATTAATCGAGTAGTTATAAAAAAAAATAAAAAATCAAACATTTAAGAAATTTAAATTTATGATTTTGTTTTACATTCTATATTTAATTAGGCTGAAAATAAGCCATTTTTCAATAATTTTCTCCCAAAAATAAACCTTCATGTAGGTTTTTATTGCACGAGTTGTTCTAAATTAATCGATCGACTTATAAAAAAGGATAAAAAATAAAATATTTAATATATATCAATTTATGATATTATTTTACGTTCTATATTTAATTGGGCTCAATATAAGCTATTTTTTGATAGCATTCACCCAAAAATATAGTTCACACGAAAGTGTTGAGTGTACGAGTTGTTTTAAATTAATTGACTGATTTATAAAAAAAATTATAAAAAATTAAAGATTTAAATAATTTAAATTAATGATATTATTTTACATTCTATATTTAATTCGGATCAAAATAAGCTATTTTTAATAATTTTTACTCAAAAATAAAGTCTACAGGAAGATTTGTGTTGTACGAGCTGTTTTAAATTAATCGACTGATTTACAAAAATTGATAAAAAATTAAAAATTTAAGATATTTAAATTTATAATATTATTTTAGATTCTATATTTAACTAGGCTCAATATAAGCCGTTTTCTGATAAATTTCACCCACAAATAACTTCTGCACGAAGGTTTTTAGTGTACGAGCTATTTTAAATTAATTGACTGATTATTATATATATATATTATTATAAAAAAAAATGATACAAAATGAAAGTTTTAAGAAATTTTAATTTATGATATTATCTTATATTCTATATTTAATTAGTCTCAAAATTAGCTTGTTTTTATTACTTTTCACCCAAAAATAAAGTTCACATGATGTTTTTTATTATACGAGCGGTTTTTAATTAATCGACTAAGTTATGAAAAATGATAAAAAATCAAAGATTTAAGAAATTTAAATTTATGATACTATTTTAGATTCTATATTTAATTGGGCTCAAAATAAGCCGATTTGCAAGTAATTTTCACCCAAAAATAAAGTCTACGTGAAGGTTTTTATTGCACGAGTTGTTTTAAATTAATTTACTGAGTTGTAAAAAATAATTAAAAATTAATGATTTAAGATATTTAAATTAGTGATATTATTTTACATTCTATATTTGATTGGACTCAAAATAAGCCGTTGTTGATTATTTACACTCAAAAATAAAGTCTATATCAATGGTTCTTAATCACTGCTCCGTGAGCCTGTTGCATGTACTCCGAAAAATTATGAAAGCCGAAATATTGAATGTTGGCTCATCTACTGTATGTGATTAACTCTTTGATTTTGGTGTTGTGAGAGTTTCTCATAAGAGAAACTCGCGCAACATCATTTCATCATAAGATCAAAAGTGCTCCCTGACTTCAAAAAGGTTAAGAATCATTGCTCTACATTGTTTTATATTACCAAACCAATGAGTATAATTCTAATCATACGGACTATCTACATATATCATTGTTTCGACACACAAATGCAATTATGATGTTTTATAATAAACTAATAATTTAAAATAATATAAGCATGCTTTAATTCGTAAGTTATGTAGGAGAACATTGTTATATCCATGGAAAAAACAATGAAGAGCGTAGTGCTGTATTTCGCTAATTTGTTTTATATTTTAAAACAATGTAGGGAAATGTTTTGTAGGTTAAAATAAACACTTAACAGCTTAATATTAATATTGAAATAAACTAAGATATAATATCGAAAAAATTAGTGCAAATTAATCATTTATAATACCAAAATAATAGTACGTACTCAACATTTAGTTCTTATTACTTATTTTGCAACAATAAACAATATAATGCTCTGAAAATTATTCCTTATTTCTTATTTCTCATATTCTCACGAAGGGGTCTGTTATCTGGCTTTTATTGAGATCAGACGGTTAGGTCTATTTACTCATATCTTGTATTTTGACGGTTTGGGTTTTGGTTGATTATTGGCTTTTAAGCCCTCAATCACGAAGGGGTATTTTAGATCAGTCTTAAATTTAGTAATCTTAACACACATTAAAAACTTAATAATTCCAAACATTTTATAGGTTTATAAATTTTCCACATCATTCGCTTCTTGTAATCTTAATACATAATATATAATTCTCACGATTGTATAGATTTATTAATTAGAATGTCCATAACATTCGCTAATCAACAAACGCAAGACTATGACATTAATTATAATTCATTTGACATGAATATATTGTTGGAAATAATAAATATGAATGAATCATACATGCTAACAAAAACGTATACAATCCGTCTCACTGTCTCACATATGTTGGACACACTTATTAGTATGCGTCTCTGCGTTTCGTCGCATTATATTATTTATTATTAAAATGAATCATGCGCAACGTACGTATGTTTGCATTTTGCACAATTATTGCCTGCCATTTATTTCATTCATTCTTTTTAATTAATTTTGTCGTCTATTAAAGGATTCTCGTTAAAAAAAATTATGTGAGTCATTGTAACAGAGTAGAGGTTGTTGAAATTATTAAATATGAGTATTTTGAAACAGCAAATGTATTATTGAAAATAATTAAGATAATAAATTATTTATTTCTTTCTCAATGCAGCTTAAAATCTATAAAGCAAACAATAATTATACAAAAAAAATCTCGGGGCGAGATTCAGATTGGCTTGGCTATGTTCTTGAGCTCTTTAAAATTAGTTTCCTCACACATTTTCATTTAAGAATAATCTCCGTCTTTTATATATAAACAATCTTATGTCTAGGCTATCGATCCTTCCTGAGTCTTTCTGTCTCACGTCTTATATTTACTTAATAGTCAGTTAGTTAGTAGTTATTATATTTGTTACAATTCTTTAACTGGTAATCGACCTTCGGATCCTTGCAGTGTGTTAGTGTATTTGTATGTCAGTGTTAGGACTATTTTATATACAATACAATACGTCTTGAAGACTTGCTACTTTAAATACATTTAACATTCAAAGACGATTTTCTGAAGTATCTATGTAACATAACATTCATTCATACATACACATATACTAACACACGGTAGAAGGACCCCGGAATCTCGGTAATCAGTTACAAAATTACGCATTAAACAAAAGTCTAATAGCAAATAATACAAAATAATATAATAAACTCCCAAAATACATAAAGGACATTAAGGACAAAAATCTATTAATGACATTAATAGATTTTTTTAATGCAAAGAACACATGAAAGCCATCAAATAAAAGAGCAACAAGATCTAGGACAGAAAAAAAAATCTTCGGAACACGTTTCTGGAATTCTTTAGGAACAGGCAGTCCGGGAGTGAGTAGGAAGAATACATCCATTACAACAGAATATTATCACTACTACAAATACAAATATTAACTAACTTGATCAAATCTTAACCCTCACTATTATGACCCCATAACCGATAAAAACATACAGAAAACCCTTCATAAATACTGTCAACCTTACTTAGCAGAATACTTTGTTGGTAAATCCAACAGTGCTTAAATTAAATCGTCCAATGACTAATCACATTAGCAAGTCATTACAGTTATTATTACACGCAATTCTTTATAAAATGATAACTTTAATAGATTCTAAAACAAACACTCACGTTCTGCTATTTTTTTGCGGACGTCATTCAATATTGCATTGCATAAATTAACTGAATAAAGATACAATCGCTGTATATAAATACATTGATGGAAAGCCCGGTGGATCCCCTTTCCTTTATTTTACGTAACTTTGTGATCCGATCACTCGCATAAAAAAAAACTACTTTTCCCAATGAGTAACTGTATAATTGGCATAATTAAAACCAACCCACGCAAATAATCAGGTGACTTATTTTGATTTATTATTAGAATGGAGGCGCGTCGCTCTCCGGACGACGGTGTTTTAACGCACACGAAGGGGTTGGATTTCATGGGAACAAAGCGTAACAAAGTAAAACGATACCCCCCTTACTGAAACCTTAAAGTCGACTTTCTGTCTTCTTAGCACAGATTTATAAAGTAAATTAAGGAAGTCGATTTTTTATTCTTTTTATGTGTGTCTATGTTACAATCGTCAGTATGGTGTTTTTATATGGTTACATACAATTATAATATATTTATTAGAACAACATCACATGTATCAATCAAATGTGATTACATTGTTATGATATAACAACGAAGACAATGTTTTGAGCTGACCGAGCTGTTAGTTATGACTTTTGTGTTAACAGTACAAAAGTGGGGTCGCAGGTTCGAATCCCATCGAGAAGGTGGTATTTGTATGTTTTATATTCAATATTTATTGGAGCATTATGTAAAATATAAAATGTATGTATGTTAATAAAAACACTTTGTTGCTGGTTACAAAACTTATTATATAAGGATTGGTGACCATATTTCGTAGATACGACTATATAGCAACATCTTCTACCTTCTATAACTACGAATAATCATCAATTCTTATAGCATTGGGGAGCCTGAGTTAGATCCCCAGCGGAGAGCGAATTTTTGCGAATCACCTTTCACAGTTTTTCAGAGGTTTTCTGTGAAGTTAAGGTAATACCGGGTGATTAAACTCCTCTGAGCTTCTTCCTTGACCGACGGAAAAGCCTCACGGCTGATAGCCCTATAGGGTTGATATTTTTTTTTAAATTTCAAAGCCGACAACGAAGTGTTTTTATTAACTTGCGTGCAAATATAATTTTCCGTAGTTCTAGTTAGATTTCTATAGGATTGTGATTGTATTACTTAGATTAGTCATCATTAGTGTCTTGACCGAATTTCAAAAAAGTCCTAGCAGGATTCCATTAGTAATTTTCAATCCTGAATAATTCGCCACACAAAAAAACACGTTTACGTAATTAAAATAAATACCTTGCGATTCTTGTTTATAGGATGACTGTGAGGCTTCGCTTGATTGCGATGATGGCCCTTTGGTTCTATATTCCCTTAAATATCGCAAGTGGGATGTGAAGGTTGAGTCAATGTAAGGTCTTTGCGCGTGCTGTCCATCTACAACAGAAATTAAATCGGACACAATTAGATATTAGTATGTATGAACAAATTGATGACACGAAAAAAATACCAAATGAATCAAGTGAATTATAGATGGAATTATTGATTTAAAAAGTTTAATAGCGATATTTCTTGAATGATTTACCAACAAATCACAAATTATGTTTTAATTGTCCTAGAGATTGTTGTTAAACTTAAATTCGATTCTCGAAATCTGATATAAAACTGTTTTTTGTCAAATATAATTCTAGGACATTATCTTAATAATGTTCTAGAATTATATTCGACAAAAAAACAGTTTTATATCAAATTTCGATTATTAAGATAATGTCCTAGAATTATATTCGGTAAAAAACAGTTTTATATCAGATTTCGAGAATAGAATTTTGTGAAATTTGCAAAATATATACTGCTGTACAAACAACATTACCTCACCTTCCAGACATTTTAAGATAAGACTTTTGTAGAGCAAATGTAAACCGGTAGCTCTTCACAGCTTAATTTAAAAAGGCATTATAGAACAGTTTGAATGGTTTCGGTTTCAGGTATATACTACTGAGCAATCTATAGAAAAAAAATCAGGATATAAGCGACGATATCCTGATTTTTACAATTTGACATATACATATGTATACTTAGGCGACGATATCGTCGCCTAAGCAGCAACACTACACATCTAAAATTTTATTTGAGGTTTACATGAGAGAGAAAAACTCGTTATAAAATGTTTATTAAGATATTTTTCTCTGACAATAAGTTTTGAATTTTGTATTTTATTACTTATATTTTATTGATTTGAACCAGGAGCAATTTAATTACTTTATGAAATTATCTCTTGTCATCCTCTAATAAAATTTTAAACGTGTGGTTTAGCAGCTTAGGCGACGATATGGTAAACGTGCTTTAATTTATAAACGAAATAACTAAATAACTAATATGACATATATAGGACCCCTTAGCAATCTACATATCTAGATTTAGATCTTATTAGATCTCATCAGTGTAGCTCAGCTAGTGAGGATGAAATCCCATATCTCGAGTGGTTATATACAAAAATGTTACAAGTAACCCCCTAGGATGAAAGTTAAACGCCATCTGGCGGCATCACATCAATTAGCAATGCACACCTATATGGTAATAACCGTCAGCATGCTCATGTCAACAGGATCACCGGGTAGTGCCCTCTATGGAATAATATTCCAACAGAGTGTTTAAGATATCAGCACAAGGCCAATCTTATAAAACATATATAAGTATGAATCCATCCCTTAGCAATCTACATAAGAGGTAGATTCAAACTTTCCTCCTAGGGGGTTAGTTGTATCAGTTTTGTATATAACCACTCGAGATATTGTGTGAATTCACCCTCACTAGCTGAGCTACACTGATGAGATCTAATAATATCGAAATGTAGATATGTAGATTGCTAAGGGGTGGATTCAAACTTATATATGTTTTATAAGATTCGCCTTGTGCTGATATCTCAAGCACTCTGTTGGCATATTATTTTATAGAGGGCACTACCCGGTGATCCTGATGGCATGATGATGTTGACGGTTATTACCATATGGGTGTGCATTGCTAATTGATGTGGTGAGCCAAATAGCGTTTAACTTTCCTCCTGGGGGTTAATTGTCATTTTTTTAACTAATATGATTTTAGCTTATTCGTAGTAGATCGTGTTGCCACCTTGATCTCCAATCTTCCTCCTCGATCCTTCATCCTGAGTACACGTGAGGGTTCCGTTACTTCATTGCTGCACCGATCTGGCTTCTGCCTCCAATATGTCCCTATCTTGTACAAAGTGGTAGGCCTCATGTAAACTGTGACCAATAAGTTTTCAGACCTGGTCTATCCAAGGAGTGGGTGACCTCCCCCGTTGTCTGCGTTCTTCAACTCACCCTTCAACTTTTAATCTTTTCATAGTTCCATAGACTCATATTTTCTTGCTATATGCCCAAAATAGCGTAAGACTTATTGGTTTATCTTGGTAGACAGGCGTACAGTAAAATCAAGTTCTTGTAAGATCCATACAATTGTGCGATCTGCTGTTTACAGATTTCCCCGTTGATCCACCACTCTGATTAATTAACCTTCCAGTTCTCGGGCGAATGATAGGAAAAAATAAAACATGCACAAGTCCTAATTTTGTTGGTCGAGTTATAGCCGTATCCCTCCATATTTTTGACAGTTTCACTGTTGCTGCTCTTGCCATTGCAAGTCCTCCCTTGATTTCTTCGCAACTTCCATTGTCGATAACTAAAGAGCCTAAGCAGTTAAGTTAAGTGGTTTATCAACATTAGGGATAGTCATGTTATGGTTCTGGTTGACTTTGACTTTGTCAACTATCATTGCTTTTGTTTTTCTTCTATTGAGCTCAGTAGTTGCAGTGGCTAACGACATCAAAATCATCGACAGATGTATCATGGTTCTGATTGTTTTCGACTCTGTCAACTATTATTACCTAAGAGCCTAAGTAGTTGCAGTGGCTTACGACATCAACATCAGCGACAGTTATAGTATGGTTCTGGTTGTCTTCGACTGTGTCAACTATCATTACCTCTGTTTTTCTTCTATTGAGCTTCAGGCCGTACGAACCTAAAGTGGCTTACAACATCAACATAAGCGACAGTCATAGTATGGTTCTGGTTGTCTTCGACTTTGTCAACTATCATTACCTTTGTTTTTCTCCTATTGAGCTCCAGGCCGAATGAGTCTAAGTAGTGGAAGTGGCTTACTACATCAAAATCAGCGACAGTCATAGCATGATTCTGGTTTGTCTTCGACTGTGTCAACTATCATTACCTTTGTTTTTCTCCTATTGAGCTTTAGGCCGTAAGAGCTTAAGTAGTTGAAGTGGCTCACGACATCAACATCAGCGACAGTTATAGCATAGTTCTGGTTGTCTTCATTACCTTTGTTTTTCTCCCATTGAGCTCCAGCCCGTACGAGTCTAAGTAGTTGAAGTGGCTTATGGCATCAACATCAACGACTATTATAGCATGGTTATGGTTGTCTTTGACTGGTATCATCACCTTTGTTTTTCTTCTATTGAGTTCCAGGCCGTACAAACCTAAGTAGTTGAAGTGGCTTACGACATCAACATCAGCGACAGTTATAGCATGGTTCTGGTTGCCTTCGACTGTGTCAACTATCATTACCTTAGTTTTTCTCCCATTGAGCTCCAGGCCGTACGAACCTAAGTAGTTGAAGTGGCATACGCCATTGAAATTAGCGATAGTTATAGCATGGTTCTGGTCATCTTCGACTGTGTCAACTATCATTTGTCTTTCTCCTATTGAGCTCCGGGCAGTACGAGCCTAAGTAGTTGAAGTGGCTTACGACATTAAAATCAGTTATTTTCTACTGTGTCAACTATCATTACCTTTGTTTTTCTCCCATTGAGCTCCAGGCCGTACGAACCTAAGTAGTTGAAGTGGCATACGCCATTGAAATTAGCGATAGTTATAGCATGGTTCTGGTTATCTTCGACTGTGTCAACTATCATTACCTTTGTCTTTCTCCTATTGAGCTCCAGGCAGTACGAGCCTAAGTAGTTGAAGTGGCTTACGACATTAAAATCAGTTATTTTCTACTGTGTCAACTATCATTACCTTTATTTTTCTCCTATTGAGCTCCAGGTCGTACGAGTCTAAATAGTTGAAGTGGCTTACGACATCAAAATCAGCGACAGTTATAGCATGGTTCTGGTTATCTTCTACTGTATCAACTATCATTACCTTTATTTTTCTCCTATTGAGCTCCAGGTGTCGTACGAGTTTAAATAGTTGAAGGGGCTTACGACATCAAAACCAGCGACAGTTATAGCATGGTTCTGGTTGTCTTCAACTCTGTCAACTATCATTACCCTTGTTTTTCTCCTATTGAGCTCCAGACTGTACGAGCCTAAGTAGTTAAAGTGACTTTCAACATCAACATCAACAACAGTTATAGCATGGTTCTGGTTACCTTCGACTGTGTTAACTATCGTTACCTTTGTTTTTCTCCCATTGAGCTCCAGGCGGTACGAGCCTAAGTAGTTGAAGTGGCTTACGTCTTCAAAATCAGCGGCAGTTATAGCATGGTTTTGGTTGTCTTGGACTGTGTTAACTATCATTACCTTTGTTTTTCTTCTATTGAATTCCAGGCTGTAGGAGCCTCACTAGTGGAAGTGGCTTACGACATCAATATCGGCGACAGTTACAGCATGGTTTTGGATGTCTTCAACTCTGCTAACTATGATTATCTTTGTTTTTCTCCCATTAAGCTCCAGGTCGTACGAGCCTAAGTAGTTGAAGTGGCTTACAACTTCATCAGCGATAGTCATAGCATGGTTCTGGTTTTCTTCGACTGTATCAACTATCATTACCTTTGTTTTTCTCCTATTCAGCTCCATGTCGTACTAGTCTAAGTAGTTGAAGTGGCTTACGATATCAAAATCAGTGACAGTTATAGCATGGTTCTGGTTGTCTTCGACTGTATCAACTATCATTACCTTTGTTTTACTCCTTTTGGGCTCCAGGCCGTACGAGCCTAAGTAGTTGAAGTAGCTTACGACATCAACATCAGCGATAGTTATAGCATGGTCCTGTTTATGTCCGAACGAGTCAACTGCCATTACCTTTGTTTTTCTCCTATAGAGCTCCAGGCCGTACGAGCCTAATTAGTTGCAGTGGCTTACTACATCAACATCAGCGACAGTCATAGCATGGTTCTGATTGTCTTCGACTCTGTCAACTATCATTATCTTTGTTTTCTCCTATTGAGTTTCAGACCGTACGAGCCTGGAGCTCAAGTTGAACACATTCGGATTCAGTTATAATTTAACCGAATCAACGGCCTTCGAGGAATCGATAAAACAGAGATACATTTTTAAGCTGATATCTCTTGCCTTGTTGATGAATTTGCGGACATTCAGGATTTGTTCTCTAGCGCCTTTACCTAGTACACAGTCAGTTTGTTACTCTTGCTATTTGTGGAAGAAGAAATAATAACTAGTCATTGCTGATTTTTAGTATAACCTTCTTAGCATGAGGGATCCAGTTTACCATAGTTAGTAGGGGTTACTTTTTTTATAAATGGGTATACATATTGATTGATCAGGCCACTTAAAGGAGTTCCAGATCTCCTCGCATAATGCATGCATCATATCATTACCAATGTTGCCCACTGCCTTCAGAATATCAGCTGTTATACCATCCGTTCCAGCAGGGTTTTCATTGTTTATTAATGGCACTTTCTACTTAGGATCTAAAAATGTTGGGCTTTGTATACTGTTATTCTGTGATGATAGTTCCAGGTTCCGAGTCTAAATTTATGAAACGTTTACAGCAATAGATTTTCCAGACTCCATTCCCTCTGGGTTAGTTATTGTTTTTCCATTCTCATCTTGGATGAGAATGACGGCCTGAATTAGACGTGGCATACTTCTAATGCGGTTTTCAATGTTGAGTTAAGGAATATTTTCCCACTACTGGGGAGCAATACGTTCCAGCTGCTGTAGGTACTATAGCGCTGGAAAATGTCATCTCACTAATATTTTAAGAATGTCCTATAGATCGACATGGTGTCATAGTCATAGTCTAAGTGGGAAGGAGGACTGGTGAAATACAAACTATGTTTATTCGCGATTCAAACGTCAAGGTATTCGTCGAAGTAGTGGGTACACAGCTTATCTTTGTTATAATTTGATCAGCTGATTAGATAAAAAATATGGCCCCATCCGTTTGGCTACTATCTAGTAGTGACTAGTAGTGACACATGCTTACGTCACCGTGTACTATTAGTATGAGCGTGACGTCAGCTTGTGTGACTACTAATCACTAGTAGTAGCCGAACGGACAGGGCCATTGTTACATATCGGCTGTGTAGCACAAGAAGGGCCAATCTGCTTTTTTTTAACAAAAGGACCAAACTGATTTAAAAACTTAATACTAATACATATATAAGGGTGAATCCACCTCTTAGCAGTCTACATATCTAGATGTCGATCTTATTAGATCTCATCAATGTAGCTCAGCTAGTGAGGATGAATTCACACAATATCTCGAGTGGTTATATACAAAAATGATACAACTATCCCCCTAGGAGAAAAGTTAAACGCCATCTGGCGGCACCATATCAATTAGCAATGCACATCCATAAGGTAATAACCTGTTGACGGCTTATGCCATCAGGAGGCATACACCGTCGATACATGATGAGAAAATACATTTTATGTATAGAGATTTTAGTTTATTTTCTGCCACCAGATAGAGTAACGACTACCTTGAATTGATTATATACTGTATTTCAGTAAGAGGTTTATTGGTAGATAAACAAAATCTATGTTCAAACACACATATCTACCTTCAGTATAATAATTGATATATTTCATCAGCGAACCAATAATATTCCTCCAGCCAGGGTCCACGGTATAGCTGAACTACGATTTGCAGGCAGTGATTGACCAAAATTGGCGTCGCAATCGACACGTCAATCCCTGCACCATGAGATTTAGGTATAGGCTTCGTCCTAGCCAATTCATAACTAAATTTCATTCGGGTAGTCAGGGTTTACTATGTGCGGTTGGTGCGGTCCCGCATAATCTTGTATAAATTCTTCAAAATCAGGACAAATAACCTAAACATATGGTATTACTTGATCCTGGAGCATGATCTCTACGTAGAATTGAGTATTCATTCCTCTTGCATGATTAGGGACTAACTTCTCACACATTAGAAAGTTGTCAGATACCTCGGACAATTAACGACACTTGGAATCTTGGCGATTTTAGCAAGATTCATACACATACACTTATATACGGCAGAAGGGCCGGAAGGTCGATAGCCAGTTACAGAATTTTAACAAACACAGTACCTACTACTGTTATTTTATTTTAAATTGCACTACAACGACTACATTTTTTTAAAATTGTAAATCAATTAAATTACTAAATAACTAAAATATAATCATAAATAATTAATATTCTATTTTTTTTAAGTTTGTGGGGCTGTGAGTTTGTGTATATATGTGTGTGTGTGTTCGTGGTACCTAAAACAACAAATCTGTATATTGAAATTAATAAATAAAACGCGACGCATGCAATCGGTTGCGTGTTGAAAATTACACTAATTTACCATAAAAAGGAGTAGTAAACGTATAAAAAGAGAAATATTTTTTTTTGTATTCTGTTTCCCTTTAGTTTGGGGTGGTACTATTATAATAAGCACAGCTTGTACGCACACAATCGAACAAACTACCGTTCGGCCCTGCGCCCCGTGCCAATAAGGCCCAATGTCCGACCCATTGTGCAAGACACGAACATGTCTAAATATTGAAAATGCTTGGTCCATCGAATATAAATAACCGCCGACATATGCCTAATTACGGCTCGACATATGTCGACGGGGGCTTATTTAAAATATAATAACAATATTTTTTTCTTCACAAATATATCGTATTTGGTCCACGCGTCCGCATATGCGCTGGTTATTGTGTATGTTTGTGTAAATATTTTCATTAAAACGATAAATATTGAAATTCGGTTCGGCTACCGCGGCATAATTGCGATCTGCGGTCGTAACGCGATTGCGTTTATGCAAAAATATTTCTGGATGATAAATATTACGAATATTAAATGTCGCCCGCAGTTTCTAATTATGGTAATAAATTACAATTAATTTTGCTCTGGCCTTATTTTCAATTCAATTACACTTTCGGGTTTAATTAACTTGTTTTAATATAATTTCATAATTGTATCTGTAATGAGGATTTATATCTAATTCAACTAATTCAATTTGGTCACAAATTATATTGATTATTATTTAATTTTATTATTAAAATCCCTATGAGATTTTTTTAATTTACATTTTTGTTATAATAATTTTAGTTACCTAGCTCAGTGGCATGGCATGGTGGGTACAGACGTAGTTCGTCTTGTGCTAAGACAAATAAGGAGTGAAAATTCAATCCCCATTATTCTTGTTTCATCAGCGAACAAATAATTTTCCTCCAGCCAGGGCCCACGATATAGCTGGACTACGATTTGCATGCTCACATGAAAATTGGACCATCTATCCAAGTTTTATGTGGATAGAGACGTAGTTCGTCTTGTGCTAAGACAAATGAGGAGTGAAAATTCAATCCCCATTAGGGACGAATTTTCGCGAATCACTCAATATATAGTATGGAGTAGATTCCATTTCTACTTTAAAGTATTGTAATTTTGTGAAAAAAATCCTCGTAATTAGGTTCCTATTGTTCATCTCTGGAAAATATCTGTTATCCGGCATCTGTGATACCTTTTTCCTCTGTGTTTTCAAAACAACTAATGATTTTAATAATAAATTTGTATCAAGCAGTTTTTCCATTTACACATTCCAACTACCAAATTGAGATTTATGATTGATACAAAAAAATATATACGTAGTTTGGTTGATTTTACAATTTACCACGTGCAGCATTTTTAAATTGGGACGGTTTTCCTTTTGATTGAAAACGTAACACGGCCACCTCGTCAGATTTTATTAATGGTGTTTCTAATGCAAGAAAGTCTCTCGGTGCTGAACGAACGCGCGTCCATTGGAGCGAAAAGTAATTTACGAGAGACGCCAGCCGCGCAAGAGTGAAATCTCACTGGGCAATGATAAAAATTGTTACGCCGCCGCCCGTCCGGTAGCAACAAGATATGAAATTGGTAATCGAGACCGGAGAGCAGGTAATGATAGGTTCGGTACGTGAGGCAGAGTCGGGGGGGCATACAGTAATACATTTCCGCGCTGATTTATCATCCGACGAAAAAAAAAATAAGGTGCGTTCGGTATTGGTCAAATGTTTTAAAACTGTGGGAAAGAAGACTATGTTGAGAAGACATGGATATTGAAAACAACATACAAAAGTCAAGTGGGGAAGAACAAGAGTGAAGCAGACAAAATTAGAATGGAGGCCCTCTATTATTTAACATTTACACGAGTAAGATGGTGAGGAAGTGGCAGGCGGATGGTGAGGAAGTGGCAGGCGGATGGCGAAGAAGTGGCAGGCGGATGGTGAGGAAGTGGCAGGCGGATGGTGAGGAAGTGGCAGGCGGATGGTGTGGTTATGGAATATTAGAATAAGTTATGAGATGTGAATATTAGCCTATATGGATGATGTGGTGTTGATATCGAAATGAGTGAATGAATGAGATGCAGAAAATGATAGTGAGAGTGGATATGTATATGCACAGGACTGGGACTGAAAAAATTAAGTGAATTCTATTTAGAAATAAAGGCAGAAGAGGAAAAGAGGAGACATTAAATGGTAGGGGGTGGTCAGAACAATTGGGAAAATGGAATGCTTCAAGTGTTTTATGTTAGATATTAGAGTTTAGTATACGAGGCATGTAGAGTAGATGCAAGCGCAAGCGAGGCTGGCCTGGATTTTGGCGTTGAAAAATTGGAAATCTACTGCTTGCCGATTTAGAAATAGAACGACGAATGCAATGGATGACCGTTTTCTCTGGCAAAATTAGGGCATTTTGGGCATCCATTGCATTCGTCGTTCTATTTCTACCCTGACCGTGTCTTGTAGAGTGAGAAGCAGTATCCCTTTGTCCTTTTAACGTTATACAAAATGCCATATGGCTAACATGTGGAAGACAAGCGACATTATGCATACTTGTAAATTTATGAACCAAAATTTTCGTTCTCACACATTAGTGAGAAATATGAATCTAGAATGTACGATATGGGATGTATGTATAGAAGCGATTATGTTGTATGAGGTCGAAGTGTGAAGAATGAGAAAATGGGAAGTGCTTGAAAGAGAAATTAGGGTATTTTCTAAAGTGGTTTCTGGGGTGAAGAAATCAGCACTTCGATATATACTACTAGTTTCTTGTAGTACCGAATGTGTATACTGTAGAAAACAAGTGGAAGAGTGGTATAATATAAGGAGAGATTGCAGAGGTGGGAAGAGGACAGGTCGCTCCGAGAGGTGTGGGTCTTTGTGTCATTTCCTGGATTGTAACGATTCTAAAATTATATTTTCACAATCATTATTTGTAGTTAGTAAGCAATCACAATTTCAATTAGAAACGTAACTATTGATCACCATTTGTTCCTCCTGCTCAAGGCCGGTCCTAGCGGGCGGCCAAAGTTAGGGACGGCCTAATACAGACCGGGGCATGAGCTATCGAAAGAGTTCTAAACATAAAATTTGAAGTCCAATAAGATATCTTCATTATCTTGAAAGATATGACTCGTAAAAGTTAAAATAAGTATTATCACACATTTTTGTAAAAATTCTTATTAATCATGATGCATTTCTAAAATTTTGTGTGTTATTCTTATCTAAAAATGTATGAGAAATTCAATTATACAGACTTCAATGAGATATCTTCATTATTTTCAAAGATATGACTTGTGAAATTTGAAATTTGTTTTTACACATTCCGGCAAAAATACCTATTTATTATGATGCAATTTTAAGATTTTGTGTTGTTTAAAAAAACTAAATGATAAAGACTCCAATGAGATATCTTCATTATCTTCAAAGATATGGCTCGTAAAAGTTAAAATTAGTATTATCACACATTCCTGCAAAAATATCTATTCATCATGATGCAATTCTAAGATTTTTGTGTGTTATTCTTGTCTAAAAATGCACGAGAAACTCAATTATAAAAACTCCAGTGAGGTAACTTCATTATCTTCAAAGATACGAGATATCTTCATTGCCTTCAAAGATATTACTTGTGAAAGTTGAAATTTGTTTTTCATACATTCCTACCAAAATACGTATTCATTATGATGCAATTTTAAGATTTTTTTGTGTTATTCTTATCTAAAAATGCATGAAAATCTCAATTATAAAAACTCCAGTGAGGTAACTTCATTATCTTCAAAGATATGCCTTGTAAATTTGAAATAAGTCTTATCACACATTCCTGCAAAAATACCTATTCATCATGATGCAATTTTAAGATTTTTTCTGTTATTCTTGTCTAAAAATGCATGAGAAACTCAATTATAAAGACTTCAATGAGATATCTTCATTATCTTCAAAGATATGTAACTTGAGAAAGTTGAAATTGGTTTTTCACACATTCATGGAAAAATACCTATTCATTATGCAATGCAACCTTAAGATTTTTTGTGTTATACTTGTCTAGAAATCTATGAACAATTGAATTATAAAGGCTCTAATGAGTTATCTTCATTATCTTCAAAGATATAGCTTGTAAAAGTTGAAATTTATATTATCACACATTCCTGCAAAAAAACCTATTCATCATGAGGCAATTACAAGATTGTGTGTGTTATTCTTGTCTAAAAATGTATGAGAAATTCAATTATAAAGACTCCAATGAGATATCTTCATTGTCTTCAAAGATATAGATTGTAAAAGTTGAAATTTGGATTATCACACATTCCTGCTAAAATACCTATTCATCATGATGCAATTTTAAGATTTTTTGTATTATTCTTGTCTAAAAATTTATGAAAAACTAAATTATATAGACTCCAATGAGTTATCTTTATTATCTTGGCTTGTAAAATTTGAAATATGTATTATCACACATTCCTGCAAAAATACCTATTCATTATGTTGCAATTATAAAATTTTTAGTATTATTCTTGTCTAAAATTGTATGAACAAGTAAATTATAAAGACTCCAATGAGTTATATTCATTATCTTCAAAGATATAGTATGTAAAAATTAAAATTTGCATTATCACAGTTTCCTGCAAAAATACCTATTCATCATAAAGCAATTTAAATATTGTTTATGTTATTCTTGTTTAAATATGTATGAAAAATTCAATTATAAAGACCGCAATGAGATATCTTAATTATCTTTAAAGATATGGCTTGTAAAAGTTGAAATTTATATTATCACACATTTCTGCAAAAATACGTATTCATCATGATGCCATTATAATATTTTTTGGGTTATTCTTGTCTAAAAATATATGAGAAACTCAATTATAAAGACTACAATGAGTTATATTCATTATCTTCAAAGATATGTAAAAGTTGAAATTTATATTATCACACATTTCTGCAAAAATACGTATTCATCATGATGCCATTATAATATTTTTTGTGTTATTCTTGTCTAAAAATGTATGAAAAACTCAATTATAAAGACTCCAATGAGTTATATTCATTATCTTAAAAGATATGGCTTGTAAAATTTGAAATATGTATTATCGCACATTTATACATATTATATGCCTATGCCATTATATACCTATTCATCATGATGCAATTTTAAGATTTTTTGTGTTATTCTTGTATAATGTGTAATAAAAAACTCAATTATAAAGACACCAATGAGATATCTTTATTATCTTCAAAGATATGGCTTGTTTAATTTGAAATTTGTATTAACACTATTTTCTGGTAATGAAAACTGCTTCTCATTATGTAGTTTTACGCCCGGTTTCTCCAACGCTCGTCTTATATAAGCTCGTCTTATTTATAACCACGTCTTAAATTTTTATTCTGTTGCACCAAACATATGTAGATCTAACTTAGTTAAGATCTACTTGCGTATGGCAACGTTGCTTTTAGAATTTTTGTGTGTTATACTTGTCCAGAAATGTATGAAGATCTAAATTACAAAGACCCTAATAATATATCTTTATTAGCTTCAAAGAAATTGCTATTAAAATGAAATTTGTATTATCAGTCTTTTCTGGCAAGGAAAACGGTTTCTCTTTTCATCTAATTTTACATTTTTTTTTTGTTACAGTTGTTCAAAAATGCATTATGAACTCAATTTCAAAAATGCTAATGAGATATCTTCATTGCCTTCAAATATATGGCGTGAAAAGTTGAAATTTTTTTATTATCACACATTTCTGCAAAAATACGTATTCATCATGATGCCATTATAATATTTTTTGTGTTCTCTTGTCTAAAAATGTATGAAAAACTAAATTATAAAGACTCCAATGAGTTATCTTCATTATTTTCAAAACCGCTAATGAGATATCTTCATCGCCTTCAAATATATGGCGCGTAAACGTTGAAATTTGTATTATCACACATTCCTGCAAAAATACCTATTCATTATGAGCAATTTTTAGATTTTTGTGTTATTCTTGTCAAAAATGAAATCGCTTATGAGATATCTTCATTGTCTTCAAAGATATGGCTTCTATAAGTTGAAATTTGTATTGTCACATATTCCTGCACAAATAACTATTCATCATGATGGAATTTTAATTTTTTTATGTAATTCATGTCCACAAATGTATGAAGAACTCAATTATAAGCCTCGGTTATAAAATATCCTACTCAGTATTTTCACAGATTAGCGTTTTATAAATGATTTATTAATTTCTCCACATATAGGGACATATGTGGAGAAGTTAATAAATCATTTGTATCCTAATATCCTATATATTACTTAAAAATTTATAATTACCAATTATAAATTTTTAAGTACAGCATGTGGGCGGCCAAATTATGTTCGCACGCGGGCAGCCGACTATCTAGGACCGGTCCTGCTCTTGCTATAAACATAGACGTTTTTTAAAACATTTATAAGTGTGAATCAACCTCTTAGCAATCTTCATATCTAGATTTCGATCTTACTAGATCTCATCAGTGTAGCTCAGCTAGTGAGGATGAATTAGAGGGCACTACCCGGTTATCCTGATAGCATGAGCATGTTGACGGTTATTACCATATGGGTGTGCATTGCTAATTGATGTGGTGCCGCCAGATGGCGTTTATCTTTCCTCCTACGGGGTTAGTTGTATCATTTTCATAGACGTTTTTTTGTCAATTCATGTTACTACTTACATTTGTGAGTAATCGAATAAAAATTACATTTTTCATTGTTAATATTTTTTTTTTATATATATATATAAATCATCTTTATTGGGCTATCGACCTCCTTGGGATCTTTCTGCCTGTTTTATGTTTATATGTGTACATTTCTTAGTATATATAAAGGATATAAAAAATATAAGAATTTATAAAAGTAAGTTGAGTTTTGAAAATTTTGAAATTTGAATTTTATTTTCTAAGAAAGTCCTAATACAATATACCTTTGTATCCCACAATCTTCATTAAACTTTATAAACAGTTCATTATAAATCATCATTTTTTACATAGACACTGTTTTTGCATTGTATTGCATTAATTAACACATGCAATGTGTCGCTGAACCAATTATTCTCACGTTTAAATAATACAGAATTTGTTATTGTTAATCCGCATTTATTAATTATAGGTAATGTGATCGGCAGTAATGAAGACCATAAAACATTCAGGATGCAATAAATTCCGATTAAATAATTCAATCCGTTTGAAAATCTGCGGCCCCGTCACCCTAGGCCCTCCCGATAAATATATAAATAGGTTCAATTAAATCGATTTATATATTATTTATAGGTACAAACTATCATCAATAGTTTCGTTCGGGACACAAATCATACCCGCTCACACTGGCCGGGGGGTCGCACACACATACACATACACACACGCCACAGATAATATATACACGTGGACACGAATACATGCACACAAACACATGTCCAGCTCGCAGTCCAATCATTGACAAATGCGTTAGATTAGCAATTTACAAATCTGCTATTGCTGCAATTACGGCCTCATTATATTGTAAGTAATTACTCCATTTGCCACCAGTTGCCACCGCGCGCCCTCATACCCCCCCCATAACATAAAGTCTCCGACAAAGCTACATCTTTAACAGCACTACAAATTTATTCAACAGCTTGAATAATGCTCAAAAACATGATAATTTTCAATTAGTAATTGGGCTGATAATTTCACATTTCCTCCCCTGATTAGTTCCGTTCGCGTTATTGTAGTTGTGTGTATGTATGTGCATTCATATCCGTGTGCACGGTGGTACACGCTAGTAATTATAACAAATCATTACCAGATGTGGGCACATCAACGGGCGCATCGCAAAATTCTGCAAATAATTTAGTATTAATGGTGGCGGAAATGACATGGGCCGGAAGCTATTGCACCGCCGGGCCGATGGCTTCCGGGAGACACTAGCGCCCCGCCACCAAATAGGGGTAATTTTTATTGTACAATCGCGGGGGGCGAGTTATAACTACCGACTCCGCTGTTATTTGGACAGTTGTAATTGATCTACAATTAAATATAGGCACGATTTTGAAAATAGAGCTGATAAAGCAACGGCATAGCAAATTAAAACAAACATTTATAAACAGAGACTAAATAAAATAATAGTTATCAACTATTACCTTATTAGTCTCTTTGTTTATATTTTTTTGTTTTAATTTACCATGTCTTAACTATGGATTTTTATAGACCTGCAAAACATTGCATACCGTTACGTTAGCACTATCGCGCTTATGGCCCTTAATTCGGAAAGTTGATGTACAGATTCTTTTTCAACCAGAGTTTTAACTTATTTTTGAATGGAAAACTAAAAAAATTGTCTTGATCCGCACCACCCCTCCACCGGTGACAGATACACACACTCATAACTAGCATAGAAATTGTGCGTTAATTACGAGGGAATGTCTTGTATTTCGGATATTGTCGCGTGCATTCCACGTTTCCCCGTGCGTACACAATTGATTTAATTATCATACACTTTGATATGTTCATGATGTTAATAAGGGGGGAATTTAATATTATATTTTATTTGCATTTGGTAATCAGTAAAGGATTCATTGACATAAATAATGATTAGTTCTTACTGGGATTTAAAGGGTAGTTTTAGGGGTAGAACAGTAAACCGGTTATGATTTACTGTACATTTCTTTCCTCAATTGCTATACATGTCATTATTACCTAATAATAATTCCGAATAAGGGATTTGTGTATATGAAGAAATTTAATTAAAGCTGATATCTAATGTTCTCTATAAAGCCCGTATGACTTTATCTAGTTTCCTATATCGTTTTATATATGAAGAGTACATGGCAGAAAGGGGGAATGTCAGTGTAACTCTACAAAACCAAATTTCATGTTTAGAGCACATTTATATACAGAAATATATATATATATATATATATATATATATATATATATATATATATATATGGGGGTTTGTGTATATAAATGTGCTCTAAACATCTAAATTTAGTTTTCTAGAGTTACACTGACATTCCCCCTTTCTGTCTTGTGCTTGATATATTTAACTGTATAACTATTTCTAAATGGAAAATTAACATTGTGTATTACGGTGTTGTTATTGTTAAGTGAATTTATTATTATTCCGCCGCTATATCATCTTCTACATGTGCATGACACTATGTAGTTTGTGTCTACATCGAAAACGATATAAGAAACTAGATAATGTCATACGGACTTAAGGCAGCTTACACGGTCAATAATACTGTCAGTCCCAGTACTGTCAGTATTTACTTCAATCCTCCTTTTATATTTATCAAGTAATCAATTATTTCGACAAACATTAGTATTCTCTTCATTCCATCATTACTATACCTTATACCATTAGTAATACTGTCAATATTTTAGAATAAAGAACATTTTAAACATGTTATCAGTAATACTGTCATTATTCTAAAATATTGACGGTATATTGATCGTGTAAAGTACCTTTATAATTTCTTTTAGTAATTATATATAGTAATGAATATATAATTACTAAACGAAATTATCAAGCCACCTTACACAATCAATAATACTGTCAATATTTTAGAATAATGACATAATATGGATAAAGTATTGTATTCTGAATTATGAAATAACATGCATTGTAAAACATTTCTAATAAAATTATTGATATACATCTGGCCCATTTACGGCTTTAACACCATACGATTTTGTTATGTGTTTATCTCTGACACGTACATGTTCTTTCCGCTGCTATCGGATTCCGTGTTACCATTTTGATTACCGTATCAATGGGAATTACGAAGTGCGCGCGTTACAAATTGAATGTCCAATTCCGACATTATCAGCGAGCGGAAACACCGATATCAGGGGCACTACTGTGCGGTTTTTCTCACAACTTCTTAAATCGGAAGAAAGCTAATGTCAAGATAAAAATATTTGTTGCTGAAATAATTATCAAGTTGAGTTATAAGATAATGTCAAGTCCAGAATGGTATGATCTTATTTATTTTAAAATGCGAAATTAATAAACGGCTAGTCTTCGAGTTATATCTAAAGTTGGCCACCCCAATCCCCCTAACTCAGTCCTATATTTATTTAGTTTTGTATTAATGAGTTATATTATATATATATATATATATATATATATATATATATATATATATATATATATATTAACTTATAACTTATTCCATATAACTCATTAATACATAACTAAATAAATTCCAATCACTCCCTCTAATCAAGGAATGGCCAACTTTTTTGTACATAAAATCGACCTTCTATCTTAAAAATGTGCCGCGATCGAATTATTGTTATTACTACTCTATAAAGTAGTATATTGCATTCAACTTCAAACATTGCGAGCGATCTGGTGTGTCCACCCCACGACTTTTCAAATTACATTAACATTTTTGAAAATTTTGACAATATTTAACAATTTTTGTTAAATATTTGACGATATTTGATAATATTTGACGATATTTGATAATATTTGACGATATTTGATAATATTTGATGATATTTGACTATTGTCAAATATTGTCAAATATGATAAAATATCGTAAATTATTGTTAAATATAATATTTGACAATATTTGATAATCATTTACATTAATTTCTTGAAAATACTTTATACGTTTTTTTACATTATTTCACAATAATTTACGATATTTTATTATATTTGACAATATTTGACGATACTTGACTATGTTTAACGTTTTTTGACATTATTTGACGTTTTTTTTTGACAATATTTGACTAGAGGTTCCTCTAGTTCGAACCCCATCGGGGCGAATTTTCGCAAATCGTCTTTCGCAGTTTTTCAAAGGTTTTCTGTGAAGTTAAGGCAAATACCTCCTCTGAGCTGTTCCCTTTGACTGGCGGGAAAGCCTCACGGCTCATAGCCATATAAAATTAGAAGTTTTTTATTTTTAAATGTTTCAAGCTACTTAAATTATTACTTACAAGACTAGTGTTTTTATAAATTGAGTAGTAGCTGAGTTGAAATATTTTGATTTTATAGCCCCCAACTACGCAGTAGTTACTAAAACTAATAATGAAAATTTTAAGATGTTTTAATGATTACAAAACTAGTTACAGTCGCTTTTACTTTCCAAATACAGCATTGCTGTATAAGGAAGGTAATGGTTTTACGAAAAAAAATCGAATTGCTAATTTTGACTTTTCTCCACGTTTCATGACATTTCTAGTCGAAATAGACTATTTTTGGAAAATGTCTTTATGTGTGTGTGTGGAAATGAATTTATCTATGAACAAATTTCCGGGAAAACGGCCGAATATATCGCGATCATCTTTGCAAATCGGTTGGGAAACCGAGTTGGGGCGAAACCGTGAAATTTGTCGCAAAATATTGTCAAATATTGTCAAATATTGTCAAATAGCGTCAAATATGGTCAAAAACCGTCAAAAAAAATGTCGAAAAACGTCAAGTATCGTCAAATATTGTCAAATATTATAAAATATCGTAAAATATTGTCAATAAAACGACAAATATTGTCAAATAATGTCAAATATCGAAAAATATCGTAAAATATTGTTAAATATTGTCAAATGTTGTCAAATATTGTCAAATATTGTCAAATATTGTCAAATATTGTCAAATATTGTCAAATATTGTCAAATATTGTCAAATATTGTCAAATATTTTCAAATATTGTCAAATATTGTCAAATATTGTCAAAACTAAAAATCAAATATAGTCAAGTATCGTCCAATATTGTTAAATATCATAAAATATGGTAAATTATTGTCAAATGTTGTCAAATATCGTCAAACCGTTCCAAAAAAAAAACGTCAAATAATGTGAAAAAAGCGTCAAATATAGTCGAGTATAGTCAAGTATCGTCAAATATTGTCAAATATTACCAATATTGTAAAATATTATAAAATATTGTAAAATATTGTCATATATTGTCAAATATAGTCAAAATATCTTCAAAAAAAAACGTCAAATATAGTCAAATATCGTCAAATATTGTTAAACGTCATAAAATATCATAAAATGTTGTCAAATATCGTCAATTATTGTCAAAAAACGTCAAATATCGTCGAGTATTGTCAAATATAGTCAAAATTTTCAAAAAATCAAAGTCAAATAGTGCCAAATAAAAAATGTCAAATATAGTCGAGTATCGCCAAGTATAGCCAAATATTGTCAAATATTGTAAAATATCATAAAATATTGTAGAATATCATAAAATATTGTCAAATATTGTCATATATTGTCAAATATAGTCAAAATTCTCACAAATTCAATGTATTCGGAAAGTCGTGTGGTGCCCACACCAGATTTTTATAATTTAAGTAGTAGCTGAGTAGTGGGTGGGTTGCCTAAAACTTTAAAAAAAAAATTACGCACAAACAAATGAAAGTTAAAATGAAACATAGTCAAATATTGTCAAATATCGTCAAATATTGTCAGAAAACGTGAAATATTGTCAATAAAACGTCAAATATTTTCAAATAATGTCAAATATCAAAAATATCGTAAAATATTGTCAAATATTGTCAAAAATTGTCAAAAATTGTCAAAAATTGTCAAATATTGTCAAATATTACCAATATTGTAAAATATTATAAAATATTATAAAATATTATAAAATATTATAAAATATTATAAAATATTATAAAATATTATAAAATATTATAAAATATTATAAAATATTATAAAATATTATAAAATATTATAAAATATTATAAAATATTATAAAATATTATAAAATATTATAAAATATTATAAAATATTATAAAATATTATAAAATATTATAAAATATTATAAAATATTGTAAAATATTGTCATATATTGTCAAATATAGTCAAAATATCGTAAAAAGAAAACGTCAAATATAGTCAAGTATCGTCGAGTATTGTCAAATATAGTCAAAATTTTCAAAAATTCAAATAGTCAAATAGTGCCAAAAAAAAAGTCAAATATGGACGAGTATCGTCAAGTATCGCCAAATATTGTCAAATATTGTAAAATATCAAAAAATATTGTAGAATATCATAAAATATTGTAAAATATTGTCATATATTGTCAAATATAGTCAAAATTTTCAAAAATTAGAATATCATAAAATATTGTAAAATATTGTCATATATTGTCAAATATAGTCAAAATTTTCAAAAATTCAATGTATTCGGAAAGTCGTGTGGTGCCCACACCAGAGTTTTATAATTTGAGTAGTAGCTGAGTAGTGGATGGATTGCCCAATACTTAAAAAAAAATAATTACGCACAAACAAATGAAAGTTAAAATGAAATCGACAAATATTGTCAAAAAACGTGAAATATTGTCAATAAAACGTCAAATATTTTCAAATAATATCAAATATTGTCAAATATCAAAAATATCGTAAAATATTGTCAAATATTGTCAAATATTGTCAAATATTGTCAAATATTGTCAAATATTGTCAAATATTGTCAAATATTGTCAAATATTGTCAAATATTGTCAAATATTGTCAAATATTGTCAAATATTGTCAAATATAGTCAAGTATCGTCAAATAAATATTGTTAAATATCATAAAATATCGTAAATTATTGTCAAATGTTGTCAAATATCGTCAAATATTGCCAAAAAAACGTCAAATAATATCTAAAATAACGTCAAATATAGTCAAGTATCGTCAAATATCATAGGATATTTTAAATTATTGTCAAATATTGTCAAATATACTCAAATATTGTCAAATATACTCAAATATTGTCAAATATCGTCAATAAAATCAAATATCGACGCGTATTGTCAAATATTTTCAAATATTGTCAAATATAGTCAAAATTTTCAAAAATTCAAAGAGTCAAATAGTGCCAAAAAACGTTAAATAATATAAAAAACGTCAAATATAGTCGAGTATCGTCAAGTATCGCCAAATATTGTCAAATATTGTAAAATATCATAAAATATTGTCATATATTGCCAAATATAGTCAAAATTTTCAAAAATTGAATGTATTCGGAAAGTCGTGTGGTGCCCACACCAGATTTTTATAATTTGAGTAGTAGTTGAGTAGTGGTTGGGTTGCGTAATACTTAAAAAAAATTAATTACGCACAAACAAATGAAAGTTAAAATGAAACATAGTTAAATGTCGTCAAATATTGTCAAAAACATGAAATATTGTCAATAAAACTTCAAATATTTTAAAATACTGTCAAATATTGTCAAATATCAGAAATATCGTAAAATATTCTCAAATATTGTCAAATATAATGAAATATCGTCAAATATGGTCAAATATCGTCGAATATTGCCAAAAAAACGTCAAATAATATCAAAAAAATGTCAAATATAGTCAAGTATCGTCAATATCCTATGATATGGATATTGTAAATTATTGTCAAATATTGTCAAATATACTCAAATATTGTCAAATATCGTCAAATATTTAAAAACAAATGTCAAATATAGTCAACATTTATAATTTGAGTAGTAGCTTTGTTGCCTAATACTTCAAAAAATTAAATTACTCACAAACAACTGAAAATTAAAATAAAACATAGCCAAATGTCGTCAAATATTGACAAATATCGTCAAATATTATCAAAACACGTGAAATATTGACAATAAAACATCAAATATTTTCAAATAATGTCAAATATCAAAAAATATCGAAATATATTGTCAACTATTGTCAAATATTGTCAAATATTCTCAAATATTGTCAATATTGTCAAATATTGTCAAATATTGTCAAATATTGTCAAATATTGTCAAATATTGTCAAATATTGTCAAATATTGTCAAATATTGTCAAATATCGTCAAATATAGTCAAATATCGTCAAAAAAAGTATCGTCAAATATTGTTAAATATCATAAATATCGTAAATTATTGTCAAGTGTTGTGAAATATCGTCAATTATTGCCAAAAAAAACGTCAAATAATGTCAAAAACGGCAAATATTGTCGAGTATCCTCAAGTATCATAAAATATTTTCATATATTGTGAAATATAGTCAAAATTTTCAAAAATTCAATGTAATTCTGAAAGTCGTATGGTGCTCATACCAGATTTTTATAATTTGAGTAGTAGCTGAGTAGTGGTTTGCCTAATACTTTAAAAAAAAAAATTACGCACAAAAAAATGTAAATGAAAATGAAACATAGTCAAATGTTGTCAAATATTGACAAATATTGTCAAATATCGAAAAATATCGTAAAATATTGTCAAATATAATCAAATATAGTCACATATAGTCAAATATCGTCAAATATGGGCAAATATCGTCAAATATTGCCAAAAAAACGTCAAATAATGTGAAAAAAAAACGTCAAATTTATTGTATTGTATTGTATATTGTTAAATATCATAAAATATCGTAAATTATTGTCAAATGTTGTCAAATACCGTCAACTATCGTCAAATATCGTCAATTATTTCTAAAAAAGTCAAATAATGTCAAAAAACGTCAAATTATGGCAAAAAAACGTCAAATATAGTCAAGTATTGTCAAATATTGTTAAATATAATAAAATATCGTAAATTATTGACAAATATTGTCAAATATTGTTAAGTATAGTCAAATATCGTCAAATATTGTCAACTATCGTCAAATATTTAAAAAAAATATCAAAAAATCTCGTCAAATATGGTCAAATATTATCAAATATTGTCACATATAGTCAAATATCGTCAAATATGGCCAAATATCGTCAAATATGGCCAAATATCGTCAAATATTGCCAAAAAACGTCAAATATAGTCAAGTATCGTCAAATATTGTTAAATATCATAAAATATCGTAAATTATTGTCAAATATTATCAAATATCGTCAACTATCGTCAAATATTGTCAATTATTTCTAAAAAAGTCAAATAATCTCAAAAAACGTCAAATAATGTCAAAACGTCAAATAATGTCAAAACGTCAAATAATGTCAAAAAACGTCAAAAAACGTCAAATAATGTCAAAAAAACGTCAAATATAGTCAAGTATTGTCAAATATTGTTAAATATAATAAAATATCGTGAATTATTGTCAAATATTGTCAAATATTGTTAAATATAGTCAAATATCATCAAATATTGTCAACTATCGTCAAATATTTAAAAAATATATATAATTTGAGTAGTATCTGAGTAGTGGTTGGGTTACATAATACTTGTTATGTCAATGTTATTCGGAAAGTGGTGTGGTGCCCGCACCAGATTTTTATAATTTGAGTAATAGCTGAGGTGACGCATTTTGATTTTACAGCCCCCAAAATATAGTTATGCAGTAGTTACAAAAATAAAATATTTATGGACTTAAAATATAACCATTCAGCTACATACGATGATCAATTGATCATTGTTTCACCTTTAGAAGACTAGTTACAAGCAGTTGGCACTTGACATTGTGAGCATGTTAGTTTTAAAGTAATTGTTGTAGATAGGGCTGTCAAGGACTTGAAACTAAACAACCTAGCAATTTCTCATTAGTTTGAATAAAATGCAATCAAAAATTGATAATATAAGGGCCAAAGCCAAGAGTTGATTGATTACTTAGATGTCGGAATTACATATAAAAAGGAATACAATTAGAAATTAATGAAAATTAAATAGATTTTTATTTGAATTGATGCTGTTTCTTATTACCTTTAACCCTAGGCAGGTAGACTTTACTGGTATTAATAAGACGGTCTTAAACTAGTTTTCGTTGGAGAAACCTGGCTTGATAGTGGACAAGGGTGGGGAGGAATAAACACCTATTCCTTGTCCACTATCAAGCCAATCAAGAAAAAAACATGTTTTTTAATTCCATTTTGTTTGATTCTATTGTTTAGTTGAATTTTATTTTTAGTTTCCACTATAACCATTAAGACTATTGCTTGACTCAAAAGTTAGTCAATATGCAAAACAAACTAAATTCTCTTGCATCACACAGCAAATTATTTGAAATATTGAATCTGATGGTAGATTGAATGGAAAAATATAACGCGTTAAATTTGTCAAGGACAGATTGTATGAGAGGAGGATATATGAATCCATTTCTTGAACAACTTTTGAGCTAAGAAATTATCTTGTCTAAAACGACCTTAATATTTTTTGTGTGGATATTGTTAAAATATTGGATCGATTGACACAGGCCTAGGCGTAAAAGATGTAGTATACAGCTTTTGAACATACCTAACTAGTGAATCAAATTTACTCACACTACCTGTCTAGGGTTCAAGAGGAATTATTATGTGTAAATATTAAATATATATATATATATATATATATATATATATATATATATATATATATATTGCTTGCTTAAAATTACTGCACATTGTAATTTATGTATGTCCACTTGACTTAATAAAAAACGTGTTCTGTCTAAATTGGTAAACATTCGTAATACAGAATTACCGAATAATAATTGTGAACAGACACGTACGAAAACCGTCAAGAATCTGTTGCATCCACGCCAATTTCGAATAAACCGAAACGCTCTCCTTAGCAGCAGTTAAATGCACAATTATTCTCGTTTCACGCAAATTTTCCCCCGCAACCTTTCGCGCCCATATAATCAACAATTATCTGTAATTCGTATTTTTCGGTGCTGCAATTACTCGCATGCTCCGCGGGGCGTTTAAAATATAAAGAAGTTTTCAGTTTAAGTAAAAAAAATACTTACTGGTTTTCGATCTGGGCTCCCTAGGACCATCCACCGTCACCTTTATTGCCTTGTTGTACGTTGTCACTTGTGGCGGTGAGGTGGAGATTGTAATCGTAATTGTGAACGATTTGCCTGAAAGTTAAAAACGTTGATAATAAAAAAAAAATAACATAAGAGTGTTCACAACATATGAATAAACGATTGTAGAAAAAAAATTGTCATTGAATGTTACTCTGATTAACCATATGTCCTGAATTTCCCGGGACAGTCCTGAATTTTCAGTACCTGTCCCGATGTTTTTAGATTCTATTCAGTTTTGCATCGTTCTATTTCTATACAGCCGATTCCAACAAGTTTGATAACAATTGAACGTGTTTTATTAATGAAATCCTGTAAATATTTACATCGAGCCCAATATGAAAAATTATGTATACGACTGGGTGACCACATCCATGGCGTTTTCTATAAAAACAGCAATGCTGTAACCACAACCGCCCGATAAACTCTCCCCGCTCCCGCAACAATTGCTCACGGATTACACGCAGAAATCGCCGAATTCGAGCTAAATACCCCGCTTATCGGCTGTTAATAATTGCGTGACTTCCGGCCCGTAGTAATATAACAAAAATTAAAAAATCTCGCCAAAGTCGCTACAAAATTGCAGGGCGTTTTATTGCCCGTAAAATTCGACCGCATTTCAACGCGCGCATAAAAATCGGACAGAAAACGTGCGGCGGTAAAATTAATTGCGGAACGGCCATTCTGCTCCACACATATATCACACACTTAGGAGGACTTTATGCGAAAGACATCATTGTTGTCCGGGTAGGTGATTGATGTACGTACGGCAGAAACAACACTAAAGGAGGCCGGCGTTGGCGATAGAATTACTTTATTATTATTATAAGCCCGGCTCAATTAAACCCGTTGAGGTAAATTCAATTCCATCTAGTTGGTAAAGATCCAATTTCACGAAAATCACGTTCCATTTATTCCTGCGACTCATTTCCGGCTGGACGTTCCAGCTTGAGGGTGGCTCGGCATCAGACACCTTGTTTGTCGAGTGGTTTTTATACGAGTGGCGCTAATTGCAGGTGATCAGTCGGCTACAGACAGGTAAACACTACAATAAAAAATATTCGATGGTGATGAACCACCGCCGTCGTTTGTTTCGCTACCTGCATCGACGATTCCACTTAACAGGTTAAATTTATTTTCTACATGTCTTATAGTGGATTAGTTTACAATTTTATGATATCGCACACTGAGATGACTTCGAACTGATATCAAATTATTATTTCATATACCGATTGAATTTGTTTTCGGTAATGTTTTATGCTAAATTAAAGATAATGTAATTAACTCAACCTATAAACTATTATATCTCCCGAAATAACCCAGCAAATACGGGTTGGATTGTGAAAATATGTTGCTTATATAATTGAGAGACTCTAGCTAGTAAAGAAAAGTCAAAATAAAGGATAAATAAAACGATTTTTTACTTTGTTTTTCATCACACTTCAGTTACACTTTGCAACTAGTTTCGGCTAAGCTCTAGCTATTTTCGAGCTCCTCCGATGACTATTTTTGTGGAGTTTAACAAAATCGTGTCAAAAGAATATAAAAGTTTATGTTAAATATAAAGTTGCATTTATTATAAGCATAATATTATAATAAATACAACTTTATATTCAACATAAACTTTTATTTTCTTTTGACAAGATTTTTTTAAACTCCATTAAAAGTCATCGGAGGAGCTCGAAAATAGAGCTAGAGCTTAGCCGAAACTAGTTGCAAAGTGTAACTGAAGTGTGATAAAACACAAAGTAAAAAATCGTTTTAATTATCCTTTAAAATGAATTATCACAAAGTAGACGCCTTAACAATCCAATATTTGAAAGCCAAAATTAGTACTTCGATTTTTTTCGTGTCAACCCTTGTCGTGGCATTTGCCACCATAACATTAACAGACTTCTACTTTCTGTGGCTATCCCTATGTTTGCTTTTAATAACTAGGTTTCATTTCAATAAGCTATTTTAAAGAAAAAAGTAAATCCATGTGCATTTTTAAACACTTTTGAATTTTGATGTGTGTTAGTTAGTGTAATAATAAATGGAAAAACAAATAATATCAAATTTAAAACCTCAGGGCTGAAAGTGTTAACACTACTAGATTATCAAGATTCGACTGTAATTCAATTTGGAATTTCTTTATTAGCGACGAACGTATTTGCGGTGGTAAAAAAAATTAAATATCGATTGATCTCCGATCGTAATGGGCCGAAAGAAATTTCATGTAGTAGCCGTCCGGCCGCGCGGTACAGTTAGTCGCGGATAAATACAAATCAATTTAAATTGTGTAACAGTAGTAACCGCAGAATTAAACCGAGCCCGATGTATACGTCGAAAAAAAAAATAAACATGGGACCCGATTGAATAAATAGAGGTGGAATGCGCGCACAAAAAATTGTAATGTACAGTTCGGCGCGCGAGTGGAAATTGAATTATTTATATCTCCATGGTTTGACAACGGGGTTGCGTCTTGTAAAAAAAACAATATCAACAAGTTGTTTTAGTACTGCTGTACATATTCTGAAAGTTAGTGGGATACTATTTTACAAAAACTTGAAATTATGATATATCAAAATGTCTCCAAGTGTGCGTACAAAACCGTGTATCTCAAATAACTTCTGGATTGTTGATGTTGCTTTATACGCTATTATATATTATATTATATTTGTATAACAATATAATAGTTGGTTCAAAATATTGCAGAAAGTTTTAGAATGTTCATTCATTCTAAAACATTCTGCAATATTTTGCACCAACTCGTAATAAGCAACATCAACAATCCAGTTATTAGTTATTAGAGATACACGGTTTTGTACGCATATTTGGAGAGATTTTGATATATCATAATTTCGAGTTTTTATAAAATAGTATCCCACTAACTTTCAAAATATAGCAGTACTAAAACAACTTGTTGATATTTTTTTAGTAAACTAGTTTTTGTAAAATAGTAAACACGCACTCCATGTACTTCTGTTACTTTTCTAGCTGCAGTTGCGATTATTTATTTGAATATACTTTTGAGGTCATTTCATAGTACATACTTGAGTGGCTCTATTCAGATTTACAAGCTGTTGCTCTCCAAGTTATTTGTTTGCTACAATTCCAAGAGAAGTCCCAGAGAATCAGATGGGTGCGGCATGTCCAAAGATTACCTGCGGAGATGACAACGAAGAAAGCGTTCAGACAGAAACCAATAGGAGGAAAGAGGGGACGATCAAGGAAAATGTGGTAGGAAGATGATCTACATAAGCTCCAAGTGGATAATTGGACCAGAGCAGCAGATGATAGGCAGGCGTGGAGAAAGTTAACAAAAAAAGCCCTAGGTCTGCAAGGCATTTTCCCCCACGACTAGAACACACCTTGTCGTGGTGTGGGGGCCCAGTGCGGCGACATCTGAAAAACGCCCTGTTATGAGGTTAATAATTGGACCAGAGCAGCAGATGATATGCAGACATGGAGAAAGTTAACAAAAAAAGTCCTAGGTCTGCAAGGACCTTTTCCCCCACGAATTGAACACACCTTGTCGTGGTGTGGGGGCCCAGTGCGGCGACATCCAAAAAAACGCCCTGTTATGAGGTTAATAACAGGGACCAGGATGGCGTCGCATTGCTAAGATGTTCGGGACTCATCACAACTCCTTGCGTATCTGGGTGTCTCTTCTAAAATCAATTTCATACCTTTAATCTGTCAGCCTTCCTTGGCCAACTTTTCAACCTACCTAGGCTTTTCTGACCCCGATGCTATTAGGTATCGAGGGCTACGGATCGTCATTCCTCTATATATATATATATATATATATATATATATATATATATATATACACATATAATCACGGAACTGACCGGGACGCTGCCCCCTCAAACGGCCCGATCAGGACGCTGGGCCGCAATACCATTGTGCGGCTGTGTAGAGTTCGACGATACCAGTGGTGCCCGAGAGGACGATGGCAAAGAAAGATTAGACTTTCCACCACCGGAGGAAGCTTAACCACAAAATTAGATGTCTACATGTTTGTTTGTCCTGTCTTGTCCTTGGCAGCCCATAGGAGAACGACCATGCACAACAATCCAATTAATTATGGAACACACACAAATAGAGAAAACGTTTACGGTGCAGGGGGTGGATCTCCCAGTACCGTTCGGGACAGGCGTCGAAATGAGAGCCTCCCGTTATGTAGAGGGTGCAATGAAGAACTAGAAACAGCAGAGCATGTAATATACCTCTGCCCAGCTCTAGTAAACACTAGGCATCTAATACTAGGAGAGTGCTGGCCTAGTATAGTCAGCATTGGCAACTCCTCACCCGCCAGAGTTTTGCAGCTCGCACGCAAAATTGACTGGTGGGACGAATGAGCAGCCTTAAAGGGCGGTTTCGCAATGGGCCAATTTTGAGTGTCTGTAGCTATGCTATCCTCCAGCCAACTATCCAGAGGGCCTCCCGGCTGTCATTCAATGACCACCAACAAGCAAACACTGAACGGGGGAAAAGAACACAGTCCCTCAACAACCCCACCGATGAGGACTCGGACGGGAGCAACAACAGCACTCCTGTACGCAACAGGCCAAAGAATGTAACACTGAAGAAGACCAACTGGAAAAAAAGCGACCAAGAGAAATTGCACATGTGTTAAACAATATGGTGGAAAGCTCAAAGAAGACTAACATATCAGGAGAGGAGGCCACGCCAACCAACAAGCGCGGAATGCGACCACCCCTCCGGATAGTCTGAGGCCCAATTCACACATAAGCGGCGTCCGGCGTAGGCGCGGTATAGGCGAGGCGCAAGCGCGACGTCGTACAGGCGATTGTGATGTCCATATGCAGTGAAGGGGTGGACATTGCGCCTTATGTTTACATAGAGGCGGCGTGGAAGAGTTTCGCATCTTCGCCTACCGTGTCTTAGGCGAAGAGGCGAAGACGCGGTGCCGGCGCGGCGAGAGGCACGAGGCAAATGCCCGCGTCTCGTCACCTAAGTGGGCATTGTACCACATGTTTATATACAGGGGACGTGCCTCTCGCAGCGCCGGCACTGCGTCTTCGCCTCTTCGCCTAAGACACGGTAGGCGAAGAGGCGAGAGGCATAATTCATTCACGCCACCTCTATGTAAACATAAGGTGCAATGTCCACCCCTTCACTGCATATGGACATCACAATCGCCTGTACGACGTCGCGCCTACGCCTCGCATATACCGCGCCTGCGCCCGACGCCGCTTATGTGTGAATTGGGCCTAAGAGAAAAAGGGTGTCATTTAGCTGCCCTTAGGGACGCCGTGTTCCGACTAACTGAAACGACCGGGAAGACCAGGAACATCTTCCGGACAGCTAAGGGTGACGCGGCTACTATCGGCAAGCTTTGGGGGAAACAAGGTACCCCACTCAGGCCACTCCAGCTCACATAGGAGGAGAACTTCCAGGCCAGAATAAAAAAAAAATGGAGGCATACAATGTCCGTTGGGACCAGAAGAGGGCCGAAATGTTGGAGGCGTTAGCGGCACGTCAAATCGAGAGCCAGCAAACAACAAAGACCGAAAACAAGGAGCAGGTTGCGGACCGAATCAGGTCAACAGTAAACCTAGAGAGAACCTTTGAAGTAGCGGCCAACCTTATGGCACTTTACTGGCCAAAACAAAGGCACAAGCTGCTAACCCTAGTTGGAGAAAAGACAGCCAGAGATACCGCAACCGCAGCAGTGATAATAATAGTCATCAACCAGGACCACCGACTGGCCCCAACGGGGAAAAAGAAGAAGGCTAGTCTCTGAACTTAAAAGCAAGGATCTGGTTCCCGGGGTGGTAGCCACGGTCACTCACCAAACAGAGCTTAAACTAACCAACGCACCAGCCACCGCAGACAGATATCTGCGGACGACTGCAGGAAGTTGTTGGAGTAAAAAGAAGAATGCTGGTCCCTGAACTTAAAGGCAAGGACCTGGCTCCTGTGGAGATAGCTATGGTCACTCACCAAACCGAGCTTAAACAGGCCAAAACACCAGCTACCGCAGACAGATATCTGCGGATGACTTCATGAAGTTGTTGGAGCAAAAAGAAGAAGGCTGGTTCCTGAACTGAAGGCAAGGACCTGACTTCCGGGGAGGTAGCCACGGTCACTCACCAAACGGAGTTTAAACAGACCAACGCACCAGCCACCGCAGACAGATATCTACGGACGGCTGCTGGAAGTTGGAGTAAAAAGAAGAAGGCTGGTCGCTGAAATTAAAGGCGAGGACCTGGCTCCCGAGGACGTAGCCACGGTCACTCACCAAACGGAGTTTAAACAGACCAACGCACCAGCCACCGCAGACAGATATCTACGGACGGCTGCTGGAGGTTGGAGTAAAAAGAAGAAGGCTGGTCGCTGAAATTAAAGGCAAGGACCTGGCTCCCGAGGACGTAGCCATGGTCACTCATTAAACCGAGCTTAAACTGGCCAACACATCAGCCACCGCAGACAAATATCTGCGGACGACTGCAGGATGTTGTTGGAGTGAAAAGAAGAAGGCTGGTCCTTGAACTTAAAGGCAAGGACCTGGCTCCCGGGGAGGTAGCTATGGTCACTCACCAAACCGAGCTTAAACAGACCTAAACACCAGCCACCGCAGACAGTTACCTGTGGACGACTGCAGGAAGTTGTTGGAGTAAAAAGAAGAAGGCTGGTCCCTCAACTTAAAGGCAAAGATCTGGCTCCCGGGGAGGTAGCCATGGTCACTCACCAAACCGAGCTTAAGCAGGCCAACGCACCAGCCACCGCGGACAGATATCTGCGGACGACTTCAGGAAGTTGCTGGAGTACCAACCTACTTGAACTCCAGCAACTATGGTCCTCGTAGTGCGGGACACCAAACCCACATACTCGACAAAGCTCGCTACAGCTGGCCCGCCTCAAAAATAAAAAGAAGAAAGGGGCCATCCTCGTAAAACCCACATCAGGACAAACATACGCAGACCTTTTGTGGCATCGAGAGAGCGAACTGTGTGAACAGAATTTAGAAAACCGAGGACGACCTGATAGTGAAGGGCAGCAAGGCGGAGATATTCAGAGTCTGCACTGAGGTTTCCCAGGAGGTCCAGGGCGTGGAGGCTCTGGTCGGAAGAACTGGAGTAACTCTCCATCTAAGAGGACTAGACGCCACGGACGATGTGGAGAGGGCCATCGACGCAGCACTGTAGGGTGAAGAGGGATACTGGGTGGACAAGCTCCACCCATTCAGGAAGTAGACCAAACTGGTCACGGTCAGTACAAACAAGAGGGGAGCGGAGAAAATCAACGCCATAAGATTAAGAATCGGCCTGATTATATGTAAGGCGGTGCGGAGCTGTGGAAGAGCTGCACACGTTGTTGAATGGATGGTCACCGTGCATGCTAGGGTGAGGACACCGAAGCAAGAACCTCACCTCAGATGTATCTAGGCAGGACATATAGCACGCTAGTGTAAAAGATAGATGCCACATTGCGCACTGTGCGATGAGGATGGACATGCTATGGGAGGGCTTAGGTGCCCCCTGAAAAATAAAGTCCTTGAGGACGCCAAGAGAAGGGACGCCGACGTAGGGGCCCACTCACCCACCGAATGAGCTCCACACCAACCACACCCTAACTGAGACAAGAGACAAGATGTACTGACTGACATGAGACGATGCTAGGGCGCTTAGTGTAGAAAGCGTAGAAAGCGGTCAAGCCCCTAGTTACAGAACCTGAGGATGATTTTAGTCGTTACACGCCTCAAGAAGAATCCGGATTGAAGCCGACACCAATGTCTCTAACGTCAGGAGGTGATGGTGAGGCATGAGTGTCTTTAGAAGATTCACAGGACAATAACAAGATCTACAAGCGCTGCAGAGCTAATAGATTTGTTTGTAAGACGTACAGCAAGAACAGGATTTTGATCCAATCCCAGTCAGCACCTGGATGCGTATTAACCGATTTTAAGTCATTCCGAAAGCGATGAGTTGTTAAAATGACTACATTTTCCTCCTCACAGGACAAAAACAAGATCTACAAAGGCTATAGAGGTAATAGATTTGTTTGTAAGACATACATCAACAACAGGATTTAAATCAAATCCCTGTCAGCACCTGGATAGATTTTGACCGATTTTAAGTCATTCCAAAAGCGATGAGTTGTTAAAATGTAGTCATTGTAGTGTTTCCAGTAGAGCGCTTCTAAAGTAACTACATTTTCTAGATAATGTATTTATTGTTGCTATAACAACAAATACTTATAGGTTCAATAGCTATTGATAGATTTATAAGGCACCTTACACGGTCAATAATACTGTCAATACTAGTACTGTCAATATTTGCTTCAATCCTCCTATTATATTTATCAAGTAATCAATTATCCGCAATAAGATTGGTATTCTCTTCATTACATCATTACTATACCTTACACGATGAGTAATTCTGGCAATATTTTAGAATAATGAACATTTTAAACATATCGTATAGTAATACTGTCATTATTCTAAAATATTGACAGTAATATTGATCGTGTAAGGTGCCTTTATGGAACGTTGGTGAATACAGGGGCATATGTTCTAAATACATTCAGGATTGCAAAGAAGATCAATAAAAAATATCAAATCTGAGTTTTTAGTTTTTAAAAACTCAGATTTGATTTGTGATCCTTTCCAAGTTAAAATTAAAAAATTAAAATCATTAGGAAATAGAAAAAAACAGTATAGTGCTAAAATTCAAGCCACTTGAAATAGTCCATGGGCATATTTACTGGATCATTAGTTTAACAGAATCAGCCGTGATAACCGTACACTCACCCACATAAATGTTCCACATTTTTATTGGTGGTTACAAAATAGCCAATATAAAGGCTTTACAAAAACCGCAAATTTACGCCACAACTCGCTTCAGCAAATATTTTCCTAGTGTCATTAACACATCCATACGGAAATATACAAATAAATATCATTTATTGCGGTACACAATACAACAAACAGTCCTAAATCAGCATTGCCATAAACAACACTGTATTATACCGCGATTGATATTAATGCAAATACAAATCGCAATTATTGAAAAATTATAACGCCTACTATTCGTGTGGAAACGCATTATTATATAATTATATAGCAGTAATAAATATAAAATTTGTTGTCGAATTAGCAGGCCATTTTTCGTCATTGCGGTGCCGGGACAACAACCTGTACGTCATGCATTATATGTAATGGGGATGGTGCGTTTGATAGTTGTTATCAGGGGCGGGATTGTTGTGTACAGATCGGGACGAACTAGCCCGGGACAGTATTAATAAATCGGCGGGAGATCCGCTCATGTACACATGTGTAAACGCCAACGTTGCTGCTAATAGAGCGGCAAAATGCAATTAGCGAAAACGACCAGATGAAATAATTATGACTGGAATAGGGGGAACAGAGAGACGCGGGGAATGTGCGAACGGGTGACAATTCCGCGAAAATTGTTATTCATCCGCTATGAGAAATATATATATGCTTTTATTGGCTATATTTAGACACGTTTTAATGAATTAACGTTTGAATATATGTTTGAAAATTATAGATATTATTGAATGATAATAATGCAATATATGAACGGTACTGACTAAATTATAATAACAAAAATTGATGTGGACAGGGCACATTACTTTATTGTACTATCATAATGACTTTAAATTATGTCTAATAAAATGAAATAAAATATTTAAAAAAATGTATATTGGATTAAAACATATATAACTGCATTGTTAATTGATGTGGTGCCGCCAGATGGCGTTTAACTTTCCTCCTAGGGGGTTAGTTGTACTATTTTTTTTATATATTGGATTGTTTAGGCGTCCACTTTGTGATAATTTATTTTAAAGCATAAGTAAAACGATTTTTACTTACTTCTTTATTATCACATGATAACAAATAACAAAGTAAAACTTGTTTTATTTATCCTTTCAAAATGACATATCGTCGTCGTAGCATCAACACCACACATCTAATTTTCTTTGAGGTTGCCAGGAGAGAGAAAAACTGATTATAAAATGCTTATTGGAGTTATTTTACTCTGAAAACAAGTTATAATTTTATTGCTTATGTTTTATTTATTTGAATCAGGAGTAATTGTAAACTATTGTTTATTGGGGGGAATTTTAGAAAAGGAACGGTGGTGCTGATACGCCAAATATAGGTCTTTTTAATTTTTTTTTAATTCATATTCATATTTCATATTAATGAAAAGAAATCGATGATTTTTTTGTTACAAGTAATACTTATACTCGTAAAGTTTTGGGGCGGCGGCAAAAATATATAAATTAACATAACCATCTCAAATGTCTGTAATTACTTTATACTAAATGCCTGTAATTACTTTGTACTAAAGAACGGTAAATATATTTCTAGAAAGGTGGTACACCATAATGGTTTCCTTAATAAATGTTTAAGTCTTATTAGTTCTTCATATAATATAGACACATCTTCTTAAAAATAAATATAAAAGCATCATTGTTATACAGCTATCAGCTCAAGGGCTGTTCTTCCAGATCCTAAAAATAATTGTAGAGCATTTCACAATATAATCCTACAATTTATTAAATTAACGAGCGATTACGGTTTACCCAGTTGTCGTGACGTACATCACAAAACTGAATTGTTCGTTTGTTAGTGACTTTACACATGTTATATTGCTGTTGTGCAGGATTCAGTTCGCGACTAGTTGATACTGATGTCAAAGTGACGAATTCCTGGTAATTGCTTATTCGGAATAAACCTACATGATATACGTCAGATTAGTATATTTCTATATGTTTGAGTATATACAGATTTAAATGGCCATATTTAAACAAAGCAAACTGCAGTCAGTAAGTTTTATACTAGGAATATTTGAATTTCCACTTGTATGTATAAATTTCCTATTGTAAATGATATAATTATATTTACAATTTTATATTGTAAATTTCGTATATGAATCTATATTTTGTTTGTACAAATTTATTTTGTATTGTAGGTTATACTAAATCCGCATTGTTGCATTTGTGTCATAAAACAATAAAATAGATAATTCGTATGACAGTTATGCTCATTTGTTTTCTAATATAAAACAATGTGGAGCATACTTCTATTCATAGAGTTTGCATGTGAGAAACATTGTTATTTCCGTGGATAAAACAATCAAGAGCATAGATGAAGTCATAGGGTACAACCGCCCATCCCCCCTTGTTCGCATAGTTTTCATTTATGGATAAATCTCGATTAACAACTGAAAAAGCAATGGTAACACTAGTTTTCAATAATAATAAAACTATGCGAACGTAGGTGGGGTGGGCGGGTGGCCCCTATGACTTGCACTACGCTCTTCATTATTTTATCCATGGATATAACAATGTTCTTTTCCTACATAATCTAGGAATCAAAGTATGCTCTGCATTATTTTGTATTGTACGTTATACTAAATCCGCATTGTTGCATTTGTGTGATAATACAATAAAATAGATATGACAGCTATGCTCATTTGTTTTATAATATAAAACAATGTGGAACATACTTCGATTCATAGGGTTTGCATGTGAAAAACATTGTTATTTCCGTGGATAAAACGACGAAGAGCATAGTTGAAGTCATAGGGTACAACCGCCCATCCCCCCTTGTTCGCATAGTTTTCATTTATGGATAAATCTCGATTAACAACTGAAAAAGCAATGGTAACACTAGTTTTCATAAATAATAAAACTATGCGAACGAAGGTGGGGTGGGCGGGTGTCCCCTATGACTTGAACTACGCTCTTCATTGTTTTATCCATGGATAAAACAATGGTCTTCTCCTACATAACCTATGAAACGTTTTTATTTTGTCTCTAAACCATCACAAATTCACAGACGACGTTGTACGTATCACCGACATACGAGAAAACTTACTTATTATTGAATCGAAAATCGAAATTAATTTGTATGCTGCTCGTAACTGATGTGCTATGCGCCGGTCTTTTATGCTCACTATATTCACAAGCTGCTATCACGATAGCTTGTCGTCGATGTGTACACTCAGGTATTTCATCGATTCCAAGCAGTGCACTATTTTAGCGTTCATCCTGAAGTGCGACTTCTCCTGGCCTCTGGTTGTCCAGAAAGAAATTCGAATTTGAAGTAAACAATTACTATTAAAAAAATGATTTTGTGCAACGAAATATCAACATTCATGACCTGTATCTTTAAAGCGCAATAATACTTCAACATAATCTCTTCATTTTCAAGTAGCTGCATCTATTAGCTACAAACATTTTATTATTATTAGCTACAACAATTTTTATTGGATTTCAGTCATTATTACTCGAGTTAGAGGGGTTTTAATAAAGTAGTTTATTAAATCTAAGTAAGTCGCACTTTAAAAATTAGTCAAAAATTTAATTTTTTAAATATCAATGTCAAATTACGTTCAGTACTTACTTAACTTGCTTTTAACAAACATATTAATTTTCATTAGATTTTAATCGTTATAACTCGAGTTAGAGAGGTTTTAATAAAGTAGTTTATTAAATCTAAGTAAGTCGCACTTTGAAAATTCGTCAAAAATTTAATTTTTAAAATATCAATGTCAAATTACGTTTAGTGGTTATTTAACTTGTTGGTAACGAACATATTAATTTTTATTAGTTTTCAATTATTATAACTCGAGTTAGAGAGGTTTTAATAAAGTAGTGTATTAAATCTAAGTAAGTCGCACTTTGAAAATTCGTCAAAATTTTAATTTTTTAAATATTAATGTCAAATTACGTTTTTTGGTTGCGTAACTTGTTTTTATCAAACATATTAATTTTCATTAAATTTCTATCATTATAACTCGAGTTAGTGGGGTTTAAGTAATGTAATTTATTAAATTTAAGTAAGTCGCACTTTGAAAATTCGTCAAAATTTTAATTTTTAAAATATCAATGTCAAATTACGTTTAGTGATTACTTAACTTGTTTTTAGTAAACATATTAATTTTCATTAGATTTCAATCATTATAACTCGAGTTAGTGAGATTTTAGTAAAGTAGTTTATTAAATCTAAGTAAATCGCACTTTGAAAATTCGTAAAAAAATTAATTTTTAAAATATCAATGTCAAATTACGTTTAGTGGTTACTTAACTTATTTTTAACGAAAATATTAATTTTCATTAGATTTCAATCATTATAACTCGAGTTAGAGAGGTTTTAATAAAGTAGTGTATTAAATCTAAGTAAATCGCACTTTGAAAATTCGTCAAAAATTTAATTTTTAAAATATCAATGTCAAATTACGTTTTTTGGTTACGTAACTTGTTTTTATCAAACATATTAATTTTCATTAAATTTCTATCATTATAACTCGAGTTAGTGGGGTTTAAGTAATGTAATTTATTAAATTTAAGTAAGTCGCACTTTGAAAATTCGTCAAAATTTTAATTTTTAAAATATCAATGTCAAATTACGTTTAGTGGTTACTTAACTGGTTTTTAGCAAACATATTAATTTTCATTAGATTTCAATCATTATAACTCGAGTTAGTGAGATTTTAGTAAAGTAGTTTATTAAATCTAAGTAAATCGCACTTTGAAAATTCGTCAAAAATTTAATTTTTAAAATATCAATGTCAAATTACGTTTAGTGGTTACATAACTTATTGTTAACGAAAATATTAATTTTCATTAGATTTCAATCATTATAACTCGAGTTAGAGAGGTTTTAATAAAGTAGTTTATTAAATCTAAGTAAGTCGCACTTTGAAAATTCGTCAAAAATTTAATTTTCAAAATATCAATGTCAAATTACGTTTAGTGGTTATTTAACTTGTTGGTAACGAACATATTAATTTTCATTAGTTTTCAATTATTATAACTCGAGTTAGTGAGATTTTAATAAAGTAGTTTATTAAATCTAAGTAAGTCGCTCTTTGAAAATTCGTCAAAATTTTAATTTTTTAAATATCAATGTCAAATTACGTTTTTTGGTTACTTAACTTGTTTTTATCAAACATATCAATTTTCATTAGATTTCTATCATTATAACTCGAGTTAGTGGGGTTTAAGTAAAGTAATTTATTAAATTAAGTAAGTCGCACTTTGAAAATTCGTCAAAATTTTAATTTTTAAAATATCAATGTCAAATTACGTTTAGTGGTTACTTAACTTGTTTTTAGCAAACATATTAATTTTCATTAGATTTCAATCATTATAACTCGAGTTAGTGAGATTTTAGTAAAGTAGTTTATTAAATCTAAGTAAATCGCACTTTGAAAATTCGTCAAAAATTTAATTTTTAAAATATCAATGTCAAATTACGTTTATTGCTTACTTAACTTTTTTTTAACAAACGTATTAATTTTCATTGGATTTCAATCATTATAACTCGAGTTAGTGAGATTTTAGTAAAATAGTTTATAAAATCTGAGTAAGGCGCACTTAGAAAATTCGTCAAAAATTTAATTTTCAAAATATCAATGTCAAATTACGTTAAGTGGTTACTTAACTTGTTTTTAACAAACATATTGATTTTCATTAGATTTCAATCATTATAACTCGAGTTAGTGTGGTTTTAGTAAAGTAGTTTATTAAATCTTAGTAAGTTGCACTTAAAAAATTCGTCAAAAATTTAATTTTCAAAATATCAATTGTTGTTCAATTAAGTTCAGTGCTTACTTAACTTGTTTTTAACAAATATATTAATATTCATTAGATTTTAATCATTGTAAATCGAGTTGGTGTGGTTTTAGTAAAGTAGTTTATTAAATCCTAGTTATTCGCACTTAGAAAATTCGTCAAAAATTTAATTTTCAAAATATCAATTATCAAAATATGTTTAGAGATTACTTAACTTGTTTTTAACAAACATATTAATTTTCATTAGATTTCAATTATTATAACTCGAGTTAGTGTGGTTTTAGTAAAGTAGTTTATTAAATCTAAGTAAGGCGCACTTTGAAAATTCGTCAAAAATTTAATTTTCCAATTATAAATATCAAATTACAATTTACGTGGTTACTTAACTTGTTTTTAACAAACATATTAATTTTCATTAAATTTCAATCATTGTAACTCGAGTTAGTGCGATTTTAGTAAAGTAGTTTATTAAATCTAAAGTCGCACTTTGAAAATTCGTAAAAATTTTAATTTTTAAAAGATCAATGTCAAATTACGTTTACCGGGTACTTAACTTGTTTTTAACAAACGTATTAATTTTCATTAGATTTAAATCATTATAACTCGAGTTATTGGAGTTTTAGTAAAGTAGTTTATTAAATCTAAGTAAAAAGTTATATAGGGCATTTTTTTGCGTTTGTATATTGTATTTGAGTGAATGAATGTTAAAATTTGAAAAAAAAAGGGGGGGTTCAAAATACTCCATTTTTATAAAGCCCGAAATCTTGACATTTTTAACGGGACTCACATCCAAATTGTCTCTAAATGAACATGTCAGAAACGTATATTTATGCGGCTTGTTCCTAAAATATCTTCAAAACAGAGTTTCACAAACGTGTATGTCTCTATGTCTTTCAAAATTGAAACGAAATACGAATTTCTAGGTTCTCACATTGCAAATGCAATTGCCTGTTGGCTATAATAGGTTAATGTAATATATTTATTTTCTACACAGATTTTTTTTAGAACATATGAACGGCCACTATTTGTAGGTACCTGTTGGTTATAATAGGTTAATCTAATATATTTATTTCCCCCACAGATTTTTTAGAACGTATAAAAAGCCATTATTTGTACCTTGAAACAGTAACATAATGTATAAGAAAACCTACAATGCGTGGATTTTCAATCATTCAAACAAAAAGTGTGGAGAAAATAAATGTTTGCGGGATAAATAAAACGATTTTTTACTTCGTTTTTTAAACAAAGTAAAAAATCGTTTTATGTCTCCTTTAAAATGAACGATCACAAAGTAGACGCCTTCACAATCCTATATTTATTTATATTTTGTTCTCAGATTGTATTGACTTGTGTAAACTGTAACAGTGATAACACCAATAAACGATTATGATTATGATTATGATTATGATTATGATTATGATTATGATTACGATTATGATTATGATTATGATTATGATTATGATTATGATTATGATTATGATTATGATTATGATTATGATTATGATTATGATTATGATTATGATTATGATTATGATTATGATTATGATTATGATTATGATTATGATTATGATTATGATTATGATTATGATTATGATTATGATTATGATTATGATTATGATTATGATTATGATTATGATTATGATTATGATTATGATTATGATTATGATTATGATTATGATTATGATTATGATTATGATTATGATTATGATTATGATTATGATTATGATTATGATTATGATTATGATTATGATTATGATTATGATTATGATTATGATTATGATTATGATTATGATTATGATTATGATTATGATTATGATTATGATTATGATTATGATTATGATTATGATTATGATTATGATTATGATTATGATTATGATTATGATTATGATTATGATTATGATTATGATTATGATTATGATTATGATTATGATTATGATTATGATTATGATTATGATTATGATTATGATTATGATTATGATTATGATTATGATTATGATTATGATTATGATTATGATTATGATTATGATTATGATTATGATTATGATTATGATTATGATTATGATTATGATTATGATTATATTTGATAAATGTTTGCATTAATCTCATATAGCCAACCCTTACAAGTAACCGCAAAGAAGGGTTAGGTTTTAATAAATAAATAAATATAGCTAACAACCTTCTGAATTTCTTGACTCAAAAGTTAGTCAAGATGCGAGACAATCTAAATTGTCTCGCATCATACAGCAAATTATTTGAAATATTGAATTGGATGGTAGATCGAATGGAAAAATATAACGCGTTCTATTTGTCGAGGACAAATTGTATTGAGGAGGATATATGAATTCATTTCTTGAACAACTTTTGAGCTAAGAAATTGTCTTGTCTAAAACGACCTTAACGTACAATAAAAAATGCCCCAATTTAATATTTTTCTATAAAAGTGCTAACACATTATCGAATTCTAACAATTTTTATAGCAGTCTACTCACACATTATCAATTGGATTTGGTTTAATATACCTAATGAAAAAATCTTTATAGCTATCAGCCCGATGGCTTTTCCGCTGGTAAATGGAGAAGCTCAGAGGAGTGTATCACCCGGTATTGACATTAACTTCACAGAAAACTTCTGAAAAACTGTGAAAAGTGGTTTGCGAAATTTCACCCACAGCGGAATTTGAACTCTCGCTCCCAATGCTCCATACGAGATGGACGGCACATGTGGCCTACTAGGCAACAGAGCTGGACGAATACAAATGCTAAACAGCAACAGAGGTTCTTAAAACTAAGGTATAATGGAATTTGGAAGAAGCTGATATGTGAATTTTATTAATTTTTGTTCATAAATTTTCATAAATTGACTCGATTAAAAATGGGATGTTTTATTATTAATTTGAAAATGTTAAAACCCCCGAATTTCATTTCCATATGTAAATTATTACTTTTATTTTATTTAGCCTACACCGAATGCTAAAAGGCAAATAGATAATAGATTTTATATATATATATATATATATATATATATATATATATATATATATATAATATGTAAATTATTACTTTTATGTAAAAGAAAATGTGGTGATTTAAAATCAAAGTAAAATAATTGTAATAGACATATCGGCTCTTGGAAAAATGGCCACAGAATCGAAATATTGAAAAACGAGAAGAGAAGAAATAATGTAATTATGCAAGGAATATGTGTCGGTACTAATAATCAAGTTTTGTTAAAGGAAACTGAGCCATTGAGAAAATAATTAACTAATATATCAAAATAGCGATATTTTAACTTTGTCTTGCAAAAAAATTCAGTCTATTTTTGTTTAAATCAACAAATATATCGCATTGTGAGATGACAAATGTCGTAACTTCCAAAAACAGTCTTTTTCATAAATGCATTTTAAAAATTGCTATAGTTCCAGTTGTTTTACCATTGAGTATAATGTTATCTAATTTTTTAAAATAATAATTTGGTTTATTCTAAATGCAAACAAGGGTTAAAGGAGCGTTAAAATATATACCTCTATACATTTTTGCTATTTCTTTTTCCCTTAGTTTTTATGTTCTTATCTAGTTGTAAGCCTACACCGAAAGGTAAAAGACAAATAGATAATACACACACAACAACAAAAATCAAAACATGAAAATTGATTTCGGAACTTACGACACTTGTGATCTTACAGTGCGATGTTTGTTGATTGAAATAGACTGATTTGTTTTTGCATTTGTAGACACAGTTCACAAAGTCCAAATTTCGCAATGTTGTATGAAATCGTTTTTTGACACCATAGAAATCTCGGGTATAATCTTCAGGAAATTTTTGTCACAATAAACAAAATTATGAGAAATAATCCTCTGAAATTGACTCGTAATTTATTATTTCTTTTATTATTTTGTCAGCATAAACCCAGCTTAACATGTGTTGTATGTTTAGCTGGATTTATGCGGTTAAATTATTTCCTTATTTCTTATTATTTTTGTCATATTTTGATTCGCAATTCGGATCAAAATATGACAAATATAATAAGAAATTATTCAATTTAACCGCATAAACCCAGCTATCATACAACACATGTTAAGCTGGCTTTATGCTGACAAAATAATAAATGAAATAATAAATTACGAGTCAATTTCAGAGGATTATTTCTCATAATTTTGTTTATTGTGACAAAAGTAAATAATATAATAAAACAGACTGAACGAATCAGTTTATATGGTTTAAGCTAACAAAATAAGAATATTCACTTACAATTTAGATCGTAGTATTGGTAGTATGTACTTAATACTAAGATCTAAATTGTAAGTGAATATTTTGTGAGCTTAAACAATATAAACTGATTCGTTCAGATTGTTTTATTAAATTATTTACTTCTATAATTTTATGTCGCATTTAGTGTAACTTGTTAGTTAAATATATATTAATCTTTTTCATGAATTCTCTTACCTCTTCCGCTTCGACCGACGAACCTCAAATCATTAAATTTCGCCACCTGATTCTTCATCACCGCCGTACAGTTTCTCAACTCAGCACAATAGTTCTCATCATTGCCCGCTTTAACAGTAACAATCGTGCCGTCGCCGATGTCGCCCAGCGCGACCACTTTAAACGCGCCCGGCAAAGTCTTATTGGACCGCCAATGGGTCGGAAGAGCGGAGCACAGGAAATAAGGACTGCCAGTGCGCACCAATTCCCCAGGATGTTCCGCCTGAATCTCGTGGATGAGATGCTCGGTCCACCAGAGATCGTGATAGCCGGCACCACCGGCCCCACTAGCAGGCTCGCACATCCTCGTGGTAACTTTAGGCCAAGCGTCCTCGCCGATGCAAGAGCTACTCAGGGTAACCGGAAGATGCATATAGGCGGCGGTTGCGGTACCGGACCTGACTGCGCGTTGAAGTTCCCGCCGGCGAGAAGCGCGCGCGTTCGTCTACTACTTGGCTAAGAATTTTGTTTGTTTCCGACGGAGAGCCGCACTTTCATCGGATGATTCACGCGCGGAATTAGCTGGAATCCGTCGCAGGTTTTTACGTTGTGCCCGTTAATTCCTAATTGAATGCATGACAACGCGGCTCCAACAGGTTGAGTGCGTCTTTAAAGAGTTTCTTATAAGATGGCAACAAATATTGCGTTTGTTCTACGCGGATTACCGAACAATGTTTACGAGCGCGACCTTAACAGTTCGCGGGTTCGTTTCTAACTAGACTCCGAAACGTGCAACCGATGAATGAACGCGTTTTGCGGTTAGCCTTCCCATCACCCGATGCAGAGACGAGCGCATGGAGAGCCGAGGTAGTGCAATAGAGAGCGGTATAGGGGACGCAGGCGCGCGTCCTTTGCGAACCTAATATCTCCAGGACATAGAGCTGATAATCCGGTACGTTTCCTTCTTCGACTACTAAAAAGTATACACCCGATTCTACACTTTATTGTAGCATTCTCTGAGAGCGCTAATGCCGTTCTTGCCTTGACAGGAAAAAGGCGTTGTAGGTGGAGCTCTTCGTCTTCCGCTGCAGGAATCGGAGAATCAGAAGTTTTACTTGCTACTACAAGGGAGTTTGTAGCACATTAGAGAAGGTGAATATTTTATTTTCTTTAATTATTTTAATATATCGGAATCTAATTAATTTCCTATAGTTGACCTTGGTAATAATCGTATGTCGCAAGTTTATATTAATCCACTAACAATAAGCCTAAAGGAGTTTGTGGCAGTACTCAACTAAATACATTCATCTAAAGATTACAAACTAGAAACAGAAATAATAAATAACAAATAACATATGAAGACATATAAATAACATCAAATATCGAATTTACATCGCTATTATATAAAATCGAAGACAATGTTTTGAGACTAATGTCATTTATGTCTTTTGTGCGTCAGTGAATCTCGAGACAAATATTTTTATTACTAACAGTTTTGTTCGTCAATTAGGGACAAGAATAACGCGTTGGTAGTATAGCTGCGTCTATTATACATAGAAGTAGAACAAGAAGAAGCAGCAGGGCGCAAAATATATACGTTGTATATGTATATGTATATGTATATGTATATGTATATGTATATGTATATGTATATGTATATGTATATGTATATGTATATGTATATGTATATGTATATGTATATGTATATGTATATGTATATGTATATGTATATGTATATGTATATGTATATGTTTTGTGAGGAAATGTATACAAATAATCACACGGGCTCAGAGCAGTTGAAGGGATAGTTGATTCATCATACGCCTTCGTACGACAGGAATTTCACCTAGTATATCGCACTATGAGATAATAAATGTAACTTCCAAAACTGTTTTTGAAAGAAATGCATTTTAAAGATTGCGATAGTTCCAGTAGTTGTACCATTCAGTAATTTTTTTTTATCTAATGATTTAATTTATTATAAAATTCTTCAAAAATAAGGATTAAAGGAGAGTGAAAATATACATATGAATCATAAAAACTTGAAAATTCAGATATAACCTAAAGCAATTATTATTTTTATTGTAACTTGAAAAAACACCACATTTAGTACTTCCGGTTTGTGTAAAGCCTTTGTACGTTGTTATTTTTGTATCATTATTGAGTCTCGTCTCTCTGTAATTAGATTGTCATTGTCTGTTGAGAGTTAATAATAATAATAATAAATAAATATTTACATCTACCTCTTTCACACCACTTAGGCTAATGATCAATCTGATTTTGTATCTCTGTCCTCTAGTTCAAAATGATGTTTATCTGAATCACCATTTAGTTTAAAAAATCCTCGATATCAGAAGTAGCACAGTCCAAATGATCACCACAAAAATGTTCGTCTAATATCCTGTTCATGTACTCTTTCAACTCAGCATATAAAAATATATGCAAAATATATCCTGTAACTGATTTCTAAGTCCTAAAAATATTCGTATACATTTCACGTATGGATTAAATAATAATCTGAATCTAGCGTTAAATGCATCAAGAACACATTTGGAAATATTTATGCAAACAACAGTAAATTGTTGCCTGCAAATGCAGTAAATACATCTACTTACCTTTTGAGGTAATTTAAATTTTTTCTTGACAACAATTATATTGTGTACTTTGGAATACAATATAATTGTTGCCAAGAAAAAATTAGCACTAGTACTGGCCAATATAATAACATTTTCTCATATAGCAACCTCTCGTAAATTAGTTACCGCCAGTTGTGTGGTCTCCACACCAGATATTATTTCTAGTTCAACACATCTCGTGTGTGTCCTGTCACATTGTGGTAGAAAAGACCAGCGGAGATATATATATATATATATATATATATATATATATATATATATATATATATATATGGAGTGGATGACGGGTATAGTCCAAACAAGATCTTGGCTTTAATTTTGTTCACCTGCCCTTGTTTTCCAGTATTCCCCGTTTTGGACTTATACCCGTCATCCACTCCATATCCATAACAGTCCGTCATTCTACTTGCTATATATATATATATATATATATATATATATATATATATATATATATATATATATATATATATATATATATTAGGGGGAGACTATTGGGATATTATATATGGTCTTTTCTACCACAATGTGATGTAATGGTTTTAATTTGTCTCTCTTCTTTATAATTTTCTTTAATTATTGCTAGTTCTTTTGCTCTTTTCCAAGTTTTTTTCCTTTCCTTTCTAATAGATCGGAGCTATTAGAAAGGAACGGAAAAAAACTTGGAAAAGAGCAAAAAAACTAACAATAAAAAGTTTCATTCCATTTTTTTCTTGATCTTCTCCTTCTTTTTGATTTCTGCTTTCCATATTCGTTTGGCCGGTGTTCTTTCAGCCTTCCTAATTATGTGTCCCACCATCCCAATTCCCTTTCCTCCATGTGATTTATTATCGGTCTTACATTTAGTTCTCTTCTGATATCCTTATTCCTCATGTTGTCCTTTTTTGTCTCTCCTCTCACTCTCCTTATATATTTCATTTCTACTGCTTGTATTTTGCTATTTTGCTCTTTATTTAATGTCCGTATATAATGTCTCGTATATTTTTATGAAGAAATAAATATGACTATGACTATGATGTAATAAACCATCAACAATCCGGTTCAGTTTACGAATATAGGTAGCTAATGGACGCACTTATTTGAAAATGTTCATGAATTGATCGAAATTTTCAATTTATTTTATTTTTTTCACGCATTTTGCGCTGGCGGTCAACGAATTAATTAAGCACAATTAACGGGTACCGCCGCGACGTATAAGCCATGAACGCAAAACCGCGACACCGCAAGCCTTTAAAACTGTTAAAATTCATCGGTATTGTCTGTGGCCGCGGCGCGGTGCGACTGAATCAGCCGCAGAGCTTTTTTGCGCTTTTTTTCGCGCGCCGTCTTTTAACGCCGATTACTTTTGAGCACCCCCATTGTTGTGGTGGCCGCGGAAATTAATAGCGCATTCATGTGGTGCCCAGGCAAATATTACGGAAACAAATTAACACGGAAATTGTTATATACAACATGTTTTATAATTTTTGTCATTCGTACAATATAAATATTAATAAAGGGGGTCCCAAAAATAATGTAAAATTTGAATTAAATAGAAAATACAGTATTTGTGTATATGTCCTTTATGATTCAATACAAAAATAACAATCTAAAGACTAAAAACTGTGTTTTCTATTTAATTCAAATTTTGCATTAATTTTTTTTTTTTTTTTAGGACACTTTATTAGTATACAGAAAATTGAGGATTATGCACTTTTCTCTAGCTCTTACCGTTTTCACGCTATAGCAGTCAGCAAGTGTGAAAATTATGAAATTTCATGTATTTTCCTAGTTTAAACTCGGTAGCGTTTTTATTTCAAATGCTAGAGACATAGTTTATATATCAAAATGTAGAGTATTTCAGGGCTCACAAATTGAGGCTTAGGCACTTTTCTCTAACTCTTACCGTTTTCACGCTATAACAGTCAACAAGTGTGAAAATTATGAATTTTCATGTATTTTCCCAGTTTAAACTCGGTAGCCTTTTTATTTCAAATGCTAGAGAGATGGTTTATATATCAAAATGTAGAGTATTTCAAGGCTTACAAATTGAGGCTTAGGCATATTTCTCTAGCTCTTACCGTTTTCACGCTATAACAGTCAGCAAGTGTGAAAATTATAAAATTTCATGTATTTTCCCAGTTTAAACTCGGTAGCGTATTTATTTCAAATGCTAGAGAGATGGTTTATATATCAAAATGTAGAGTATTTTAGGGCTTACAAATTGAGGCTTAGGCACTTTTCTCTAGCTCTTACCGTTTTCACGCTATAACAGTCAGCAAGTGTGAAAATTATGAAATTTCATGTATTTTCCCAGTTTAAACTAGGTAGCGTGTTTATTTCAAATGCTAGAGAGATGGTTTATATATCAAAATGTAGAGTATTTTAGGGCTTACAAATTGAGGCTTAGGCACTTTTCTCTAGCTCTTACCGTTTTCACGCTATAGCAGTCAGCATGTGTGAAAATTATAAAATTTCATGTATTTTCCCAGTTTAAACTCGGTAGCGTATTTATTTCAAATGCTAGAGAGATGGTTTATATATCAAAATGTAGTGTATTTTAGGGCTTACAAATTGAGGCTTAGGCACTTTTCTCTAGCTCTTACCGTTTTCACGCTATAACAGTCAGCAAGTGAGAGAATTATGAAATTTCATGTATTTTCCCAGTTTAAACTCGGTAGCGTTTTTATTTCAAATGCTAGAGAGATGGTTTATATATCAAAATGTAGAGTATTTCAAGGCTTACAAATAGAGGCTTAGGCACTTTTCTCTAGCTCTTACCGTTTTCACGCTATAACAGTCAGCATGTGTGAAAATTATAAAATTTCATGTATTTTCCCAGTTTAAACTCGGTAGCGTATTTATTTCAAATGCTAGAGAGATGGTTTATATATCAGAATGTAGAGTATTTTAGAGCTTACAAATTGAGGCTTAGGCACTTTTCTCTAGCTCTTACCGTTTTCACGCTATAACAGTCAGCAAGTGTGAAAATTATGAAATTTCATGTATTTTCCCAGTTTAAACTCGGTAGCGTATTTATTTCAAATGCTAGAGAGATGGTTTATATATCAAAATGTAGAGTATTTCAGGGCTTACAAATTGAGGCTTAGGCACTTTTCTCTAGCTCTTACCGTTTTCACGCTATAACAGTCAGCAAGTGTGAGAATTATGAAATTTCATGTATTTTCCCAGTTTAAACTCGGTAGCGTTTTTATTTCAAATGCTAGAGAGATGGTTTATATATCAAAATGTAGAGTATTTTATGGCTTACAAATTTAGGCTTAGGCACTTTTCTCTAGCTCTTACCGTTTTCACGCTATAGCAGTCAGCAAGTGTGAGAATTATGAAATTTCATGTATTTTCCCAGTTTAAACTCGGTAGCGTTTTTATTTCAAATGCTAGAGAGATGGTTTATATATCAAAATGTAGAGTATTTTAGGGCTTACAAATTGAGGCTTAGGCACTTTTCTCTAGCTCTTACCGTTTTCTCGCTATAACAGTCAGCAAGTGTGAAAATTATGAAATTTCATGCTTTTTCCCAGTTTAAACTAGGTAGCGTGTTTATTTCAAATGCTAGAGAGATGGTTTATATATCAAAATGTAGAGTATTTAAGGGCTTACAAATTGAGGCTTAGGCACTCTTCTCTAGCTCTTACCGTTTTCACGCTATAACAGTCAGCAAGTGTGAAAATTATGAAATTTTATGTATTTTCCCAGTTTAAACTCGGTAGCGTTTTTATTTCAAATGCTAGAGAGATGGTTTATATATCAAAATGTAGAGTATTTTAGGGCTTACAAATTGAGGCTTAGGCACTTTTCTCTAGCTCTTACCGTTTTCACGCTATAACAGTCAGCAAGTGTGAAAATTATGAAATTTTATGTATTTTCCCAGTTTAAACTCGGTAGCGTTTTTATTTCAAATGCTAGAGAGATGGTTTATATATCAAAATGTAGAGTATTTTAGGGCTTACAAATTGAGGCTTAGGCACTTTTCTCTAGCTCTTACCGTTTTCACGCTATAACAGTCAGCAAGTGTGAAAATTATGAAATTTTATGTATTTTCCCAGTTTAAACTCGGTAGCGTTTTTATTTCAGATGCAAGAGAGATGGTTTACATATCAAAATGTAGAGTATTTCAAGGCTTACAAATTGAGGCTTAGGCACTTTTCTCTAGCTCTTACCGTTTTCACGCTATAGCAGTCAGCAAGTGTGAGAATTATGAAATTTCATGTATTTTCCCAGTTTAAACTAGGTAGCGTGTTTATTTCAAATGCTAGAGAGATGGTTTATATATCAAAATGTAGAGTATTTTAGGGCTTACAAATTGAGGCTTAGGCACTTTTCTCTAGCTCTTACCGTTTTCACGCTATAACAGTCAGCAAGTGTGAAAATTATGAAATTTCATGTATTTTCCCAGTTTAAACTCGGTAGCGTATTTATTTCTAATGCTAGAGAGATGGTTAATATATCAAAATGTAGAGTATTTTAGGGCTTACAAATTGAGGCTTAGGCACTTTTCTCTAGCTCTTACCGTTTTCACGCTATAACAGTCAGCAAGTGTGAAAATTATGAAATTTCATGTATTTTCCCAGTTTAAACTCGGTAGCGTATTTATTTCTAATGCTAGAGAGATGGTTAATATATCAAAATGTAGAGTATTTTAGGGCTTACAAATTGAGGCTTAGGCACTTTTCTCTAGCTCTTACCGTTTTCACGCTATAACAGTCAGCAAGTGTGAAAATTATGAAATTTTATGTATTTTCCCAGTTTAAACTCGGTAGCGTTTTTATTTCAAATGCTAGAGAGATGGTTTACATATCAAAATGTAGAGTATTTCAAGGCTTACAAATTGAGGCTTAGGCACTTTTCTCTAGCTCTTACCGTTTTCACGCTATAGCAGTCAGCAAGTGTGAGAATTATGAAATTTCATGTATTTTCCAGGTTTAAACTCGGTAGCATTTTTATTTAAAATGCTAGAGAGATGGTTTACATATCAAAATGTAGAGTATTTCAGGGCTTACAAATTGAGGCTTAGGCACTTTTCTCTAGCTCTTACCGTTTTCACGCTATAACAGTCAGCAAGTGTGAAAATTATGAAATTTTATGTATTTTCCCAGTTTAAACTCGGTAGCATTTTTATTTAAAATGCTAGAGAGATGGTTTACATATCAAAATGTAGAGTATTTCAGGGCTTACAAATTGAGGCTTAGGCACTTTTCTCTAGCTCTTACCGTTTTCACGCTATAACAGTCAGCAAGTGTGAAAATTATGAAATTTTATGTATTTTCCCAGTTTAAACTCGGTAGCATTTTTATTTAAAATGCTAGAGAGATGGTTTACATATCAAAATGTAGAGTATTTCAGGGCTTACAAATTGAGGCTTAGGCACTTTTCTCTAGCTCTTACCGTTTTCACGCTATAACAGTCAGCAAGTGTGAAAATTATGAAATTTCATGTATTTTCCCAGTTTAAACTAGGTAGCGTGTTTATTTCAAATGCTAGAGAGATGGTTTATATATCAAAATGTAGAGTATTTTAGGGCTTACAAATTGAGGCTTAGGCACTTTTCTCTAGCTCTTACCGTTTTCACGCTATAACAGTCAGCAAGTGTGAAAATTATGAAATTTCATGTATTTTCCCAGTTTAAACTCGGTAGCGTATTTATTTCAAATGCTAGAGAGATGGTTTATATATCAAAATGTAGAGTATTTTAGGGCTTACAAATTGAGGCTTAGGCACTTTTCTCTAGCTCTTACCGTTTTCACGCTATAACAGTCAGCAAGTGTGAAAATTATGAAATTTCATGTATTTTCCCAGTTTAAACTCGGTAGCGTATTTATTTCTAATGCTAGAGAGATGGTTAATATATCAAAATGTAGAGTATTTTAGGGCTTACAAATTGAGGCTTAGGCACTTTTCTCTAGCTCTTACCGTTTTCACGCTATAACAGTCAGCAAGTGTGAAAATTATGAAATTTTATGTATTTTCCCAGTTTAAACTCGGTAGCGTTTTTATTTCAAATGCTAGAGAGATGGTTTACATATCAAAATGTAGAGTATTTCAAGGCTTACAAATTGAGGCTTAGGCACTTTTCTCTAGCTCTTACCGTTTTCACGCTATAGCAGTCAGCAAGTGTGAGAATTATGAAATTTCATGTATTTTCCAGGTTTAAACTCGGTAGCATTTTTATTTAAAATGCTAGAGAGATGGTTTACATATCAAAATGTAGAGTATTTCAGGGCTTACAAATTGAGGCTTAGGCACTTTTCTCTAGCTCTTACCGTTTTCACGCTATAACAGTCAGCAAGTGTGAAAATTATGAAATTTCATGTATTTTCCCAGTTTAAACTAGGTAGCGTGTTTATTTCAAATGCTAGAGAGATGGTTTATATATCAAAATGTAGAGTATTTTAGGGCTTACAAATTGAGGCTTAGGCACTTTTCTCTAGCTCTTACCGTTTTCACGCTATAACAGTCAGCAAGTGTGAAAATTATGAAATTTCATGTATTTTCCCAGTTTAAACTCGGTAGCGTATTTATTTCAAATGCTAGAGAGATGGTTTATATATCAAAATGTAGAGTATTTTAGGGCTTACAAATTGAGGCTTAGGCACTTTTCTCTAGCTCTTACCGTTTTCACGCTATAACAGTCAGCAAGTGTGAAAATTATGAAATTTCATGTATTTTCCCAGTTTAAACTCGGTAGCGTATTTATTTCTAATGCTAGAGAGATGGTTAATATATCAAAATGTAGAGTATTTTAGGGCTTACAAATTGAGGCTTAGGCACTTTTCTCTAGCTCTTACCGTTTTCACGCTATAACAGTCAGCAAGTGTGAAAATTATGAAATTTTATGTATTTTCCCAGTTTAAACTCGGTAGCGTTTTTATTTCAAATGCTAGAGAGATGGTTTACATATCAAAATGTAGAGTATTTCAAGGCTTACAAATTGAGGCTTAGGCACTTTTCTCTAGCTCTTACCGTTTTCACGCTATAGCAGTCAGCAAGTGTGAGAATTATGAAATTTCATGTATTTTCCAGGTTTAAACTCGGTAGCATTTTTATTTAAAATGCTAGAGAGATGGTTTACATATCAAAATGTAGAGTATTTCAGGGCTTACAAATTGAGGCTTAGGCACTTTTCTCTAGCTCTTACCGTTTTCACGCTATAACAGTCAGCAAGTGTGAAAATTATGAAATTTTATGTATTTTCCCAGTTTAAACTCGGTAGCGTTTTTATTTCAAATGCTAGAGAGATGGTTTATATATCAAAATGTAGAGTATTTTAGGGCTTACAAATTGAGGCTTAGGCACTTTTCTCTAGCTCTTACCGTTTTCACGCTATAACAGTCAGCAAGTGTGAAAATTATGAAATTTTATGTATTTTCCCAGTTTAAACTCGGTAGCGTTTTTATTTCAAATGCTAGAGAGATGGTTTATATATCAAAATGTAGAGTATTTTAGGGCTTACAAATTGAGGCTTAAGCACTTTTCTCTGGCTCTTACCGTTTTCACGCTATAGCAGTCAGCAAGTGTGAGAATTATGAAATTTCACGTATTTTCTCAGTTTAAACTCGGTAGCGTTTTTATTTCAAATGCTAGAGAGATGGTTTATATATCAAAATGTAGAGTATTTCAAGGCTCACAAATTGAGGCTTAGGCGCTTTTCTCTAGCTCTTACCGTTTTCACGCTATAACAGTCAGCAAGTGTGAAAATTATGAAATTTCATGTATTTTCCCAGTTTAAACTCGGTAGCGTATTTATTTCAAATGCTAGAGAGATGGTTTATATATCAAAATGTAGAGTATTTTAGGGCTTACAAATTGAGGCTTAGGCACTTTTCTCTGGCTCTTACCGTTTTCACGCTATAGCAGTCAGCAAGTGTGAGAATTATGAAATTTCATGTATTTTCCCAGTTTAAACTCGGTAGCGTTTTTATTTCAAATGCTAGAGAGATGGTTTATATATCAAAATGTAGAGTATTTTAGGGCTTACAAATTGAGGCTTAGGCACTTTTCTCTAGCTCTTACCGTTTTCACGCTATAACAGTCAGCAAGTGTGAAAATTATGAAATTTCATGTATTTTCCCAGTTTAAACTCGGTAGCATTTTTATTTCAAATGCTAGAGAGATGGTTTATATATCAAAATGTAGAGTATTTTAGGGCTTACAAATTGAGGCTTAGGCACTTTTCTCTAGCTCTTACCGTTTTCACGCTATAGCAGTCAGCAAGTGTGAGAATTATGAAATTTCATGTATTTTCCCAGTTTAAACTCGGTAGCATTTTTATTTAAAATGCTAGAGAGATGGTTTATATATCAAAATGTAGAGTATTTCAGGGCTTACAAATTGAGGCTTAGGCACTTTTCTCTAGCTCTTACCGTTTTCACGCTATAACAGTCAGCATGTGTGAAAATTATGAAATTTCATGTATTTTCCCAGTTTAAACTCGGTAGCATTTTTATTTCAAATGCTAGAGAGATGGTTTATATATCAAAATGTAGAGTATTTTAGGGCTTACAAATTGAGGCTTAGGCACTTTTCTCTGGCTCTTACCGATTTCACGCTATAGCAGTCAGCAAGTGTGAGAATTATGAAATTTCATGTATTTTCCCAGTTTAAACTCGGTAGCGTTTTTATTTCAAATGCTAGAGAGATGGTTTATATATCAAAATGTAGAGTATTTTAGGGCTTACAAATTGAGGCTTAGGCACTTTTCTCTAGCTCTTACCGTTTGCACGCTATAGCAGTCAGCAAGTGTGAGAATTATGAAATTTCATGTATTTTCCCAGTTTAAACTCGGTAGCGTTTTTATTTCAAATGCTAGAGAGATGGTTTATATATCAAAATGTAGAGTATTTTAGGGCTTACAAATTGAGGCTTAGGCACTTTTCTCTAGCTCTTACCGTTTTCACGCTATAGCAGTCAGCAAGTGTGAGAATTATGAAATTTCATGTATTTTCCCAGTTTAAACTCGGTAGCGTTTTTATTTCAAATGCTAGAGAGATGGTTTATATATCAAAATGTAGAGTATTTCAAGGCTCACAAATTGAGGCTTAGGCACTTTTCTCTAGCTCTTACCGTTTTCACGCTATAACAGTCAGCAAGTGTGAAAATTATGAAATTTCATGTATTTTCCCAGTTTAAACTCGGTAGCGTGTTTATTTCAAATGCTAGAGAGATGGTTTATATATAAAAATGTAGAGTATTTTAGGGCTTACAAATTGAGGCTTAGGCACTGTTCTCTAGCTCTTACCGTTTTCACGCTATAACAGTCAGCAAGTGTGAAAATTATGAAATTTCATGTATTTTCCCAGTTTAAACTCGGTAGCGTTTTTATTTCAAATGCTAGAGAGATGGTTTACATATCAAAATGTAGAGTATTTCAAGGCTTACAAATTGAGGCTTAGGCACTTTTCTCTAGCTCTTACCGTTTTCACGCTATAGCAGTCAGCAAGTGTGAGAATTATGAAATTTCATGTATTTTCCAGGTTTAAACTCGGTAGCATTTTTATTTAAAATGCTAGAGAGATGGTTTATATATCAAAATGTAGAGTATTTCAGGGCTTACAAATTGAGGCTTAGGCACTTTTCTCTAGCTCTTACCGTTTTCACGCTATAACAGTCAGCATGTGTGAAAATTATGAAATTTCATGTATTTTCCCAGTTTAAACTCGGTAGCGTTTTTATTTCAAATGCTAGAGAGATGGTTTATATATCAAAATGTAGAGTATTTCAAGGCTTACAAATTGAGGCTTAGGCGCTTTTCTTTAGCTCTTACCGTTTTCACGCTATAACAGTCAGCAAGTGTGAAAATTATGAAATTTCATGTATTTTCCCAGTTTAAACTCGGTAGCGTATTTATTTCAAATGCTAGAGAGATGGTTTATATATCAAAATGTAGAGTATTTTATGGCTTACAAATTGAGGCTTAGGCACTTTTCTCTAGCTCTTACCGTTTTCACGCTATAACAGTCAGCAAGTGTGAAAATTATGAAATTTCATGTATTTTCCCAGTTTAAACTCGGTAGCATTTTTATTTCAAATGCTAGAGAGATGGTTTATATATCAAAATGTAGAGTATTTTAGGGCTTACAAATTGAGGCTTAGGCACTTTTCTCTAGCTCTTACCGTTTTCACGCTATAGCAGTCAGCAAGTGTGAGAATTATGAAATTTCATGTATTTTCCCAGTTTAAACTCGGTAGCATTTTTATTTAAAATGCTAGAGAGATGGTTTATATATCAAAATGTAGAGTATTTCAAGGCTTACAAATTGAGGCTTAGGCACTTTTCTCTAGCTCTTACCGTTTTCACGCTATAGCAGTCAGCAAGTGTGAGAATTATGAAATTTCATGTATTTTCCAGGTTTAAACTCGGTAGCATTTTTATTTAAAATGCTAGAGAGATGGTTTATATATCAAAATGTAGAGTATTTCAGGGCTTACAAATTGAGGCTTAGGCACTTTTCTCTAGCTCTTACCGTTTTCACGCTATAACAGTCAGCATGTGTGAAAATTATGAAATTTCATGTATTTTCCCAGTTTAAACTCGGTAGCATTTTTATTTCAAATGCTAGAGAGATGGTTTATATATCAAAATGTAGAGTATTTCAGGGCTTACAAATTGAGGCTTAGGCACTTTTCTCTAGCTCTTACCGTTTTCACGCTATAGCAGTCAGCAAGTGTGAGAATTATGAAATTTCATGTATTTTCCCAGTTTAAACTCGGTAGCGTTTTTATTTCAAATGCTAGAGAGATGGTTTATATATAAAAATGTAGAGTATTTTAGGGCTTACAAATTGAGGCTTAGGCACTTTTCTCTAGCTCTTACCGTTTTCACGCTATAACAGTCAGCAAGTGTGAAAATTATGAAATTTTATGTATTTTCCCAGTTTAAACTCGGTAGCGTATTTATTTCAAATGCTAGAGAGATGGTTTATATATCAAAATGTAGAGTATTTTAGGGCTTACAAATTGAGGCTTAGGCACTTTTCTCTGGCTCTTACCGTTTTCACGCTATAGCAGTCAGCAAGTGTGAGAATTATGAAATTTCATGTATTTTCCAGGTTTAAACTCAGTAGCATTTTTATTTAAAATGCTAGAGAGATGGTTTATATATCAAAATGTAGAGTATTTCAGGGCTTACAAATTGAGGCTTAGGCACTTTTCTCTAGCTCTTACCGTTTTCACGCTATAGCAGTCAGCAAGTGTGAGAATTATGAAATTTCATGTATTTTCCCAGTTTAAACTCGGTAGCGTTTTTATTTCAAATGCTAGAGAGATGGTTTATATATAAAAATGTAGAGTATTTTAGGGCTTACAAATTGAGGCTTAGGCACTTTTCTCTAGCTCTTACCGTTTTCACGCTATAACAGTCAGCAAGTGTGAAAATTATGAAATTTTATGTATTTTCCCAGTTTAAACTCGGTAGCGTTTTTATTTCAAATGCTAGAGAGATGGTTTACATATCAAAATGTAGAGTATTTCAAGGCTTACAAATTGAGGCTTAGGCACTTTTCTCTAGCTCTTACCGTTTTCACGCTATAGCAGTCAGCAAGTGTGAAACTTATGAAATTTCATGTATTTTCCCAGTTTAAACTCGGTAGCGTATTTATTTCAAATGCTAGAGAGATGGTTTATATATCAAAATGTAGAGTATTTTAGGGCTTACAAATTGAGGCTTAGGCACTTTTCTCTAGCTCTTACCGTTTTCACGCTATAACAGTCAGCAAGTGTGAAAATTATGAAATTTCATGTATTTTCCCAGTTTAAACTCGGTAGCGTATTTATTTCAAATGCTAGAGAGATGGTTTATATATCAAAATGTAGAGTATTTTAGGGCTTACAAATTGAGGCTTAGGCACTTTTCTCTGGCTCTTACCGTTTTCACGCTATAGCAGTCAGCAAGTGTGAGAATTATGAAATTTCATGTATTTTCCAGGTTTAAACTCAGTAGCATTTTTATTTAAAATGCTAGAGAGATGGTTTATATATCAAAATGTAGAGTATTTCAGGGCTTACAAATTGAGGCTTAGGCACTTTTCTCTAGCTCTTACCGTTTTCACGCTATAGCAGTCAGCAAGTGTGAAACTTATGAAATTTCATGTATTTTCCCAGTTTAAACTCGGTAGCGTATTTATTTCAAATGCTAGAGAGATGGTTTATATATCAAAATGTAGAGTATTTTAGGGCTTACAAATTGAGGCTTAGGCACTTTTCTCTAGCTCTTACCGTTTTCACGCTATAACAGTCAGCAAGTGTGAAAATTATGAAATTTCATGTATTTTCCCAGTTTAAACTCGGTAGCGTATTTATTTCAAATGCTAGAGAGATGGTTTATATATCAAAATGTAGAGTATTTTAGGGCTTACAAATTGAGGCTTAGGCACTTTTCTCTGGCTCTTACCGTTTTCACGCTATAGCAGTCAGCAAGTGTGAGAATTATGAAATTTCATGTATTTTCCCAGTTTAAACGCGGTAGCGTTTTTATTTCAAATGCTAGAGAGATGGTTTATATATCAAAATGTAGAGTATTTCAAGGCTCACAAATTGAGGCTTAGGCACTTTTCTCTAGCTCTTACCGTTTTCACGCTATAACAGTCAGCAAGTGTGAAAATTATGAAATTTCATGTATTTTCCCAGTTTAAACTCGGTAGCGTGTTTATTTCAAATGCTAGAGAGATGGTTTATATATAAAAATGTAGAGTATTTTAGGGCTTACAAATTGAGGCTTAGGCACTGTTCTCTAGCTCTTACCGTTTTCACGCTATAACAGTCAGCAAGTGTGAAAATTATGAAATTTTATGTATTTTCCCAGTTTAAACTCGGTAGCGTTTTTATTTCAAATGCTAGAGAGATGGTTTACATATCAAAATGTAGAGTATTTCAAGGCTTACAAATTGAGGCTTAGGCACTTTTCTCTAGCTCTTACCGTTTTCACGCTATAGCAGTCAGCAAGTGTGAGAATTATGAAATTTCATGTATTTTCCAGGTTTAAACTCGGTAGCATTTTTATTTAAAATGCTAGAGAGATGGTTTATATATCAAAATGTAGAGTATTTCAGGGCTTACAAATTGAGGCTTAGGCACTTTTCTCTAGCTCTTACCGTTTTCACGCTATAACAGTCAGCATGTGTGAAAATTATGAAATTTCATGTATTTTCCCAGTTTAAACTCGGTAGCATTTTTATTTCAAATGCTAGAGAGATGGTTTATATATCAAAATGTAGAGTATTTTAGGGCTTACAAATTGAGGCTTAGGCACTTTTCTCTAGCTCTTACCGTTTTCACGCTATAGCAGTCAGCAAGTGTGAGAATTATGAAATTTCATGTATTTTCCCAGTTTAAACTCGGTAGCGTGTTTATTTCAAATGCTAGAGAGATGGTTTATATATAAAAATGTAGAGTATTTTAGGGCTTACAAATTGAGGCTTAGGCACTGTTCTCTAGCTCTTACCGTTTTCACGCTATAACAGTCAGCAAGTGTGAAAATTATGAAATTTCATGTATTTTCCCAGTTTAAACTCGGTAGCGTATTTATTTCAAATGCTAGAGAGATGGTTTATATATCAAAATGTAGAGTATTTTATGGCTTACAAATTGAGGCTTAGGCACTTTTCTCTAGCTCTTACCGTTTTCACGCTATAACAGTCAGCAAGTGTGAAAATTATGAAATTTCATGTATTTTCCCAGTTTAAACTCGGTAGCGTGTTTATTTCAAATGCTAGAGAGATGGTTTATATATAAAAATGTAGAGTATTTTAGGGCTTACAAATTGAGGCTTAGGCACTGTTCTCTAGCTCTTACCGTTTTCACGCTATAACAGTCAGCAAGTGTGAAAATTATGAAATTTTATGTATTTTCCCAGTTTAAACTCGGTAGCGTTTTTATTTCAAATGCTAGAGAGATGGTTTACATATCAAAATGTAGAGTATTTCAAGGCTTACAAATTGAGGCTTAGGCACTTTTCTCTAGCTCTTACCGTTTTCACGCTATAGCAGTCAGCAAGTGTGAGAATTATGAAATTTCATGTATTTTCCCAGTTTAAACTCGGTAGCATTTTTATTTAAAATGCTAGAGAGATGGTTTATATATCAAAATGTAGAGTATTTCAGGGCTTACAAATTGAGGCTTAGGCACTTTTCTCTAGCTCTTACCGTTTTCACGCTATAACAGTCAGCATGTGTGAAAATTATGAAATTTCATGTATTTTCCCAGTTTAAACTCGGTAGCATTTTTATTTCAAATGCTAGAGAGATGGTTTATATATCAAAATGTAGAGTATTTTAGGGCTTACAAATTGAGGCTTAGGCACTTTTCTCTAGCTCTTACCGTTTTCACGCTATAGCAGTCAGCAAGTGTGAGAATTATGAAATTTCATGTATTTTCCCAGTTTAAACTCGGTAGCGTTTTTATTTCAAATGCTAGAGAGATGGTTTATATATCAAAATGTAGAGTATTTTAGGGCTTACAAATTGAGGCTTAGGCACTTTTCTCTAGCTCTTACCGTTTTCACGCTATAGCAGTCAGCAAGTGTGAGAATTATGAAATTTCATGTATTTTCCCAGTTTAAACTCGGTAGCGTTTTTATTTCAAATGCTAGAGAGATGGTTTATATATCAAAATGTAGAGTATTTTAGGGCTTACAAATTGAGGCTTAGGCACTTTTCTCTAGCTCTTACCGTTTTCTCGCTATAACAGTCAGTAAGTGTGAAAATTATGAAATTTCATGTATTTTCCCAGTTTAAACTCGGTAGCGTATTTATTTCTAATGCTAGAGAGATGGCTAATATATCAAAATGTAGAGTATTTTAGGGCTTACAAATTGAGGCTTAGGCACTTTTCTCTAGCTCTTACCGTTTTCACGCTATAACAGTCAGCAAGTGTGAAAATTATGAAATTTTATGTATTTTCCCAGTTTAAACTCGGTAGCGTTTTTATTTCAAATGCTAGAGAGATGGTTTATATATCAAAATGTAGAGTATTTTAGGGCTTCCAAATTGAGGCTTAGGCACTTTTCTCTAGCTCTTACCGTTTTCACGCTATAGCAGTCAGCAAGTGTGAGAATTATGAAATTTCATGTATTTTCCCAGTTTAAACTCGGTAGCATTTTTATTTCAAATGCTAGAGAGATGGTTTATATATCAAAATGTAGAGTATTTTAGGGCTTACAAATTGAGGCTTAGGCACTTTTCTCTAGCTCTTACCGTTTTCACGCTATAACAGTCAGCAAGTGTGAAAATTATGAAATTTTATGTATTTTCCCAGTTTAAACTCGGTAGCGTTTTTATTTCAAATGCTAGAGAGATGGTTTATATATCAAAATGTAGAGTATTTTAGGGCTTACAAATTGAGGCTTAGGCACTTTTCTCTAGCTCTTACCGTTTTCTCGCTATAACAGTCAGCAAGTGTGAAAATTATGAAATTTCATGCTTTTTCCCAGTTTAAACTAGGTAGCGTGTTTATTTCAAATGCTAGAGAGATGGTTTATATATCAAAATGTAGAGTATTTAAGGGCTTACAAATTGAGGCTTAGGCACTTTTCTCTAGCTCTTACCGTTTTCACGCTATAGCAGTCAGCAAGTGTGAGAATTATGAAATTTCATGTATTTTCCAGGTTTAAACTCGGTAGCATTTTTATTTAAAATGCTAGAGAGATGGTTTACATATCAAAATGTAGAGTATTTCAGGGCTTACAAATTGAGGCTTAGGCACTTTTCTCTAGCTCTTACCGTTTTCACGCTATAACAGTCAGCAAGTGTGAAAATTATGAAATTTCATGTATTTTCCCAGTTTAAACTAGGTAGCGTGTTTATTTCAAATGCTAGAGAGATGGTTTATATATCTAAATGTAGAGTATTTTAGGGCTTACAAATTGAGGCTTAGGCACTTTTCTCTAGCTCTTACCGTTTTCACGCTATAACAGTCAGCAAGTGTGAAAATTATGAAATTTCATGTATTTTCCCAGTTTAAACTCGGTAGCGTATTTATTTCAAATGCTAGAGAGATGGTTTATATATCAAAATGTAGAGTATTTTATGGCTTACAAATTGAGGCTTAGGCACTTTTCTCTAGCTCTTACCGTTTTCACGCTATAACAGTCAGCAAGTGTGAAAATTATGAAATTTCATGTATTTTCCCAGTTTAAACTAGGTAGCGTGTTTATTTCAAATGCTAGAGAGATGGTTTATATATCAAAATGTAGAGTATTTTAGGGCTTACAAATTGAGGCTTAGGCACTTTTCTCTAGCTCTTACCGTTTTCACGCTATAACAGTCAGCAAGTGTGAAAATTATGAAATTTCATGTATTTTCCCAGTTTAAACTCGGTAGCGTATTTATTTCTAATGCTAGAGAGATGGTTAATATATCAAAATGTAGAGTATTTTAGGGCTTACAAATTGAGGCTTAGGCACTTTTCTCTAGCTCTTACCGTTTTCACGCTATAACAGTCAGCAAGTGTGAAAATTATGAAATTTTATGTATTTTCCCAGTTTAAACTCGGTAGCGTTTTTATTTCAAATGCTAGAGAGATGGTTTACATATCAAAATGTAGAGTATTTCAAGGCTTACAAATTGAGGCTTAGGCACTTTTCTCTAGCTCTTACCGTTTTCACGCTATAGCAGTCAGCAAGTGTGAGAATTATGAAATTTCATGTATTTTCCCAGTTTAAACTCGGTAGCATTTTTATTTCAAATGCTAGAGAGATGGTTTATATATCAAAATGTAGAGTATTTAAGGGCTTACAAATTGAGGCTTTGGCACTTTTCTCTAGCTCTTACCGTTTTCACGCTATAACAGTCAGCAAGTGTGAAAATTATGAAATTTTATGTATTTTCCCAGTTTATACTCGGTAGCGTTTTTATTTCAGATGCTAGAGAGATGGTTTACATATCAAAATGTAGAGTATTTCAAGGCTTACAAATTGAGGCTTAGGCACTTTTCTCTAGCTCTTACCGTTTTCACGCTATAGCAGTCAGCAAGTGTGAGAATTATGAAATTTCATGTATTTTCCCAGTTTAAACTCGGTAGCATTTTTATTTCAAATGCTAGAGAGATGGTTTATATATCAAAATGTAGAGTATTTAAGGGCTTACAAATTGAGGCTTAGGCACTTTTCTCTAGCTCTTACCGTTTTCACGCTATAACAGTCAGCAAGTGTGAAAATTATGAAATTTTATGTATTTTCCCAGTTTAAACTCGGTAGCGTTTTTATTTCAGATGCTAGAGAGATGGTTTACATATCAAAATGTAGAGTATTTCAAGGCTTACAAATTGAGGCTTAGGCACTTTTCTCTAGCTCTTACCGTTTTCACGCTATAACAGTCAGCAAGTATGAAAATTATGAAATTTCATGTATTTTCCCAGTTTAAACTCGGTAGCGTATTTATTTCAAATGCTAGAGAGATGGTTTATATATCAAAATGTAGAGTATTTTATGGCTTACAAATTGAGGCTTAGGCACTTTTCTCTAGCTCTTACCGTTTTCACGCTATAACAGTCAGCAAGTGTGAAAATTATGAAATTTCATGTATTTTCCCAGTTTAAACTCGGTAGCATTTTTATTTCAAATGCTAGAGAGATGGTTTATATATCAAAATGTAGAGTATTTTAGGGCTTACAAATTGAGGCTTAGGCACTTTTCTCTAGCTCTTACCGTTTTCACGCTATAGCAGTCAGCAAGTGTGAGAATTATGAAATTTCATGTATTTTCCCAGTTTAAACTCGGTAGCGTTTTTATTTCAAATGCTAGAGAGATGGTTTACATATCAAAATGTAGAGTATTTCAAGGCTTACAAATTGAGGCTTAGGCACTTTTCTCTAGCTCTTACCGTTTTCACGCTATAGCAGTCAGCAAGTGTGAGAATTATGAAATTTCATGTATTTTCCAGGTTTAAACTCGGTAGCATTTTTATTTAAAATGCTAGAGAGATGGTTTATATATCAAAATGTAGAGTATTTCAGGGCTTACAAATTGAGGCTTAGGCACTTTTCTCTAGCTCTTACCGTTTTCACGCTATAACAGTCAGCATGTGTGAAAATTATGAAATTTCATGTATTTTCCCAGTTTAAACTCGGTAGCATTTTTATTTCAAATGCTAGAGAGATGGTTTATATATCAAAATGTAGAGTATTTTAGGGCTTACAAATTGAGGCTTAGGCACTTTTCTCTAGCTCTTACCGTTTTCTCGCTATAACAGTCAGCAAGTGTGAAAATTATGAAATTTCATGTATTTTCCCAGTTTAAACTCGGTAGCGTATTTATTTCTAATGCTAGAGAGATGGCTAATATATCAAAATGTAGAGTATTTTAGGGCTTACAAATTGAGGCTTAGGCACTTTTCTCTAGCTCTTACCGTTTTCACGCTATAACAGTCAGCAAGTGTGAAAATTATGAAATTTTATGTATTTTCCCAGTTTAAACTCGGTAGCGTTTTTATTTCAAATGCTAGAGAGATGGTTTATATATCAAAATGTAGAGTATTTTAGGGCTTACAAATTGAGGCTTAGGCACTTTTCTCTAGCTCTTACCGTTTTCACGCTATAGCAGTCAGCAAGTGTGAGAATTATGAAATTTCATGTATTTTCCCAGTTTAAACTCGGTAGCGTTTTTATTTCAAATGCTAGAGAGATGGTTTACATATCAAAATGTAGAGTATTTCAAGGCTTACAAATTGAGCCTTAGGCACTTTTCTCTAGCTCTTACCGTTTTCACGCTATAGCAGTCAGCAAGTGTGAGAATTATGAAATTTCATGTATTTTCCCAGTTTAAACTCGGTAGCATTTTTATTTCAAATGCTAGAGAGATGGTTTATATATCAAAATGTAGAGTATTTTAGGGCTTACAAATTGAGGCTTAGGCACTTTTCTCTAGCTCTTACCGTTTTCACGCTATAACAGTCAGCAAGTGTGAAAATTATGAAATTTTATGTATTTTCCCAGTTTAAACTCGGTAGCGTTTTTATTTCAAATGCTAGAGAGATGGTTTATATATCAAAATGTAGAGTATTTTAGGGCTTACAAATTGAGGCTTAGGCACTTTTCTCTAGCTCTTACCGTTTTCTCGCTATAACAGTCAGCAAGTGTGAAAATTATGAAATTTCATGCTTTTTCCCAGTTTAAACTAGGTAGCGTGTTTATTTCAAATGCTAGAGAGATGGTTTATATATCAAAATGTAGAGTATTTAAGGGCTTACAAATTGAGGCTTAGGCACTTTTCTCTAGCTCTTACCGTTTTCACGCTATAGCAGTCAGCAAGTGTGAGAATTATGAAATTTCATGTATTTTCCAGGTTTAAACTCGGTAGCATTTTTATTTAAAATGCTAGAGAGATGGTTTACATATCAAAATGTAGAGTATTTCAGGGCTTACAAATTGAGGCTTAGGCACTTTTCTCTAGCTCTTACCGTTTTCACGCTATAACAGTCAGCAAGTGTGAAAATTATGAAATTTCATGTATTTTCCCAGTTTAAACTAGGTAGCGTGTTTATTTCAAATGCTAGAGAGATGGTTTATATATCTAAATGTAGAGTATTTTAGGGCTTACAAATTGAGGCTTAGGCACTTTTCTCTAGCTCTTACCGTTTTCACGCTATAACAGTCAGCAAGTGTGAAAATTATGAAATTTCATGTATTTTCCCAGTTTAAACTCGGTAGCGTATTTATTTCAAATGCTAGAGAGATGGTTTATATATCAAAATGTAGAGTATTTTATGGCTTACAAATTGAGGCTTAGGCACTTTTCTCTAGCTCTTACCGTTTTCACGCTATAACAGTCAGCAAGTGTGAAAATTATGAAATTTCATGTATTTTCCCAGTTTAAACTAGGTAGCGTGTTTATTTCAAATGCTAGAGAGATGGTTTATATATCAAAATGTAGAGTATTTTAGGGCTTACAAATTGAGGCTTAGGCACTTTTCTCTAGCTCTTACCGTTTTCACGCTATAACAGTCAGCAAGTGTGAAAATTATGAAATTTCATGTATTTTCCCAGTTTAAACTCGGTAGCGTATTTATTTCTAATGCTAGAGAGATGGTTAATATATCAAAATGTAGAGTATTTTAGGGCTTACAAATTGAGGCTTAGGCACTTTTCTCTAGCTCTTACCGTTTTCACGCTATAACAGTCAGCAAGTGTGAAAATTATGAAATTTTATGTATTTTCCCAGTTTAAACTCGGTAGCGTTTTTATTTCAAATGCTAGAGAGATGGTTTACATATCAAAATGTAGAGTATTTCAAGGCTTACAAATTGAGGCTTAGGCACTTTTCTCTAGCTCTTACCGTTTTCACGCTATAGCAGTCAGCAAGTGTGAGAATTATGAAATTTCATGTATTTTCCAGGTTTAAACTCGGTAGCATTTTTATTTAAAATGCTAGAGAGATGGTTTACATATCAAAATGTAGAGTATTTCAGGGCTTACAAATTGAGGCTTAGGCACTTTTCTCTAGCTCTTACCGTTTTCACGCTATAACAGTCAGCAAGTGTGAAAATTATTAAATTTCATGTATTTTCCCAGTTTAAACTCGGTAGCGTATTTATTTCAAATGCTAGAGAGATGGTTTATATATCAAAATGTAGAGTATTTTAGGGCTTACAAATTGAGACTTAGGCACTTTTCTCTAGCTCTTACCGTTTTCACGCTATAACAGTCAGCAAGTGTGAAAATTATGAAATTTCATGTATTTTCCCAGTTTAAACTAGGTAGCGTGTTTATTTCAAATGCTAGAGAGATGGTTTATATATCAAAATGTAGAGTATTTTAGGGCTTACAAATTGAGGCTTAGGCACTTTTCTCTAGCTCTTACCGTTTTCACGCTATAACAGTCAGCAAGTGTGAAAATTATGAAATTTCATGTATTTTCCCAGTTTAAACTAGGTAGCGTATTTATTTCAAATGCTAGAGAGATGGTTTATATATCAAAATGTAGAGTATTTTAGGGCTTACAAATTGAGGCTTAGGCACTTTTCTCTAGCTCTTACCGTTTTCACGCTATAACAGTCAGCAAGTGTGAAAATTATGAAATTTTATGTATTTTCCCAGTTTAAACTCGGTAGCGTTTTTATTTCAGATGCTAGAGAGATGGTTTACATATCAAAATGTAGAGTATTTCAAGGCTTACAAATTGAGGCTTAGGCACTTTTCTCTAGCTCTTACCGTTTTCACGCTATAGCAGTCAGCAAGTGTGAGAATTATGAAATTTCATGTATTTTCCAGGTTTAAACTCGGTAGCATTTTTATTTAAAATGCTAGAGAGATGGTTTACATATCAAAATGTAGAGTATTTCAGGGCTTACAAATTGAGGCTTAGGCACTTTTCTCTAGCTCTTACCGTTTTCACGCTATAACAGTCAGCAAGTGTGAAAATTATGAAATTTCATGTATTTTCCCAGTGTAAACTAGGTAGCTTGTTTATTTCAAATGCTAGAGAGATGGTTTATATATCAAAATGTAGAGTATTTCAAGGCTTACAAATTGAGGCTTAGGCGCTTTTCTCTAGCTCTTACCGTTTTCACGCTATAACAGTCAGCAAGTGTGAAAATTATTAAATTTCATGTATTTTCCCAGTTTAAACTAGGTAGCGTATTTATTTCAAATGCTAGAGAGATGGTTTATATATCAAAATGTAGAGTATTTTAGGGCTTACAAATTGAGGCTTAGGCACTTTTCTCTAGCTCTTACCGTTTTCACGCTATAACAGTCAGCAAGTGTGAAAATTATGAAATTTTATGTATTTTCCCAGTTTAAACTCGGTAGCGTTTTTATTTCAGATGCTAGAGAGATGGTTTACATATCAAAATGTAGAGTATTTCAAGGCTTACAAATTGAGGCTTAGGCACTTTTCTCTAGCTCTTACCGTTTTCACGCTATAGCAGTCAGCAAGTGTGAGAATTATGAAATTTCATGTATTTTCCAGGTTTAAACTCGGTAGCATTTTTATTTAAAATCCTAGAGAGATGGTTTACATATCAAAATGTAGAGTATTTCAAGGCTTACAAATTGAGGCTTAGGCACTTTTCTCTAGCTCTTACCGTTTTCACGCTATAACAGTCAGCAAGTGTGAAAATTATGAAATTTCATGTATTTTCCCAGTTTAAACTAGGTAGCGTGTTTATTTCAAATGCTAGAGAGATGGTTTATATATCAAAATGTAGAGTATTTCAAGGCTTACAAATTGAGGCTTAGGCGCTTTTCTCTAGCTCTTACCGTTTTCACGCTATAACAGTCAGCAAGTGTGAAAATTATTAAATTTCATGTATTTTCCCAGTTTAAACTCGGTAGCGTATTTATTTCAAATGCTAGAGAGATGGTTTATATATCAAAATGTAGAGTATTTTAGGGCTTACAAATTGAGACTTAGGCACTTTTCTCTAGCTCTTACCGTTTTCACGCTATAACAGTCAGCAAGTGTGAAAATTATGAAATTTCATGTATTTTCCCAGTTTAAACTAGGTAGCGTGTTTATTTCAAATGCTAGAGAGATGGTTTATATATCAAAAGGTAGAGTATTTTAGGGCTTACAAATTGAGGCTTAGGCACTTTTCTCTAGCTCTTACCGTTTTCACGCTATAACAGTCAGCATGTGTGAAAATTATGAAATTTCATGTATTTTCCCAGTTTAAACTCGGTAGCGTTTTTATTTCAAATGCTAGAGAGATGGTTTATATATCAAAATGTAGAGTATTTTAGGGCTTACAAATTGAGGCTTGGGCACTTTTCTCTAGCTCTTACCGTTGACACATGCACACACATGCAAACACATGCACACACATGCACACACATGCAGACATATGTACACACATGCACACACATGCACACGCATGCACACACATGCACACACATTCACACACATGCACACAAATTCACACACATGCACACACATGCACACACATGCACACACGTGCACACACATGCACACACATGCACACACATGCACACACATGCACACACATGCACACACATGCACACACATGCACACACATGCACACATATGCACACACATGCACACACATGCACACACATGCACACACATGCACACAGATGCACACACCTGCACACACATGCACACACGTGCACACACATGCACACACTTGCACACATATGCACACACACAGTGAAATAAATCCAAAGTGTTTCTGGTAGGGAAAACGCTATATTCAAATAACTTTATTCCCGTATAAACTGTAGGTTTCGGTCTGTCAATACACCTGAATCATTGCTCTGCTAGTATAAATACACAGAAGAGACAAAGTTCAAGTGTTCAAGCGTTCAAGCGAATCAAATAATGGCCAATGAACATCATTTTGCATCAATCATGCAAATTCTAGTGGGGGTTTCGCATCGCAAAACACTTAGACATGGTTATTTTCAAACAATTTACATTTCTATTGCATTTTTTAGGTCAACATATCTCGAGTCCTGTCAGCACGCTTGAACATTGTCTCTTCTGTGTATTTATACTAGGCGAGCAATGATTCAGGTGTATTGACAGACCGAAACCTACAGATTTTACTGGAAGAAAGAAGAATTTCTAAACGGCGTTTTAGTAGGTATGTATCTCTATAAATAATTTTAAAAACATTTTGCACTGTATCTCTATAACTAAGCGAGATAGAGTTGCGGTTTCTTGCATTCGTTTCAGCTCGGTATTTTCTACAGTAACAGAAGTTTAACAAAGGAAGAGATATGATGTTCATAACATCACAAAATAAGCGAATTGTGGGATTACTCCTGTCACGCCGAGGGTACATATACCTCATGGAACATAATGTGATCCTGATACAAGATTTAATTATCCAGAGCAGCAAAATAAGCAAAATTCCAGGCGCGCAGTTTAACTCCTCGCACAACAAGTGATCCTGATATTTAATTATCCGGAGCAGGATTTTTGCCGGAGAAGTGGAAATCGCGGAAAAAATAATCGACACCTTCTATGACATCATGTGCCCCTGGTACGAAATCCTATATTTCAACACGCAAAATTCGCTTGTTTTACTCCTATACATAAATCTCGTATCATATGATGTGCGAGGAGGTAACTGCGCGCCCGGCGTGATAGGAGTCTCCGCAAAATTCGCGGGAAATAAAAAGCGCAGGAAATTACCCCTGTCATGCCGGGCGCGCAGTCACCTCCTCGTACGTCATATGTTCCTGATACAAACTATTTTATTTTAAGAGATATTTCGATTCTGTTTCGTGATTCTTGCGGGAAAAGGGGACATCGGGAGAAAACCGTCAACGCAAATTTCACTTATTTTGCCCCGGAAAAATAAATCTTGTATCAGGATCACATGGTGTGCGAGGAAGTAACAGCGCGCCCGCCATTAGCCCGCCATTAGTCCGCCATTACAGGCGTCATCGCAAAATTCGCGGGAAATAAAAGCGCGGGAAGTTACGCCTGTAATGGCGGACACGCAGTCATCTCCTCGTACGTCATATGTTCCTGATACAAACTATTTTATTTTAAGAGATATTTACATTCTGTTTCGTGATTCTTGCGGGAGAAGTGGACATCGCGAGAAAACCATCGACGCAAATTTCACTAATTTTTCTCCGAATAAATAAATCTTGTATCAGGATCACATGATGTGCGAGGAAGTAACAGCGCGTCCGCCATTAGCCCGCCATTAGTCCGCCATTACAGGCGTCATCGCAAAATTCGCGGGAAATAAAAGCGCGCGAAATTACTCCTGTAATGGCGGACGAGCAGTCATCTCCTCGGACATCATATGTTCCTGATACAAACTATTTTATTTTAAGAGATATTTCGATTCTGTTTCGTGATTCTTGCGGGAAAAGGGGACATCGGGAGAAAACCGTCGACGCAAATTTCACTTATTTTGCCCCGGAAAAATAAATCTTGTATCAGGATCACATGGTGTGCGAGGAAGTAACAGAGCGCCCGCCATTAGTCCGCCATTAGCCCGCCATTACAGGCGTCATCGCAAAATTCGCGGGAAATAAAAGCGCGCGAAATTACTCGTGTAATGGCGGACGAGCAGTCATCTCCTCGGACATCATATGTTCCTGATACAAACTATTTTATTTTAAGAGATATTTTCATTCTGTTTCGTGATTCTTGCGGGAGAAGTGGAGATCGCGAGAAAACCGTCGACGCAAATTTCACTTATTTTGCTTCGGAAAAATAAATCAGTTCAGCCAGTTTTCCACGAGTCATAACTGAAAAACTAGTAGCTCAAAACAAGTGTAAGTCAATAATTATTGTTTCTTATGTCCTTTATAATATATATATACCAATTTTGAAGCAAATCGAAGAGATTGCGAAAATCGGGAAAAATCGAAAAAAGGGGTGTTAACCTTCTGAATTTTTCGCTTCGATTTTTTTTTATTCACATGCACACATGCACACATATACACTCTATTACTCTGCAATAATTACATGCACGCATACCTAGTGTTGTACTTACTGTTGTACCTTTTCTACGCATTTTCAGGTAATTTGTTATCGCTGGTAAGTACAAATATTTGAGGCTAAACAATACATTTTAGGGGTGGAATAAATACCTCGCTTCATATCATGTAATCCTGGTCTACATCATCTCGTGTTCTGTCAGCACTCTTGAACTTTGTCTCTCCTGTGTGTTTAAACTGGGCGAGCAATGATTCAGGTGTATTGACGGCCGAAATCTACAAAGCGTGTATATAACATTAGTACATGACATGAAAGGAAACATTTATTAAAATGTTTCCTTTCATGTCATGTACTCCTGGTACGAAATACGAAATATTCGATTTCTACCCATTTTTACATTAGATTGTAATATATTTGCTCGGGAAACAAGATGCGTGGGAAATCATAAATATCTCATGTCCTATCATGTACTCCTGGTACGAAATTTTTAATTTTAAGCCACTTTTATATTACAATTCGAAATATTTGTGCTAGAAACAAAAAGCGCGGGAAATCATCAATACCTCCTGTCATATCATGTGCTCCTGGTACGAAATTTTTAATTTCAAGTCATTTTTATATTACATAGCTAAATATTTGCGCGGGACACAAAAAGCGCGGGAAATCATCAATACCTCCTGTCATATTCTGTGCTCCTGGTACGAAATTTTCGAATTTAAGTCATTTTTTACATTCCACAGCGAAATATTTGCACCGGACACAACAAGTGCGGGAAATCATAAATACCTGCTGTCATATCTGTACTCCTGGTACGAAATATTCAACTGAAAGTTACATGGTTGAAAGCTGAAGTGGCTTGAAATTCATAAATCAAGGCATCCTGGGTTTGTTGATTTTTTGTATGCGTTTGATGACTCCGTGTGGTTTACAAGTTTCTTTGTTGCAGAATTACGTCTTTCAATATACCTGAATCATTGCTCGCTCAATATTAAAACACAAGAAAAACAATGTTCAAGTTTACCGACTAGACAGTAACAAATGTAAGGAAATGCAGAAATGCTGTGCCAAGATGAGAGATCAAATGTTTAAGCTATAAGAATAAAAAATACATACATACATTTTTACAGAATATCAAATTCACTTCCCCTCTTCTCACGTCATGTACTTATACGTGGTATATAGTCGATTTCGTTCCATTTTTACATAGCCAAATACGATTTTTGCGAGGGAAATGCGCAGGGAGCAAGTACCTTTTCTCACATCATGTAATTCTAATCTAAAATATTCGTTTTCGAGCCAATTTTACATACCCAAACACGATTTTTGCGAGGACAATAAACACCTTTTCTCACATCATGTGATCCTGGTCCGACATTTTCGATTTCGACCCAATTTTACGTACTCATACATGATTTTTACAAGGCGAATAAAAACCTCCTCCCTCATCATGTAATCATGGTCCGAAATTTTCAACTTAGAACATTTTTTGAATAGCCAAACGTGATTTTTGCAAGGAAATAAATACCTATTTGCACATCATGTAATCCTCATGCGACATTTGCGACTAATTTTCGTTAATTATACATACCCTAACACGATTTTTGGGAGGGGAATATATTACTCTTCTCACATGTAATCCTGGTCGAAAATGTTTGATTTTGTCCCATTTGAAGATACCTAAACAACTCAAAATAAATACCTCTATATTTTTATAATTTGTTTTTATCCTTTAGATTTTTTCTTTTCGTGAAGCTTTTTACTTTTCCCGATTAAAATACCGAAAGAGAGTATGCGAATAGATTACATGAAACACATTTTCTTGAATTTTATTCTTCTACAATATTTATACAATAAAAATATGACATAGTGAACAATAAGAAAACATGTTAAAATCAGTTTATATTTTGTATAAATATGGGCATGTGCCGCAGTCATGTATATTTACAAAACAATTAAACATTTGAAAAAGAGAAGTATATTATATACGATAAAATTATTACATATGTATTTTGAAAGCAAGCAAGGTAAAAAATACTAACACGCTTTCATTTTCTCTCCACTAAATTATTGAACCGTTCTGCTTTAGCAACAGACATTCCCATGAATTCAGATAGCTCCATACACATACCTTTCCAATTCCGCGAGAACTCCAATTTGTCGTAGTTTTGGTCCTTTATAGCCTCGCCTAATTCTACGGCTTTATCGTAAAAGCTATCAATAACTTTAAGAGCTATCTCCCTGTTCTCTAAAACATCCCACTCAGCTGATATCGTATCTATTTCATTCTCATTGATGTCATCATCGTCCTCATCACACAATAAGGCTTCCATGGAAACATCTTCGATTAACGGCCCGGTAACTCGATTATCTACATCAGAAGCAACTAATTCTTTAACTCTGTCAGCATACCGTAGTGTATTTAAGGAATGCTCACATGAAGCTACTCCGGGTGATATAAGGGCAATCATACACGTTTTCGATTTTTCTCCAATAAAAGAATCTCGTAGCACTTGCGTTAGCTTACTGCCACGAAACGGACAGTGTGATCCCTTTTTACCTAAAGCCCGAATACACTCCTTTAACGCTAGCAGGGATTTATTAATATCACCACCCTCGATGCGAGTCTGTCGATTTGATTTAAAAGTATCTGCACCTCTCTCATTACCAGCCAAATCAATCAATGAAAACTTCCCAACAACGCTGCCATGCAAATTCTTACCAAATCGTCTAATTACAATCTGAAACACTGCGTGGCTTCTGGAAGAATTTGAGTTGGCCGATGTTTGGCCGGATGTGCGTTCATGGGATCCCCGCTGAATTAACTCTAAAACATCTTCAACGCGCTCGACAACCTTTTCAGTGAGTCCCACCACTTGTACAACTTGCTTCCCATCTTCTAAAACACGGAGGCGTTCCCTTTTCGCTAACAAATCAAACACCAATTTACCATAAATTTCAAAAAAACTAGCCGAAACACAAAAATTTTGATCGTTATACTTTGATGACTCTAGGCACCTGAATACATCCTGTGCCACATACGCATAGATGCCATTAGAAAAATTCTGATGTTTTCCTCTAAACTCACCACCCATTGTGTGTGTTTTACCCGCTCCTGTTTGTCCGTATGCAAAGCACGTCGCCATACCACCCTCGAATATAGTCTTCACCAATGGCCTCGCCGTGAATTTATACACGATTTCATTTGTGCAAGTTTCATCAAAAACATAGTCAAACCGAAAGTGTTGATTATCCAAATATTTAGTGAGATCAACCTTGTGTTTCGGTTCGTGCATGATGAGCACATCTCTTGAGGGCACTGTCACCACATCTACTTCTTTTCGACCCATCTCCTTGTCGTTTAAAGGCCGCTTCCTCACGCAAACCGTAATTTGGTTTTCAATCACCTGATCGCTTTCGCGCAGTGGTTCAAACCCAATGCCTCGTCGGTAATCGGATATCATGTTTTGAAATTCCCAGTAGGGATTTCCCATTTCCGCAGTCATTGTTGCCTCCTTTGTTGCTTTTTCATCCGCCTGCCGTTGCCGCCGTTCATCTCTGTTCTTCGCAATTAGCGCAATCTCTTTTAGGGGCCGTGACTTTTCATCCTTACGAAAGTTCGTGGGTCGTTTAAGTTTCGATGCCGATGTCCTCATGGGTGAGCCCCCCGGGGAGTACGAATACCGATCTGGAATTGAATTCGACATGATTCGTACACACACTCGGAATTTACAGTTAACGTGGAATATGTGTTTTATGACAGTGACATGTTTGATTCTTACTCACTTCTCGATTTTGGCGGTTCCAATTCCCGGCGAGACCATGTCGGCAGGCTATCCCGTGACCTCAGCGACACAGGTGGGGTGTCAGCCTCGAACTGTCGGCTGTTGTGTGATCCCCGTTCACTAACGACGAACGGAAACATTGTATGCATCTACAATATTGTTCTAATATGATCTGAAATATGTCAGGCGTGTGTCAGCACCAAAAGGACGGTAGAGGAATGCGTCGTCTCGGTTACATTTCCTATAAAAAAAAAACATATAATTTACAAAATAGTAAACACTCTAAATTTATTATTTTTACCACACACACTAATTGTTCTAATCGGACCGGTTGTTATCAGTTAGATTTCCTTGTTTCAAAACGGGAAGTGCGATAATTCCGCACTTTATAAGTGATAAAGACGAAGAAATTTTATAAACAAGTATGAAAAATACTGCCTACTTACAGTGGAATTCATTGTGCGAGCTGCTTTGTGAATCTTATCGAGCGACATCAAAGGGTAACTGGCGGCCCCCGTGCATGATGGGGAGTTACTAACAGGACATCCAGTCCGCATTATTGACCAAACTTTTCAAGTCGACCAAGCAGCATTTGTCATACGCGTTATTATTAATGAACGTCGAGACAGCTCTTCACGAGCACGGTTTGGGTGGTGCACTTAATATTGTTTTATAAGCGGCTTTCCCCGAAATCACTGCTTATGGAATAAAAGAGTTGACAATTATATTATAAGACATGGGGGGTCAATGCGATTTCATTGAGTTTAATTTGAATTTGTAGTCAATTTTTACTGAAAATTGGTTGTTGAAAATTTGTAATAAATACTATAAAATCTAAAACAAAGGTAATCATTATGTACTCAATGTTGTTTTCCAAAAGAAATGAAAATTGTATGTAATATGATACTGTTACTTTTAAAATAAGTATAATTTTAAAACTAGTATCAAAAAATTTAGAATCTAGAAGGACATTGAAAATTGAGACCTTTGATATAATGGATTAATTACTACAAAAATAGTGTAACTACACTATAAGGCACCTTACAGGTCAATAATACTGTCATTCTTGGCATTGTCAGTATTTCTTTCAATCCTCCTTCAATATTTATCGATTACTTGATATATTCGGATAAATATCAGTATTATCTTCATTCCATCATTACTATACCTTAGACGATCAGTAATTTAATCAATATTTTAGAATAAAGACAATTTTAAATATGTCTACGTACATCGTACTGTCATCATTACTTAAATATTGACAGTATTTTTGACCGTGTAAGGTGCCTTAAACAATGCTTGAACTTAAAATAAATCCCTATAATAAAGCTTCAAAAACAAAGACAATGTTTGTTTTTGAAGCCGACCAGCCTGTCAGTTAATTTTTGTGCTGTGAGTGTTTAAGTGATTTGAATAAATAGCAATTTTTTAATTAATGGTTTGATTTTTACATATTAAAACTAAATTGCTAGTGAACGTCACGCTCATATTAATAGTACAGCCTGACGTCAGCATGTGTCACTACTAGTCACTAGCAGTGGCAGACTTGTTGAATGCGCCTATGTCTTACTCTGTGGGGGAAATGCGCACAAGTATGCACCTTCAAATACGAGGCATATCCAGAAAGTAAGAGTACTCACGGTCGGAGGGATTTTATTTTCATCATGTTGGCCACACGGCAGTGTAGCCAGACTCCTCCCCTTTGCACCGAGACCGATTCGAGGTCAGTACGTTGAGAACTGTTGACACGACAACAAGTTTCGTGAATAATGTCAATCCAATCTCCCGCCAAGTGCGAAATACGCGGCGTCATCCGTTATCTCGTTTGGAAGGGAAAACCTCCATTTGAGATTTATAATGAGGTGAAAACTGCATATGGTGATAAAGCTATGAATCGTACGAATGTGTACAAGTGGTGTCGCGAGTTTAAAAACGGTCGTAGGTCTGTGCATGATGATCAGAGGAGCGGAAGACCTTCAATTGTGACTGACGAAATTGTGGAAAAAATTGAAAATGCGCTCCGTGACGATCCCAGATTGACTGTGGATGAACTTTCTGCGATGTTTCCGCAAATCTCCAGATCTCTACTACACGAAACAAACACAGAAACCCTCGGATATCGGAAACTGTCCGCGAGGTGGGTCCCAAAACAACTGACAGACCAGCACAAGTTGAATCGAGTGGAGGCCGGGCAAGAGTGTTTGAGGCGCTGGAAACTCCATGCAGATGAATTTCTCCGCTCCATCGTAAATGGAGATGAACCTTGGGTAGCACACCACACGCCCGAAATCAAAAGACAGTCTCAACAGTGGCGTCACACCTCTTCACCCTCCGCCAAAAAGTTCAAAATCACAATTTCAGCCAAGAAAGTCATGGCATCCGTGTTTTGGGACTGTCAAGGCATAATTTTAATCGAATATCTGCCTCAAGGGGAGACCATCAACTCTGCAAGATACTGTGAGACCTTAAAAAAAATGCGGAGGGCGATTCAGAACAAGAGGAGAGGCATGCTGACAAAAGGAGTCTGCCTGCTGCACGACAATGCCAGACCACACACGGCCAACGCCACGAAGGAACTGCTCGCCTCGTTTAAATGGGATGTCCTGAACCCCCGCGCATTCCCCTGATCTAGCACCTTCATATTACTATCTCTTTACCTCCCTGAAGCTGCACATGGGTGGAAAAAGGTTTTTAACCGACGAGGAGGTAAATGAGGAGTTGGAGAAGTTGACGTAGGAGTTGGCGGGAAACTACTTCGAGGAAAGCATCAAAAAATTGATACCTCGCTACACCACCTGCGTAGAGAGGAATGGCGACTATGTCGAAAAATAGCTTTTATTATGTACTAAAGTTTCACGTAATTTTTCTGTTTAAATAAAAAATTTTAACACCTACAAAAACTCAGTACTCTTACTTTCTGGCTATGCCTCGTACTATGGCCCAATGTTTGAAACTTTAAAAGGCCATGTGTATGAAGATTCAACTTTTTCTGAGAAAATACGTGCGATTTGAAATGTGTGACGATGCGAATGGGTTTATAATTTATCATTAATGAATGTAGTACCTTAAATGTGTAAATTGTTATTTGTTTCAATATAAATTTTTCAGCACATGTCGAAATGTTGAGTTTTTATCAAATTATGTTGATTGTAGTATTGAAATACTACTAATTAATTTAATGTAACTTAGTGTTGATTATTTGTGGAGAAAATCTTTCTAGAGACACTATGATTTTCCTATTAAAAAGCATGATTTTTTATACAAAATTATCATTAATGATTAGAGTATTTTATTAATAATGCAGAATATTCCAACAGAAATAACACTGTGTCGATTTATCGCAAATTATATTTTTATTCAGCTAAAGTGTAATTTTTGTTAAATGTTTGGAGAAACGAATTTGTTTCAGCATTGAAAATTTGTGATGTCAACAGATTATCATGAAAATGAAGTGAAATTGATAATAAATTATAAAATTAATGTAGTGTAATTAATTGAATTAACACATAACTTGATACTAGGTATACTCGAAAGTAAGAAAGAGAAATATGGATTAAATTAAAGAAAAATATGCTGGAGACAGCACAAGAGACATGTGGGACAAAGCAAAACACAAACAAGAAGCAGCAGACAGCCTGGTGGTCGCAGAACATAAGAAGAGAAAATAAAGGAAAAGAAAAAAGCATGGCAAAGATATCTAAAACTACGTAGAATACAGTTTAAAGAGGAAAATAGTAAAAGAAGAGGTCAGAACAGCAGGGAATGGGAAAAGTTCGGGGGAGACAATGGAGAAAAATGCAAAGGAAAACCAAAAATTATTCTGTAAAACGCTAAAACTAAACAGATAAGAAAAAGGACAAGAGGTGACTTATATACAAGACAATCAAGGAATATTACTGAAGAGCAACGAAAAAATACTGGAAAGATGGAAACAATATTTTGAACACTGAATGAGATATTTAATTTCCATTGCCTGTATTCTACTTTTGTCCCTCTTCGTTAGTTTCCACGTCTCGCTCCCATATGTCAGTATAGGTCTATATATGCTTTTGTATATATTTATTTTTGTCCTTCTGCTGATCTCTTTTTTGTTAATCAGTATATTTCACAATGCGTGGTATGTTTTAACGGTGTTGTTTATTCTGTTACTAAGTTCACCTTCCATTTTTCCGTCTTCTGTCAGTGCTACTCCTAGGTATTTGAATTGTGCTACTTGCTCTATTTTGTGTTGTTGTATCTTTATATTTATTTGCGGTTTCCTATTACCATCACTTTTGGTTTGTTATAATTCATTTTCATATTATACTTTTCTAGATGTCTGTTCCATACACTCATGTGCTGTAGATTAGCTTCATTTTCTGCTAGCACTACGACATCATCAGCGAATGCTCCTTCCGATATTTTTACCACTTGCATGTTTTCGTACCCTATATTTGCTTTTTTGATTTCTGGTTTCATGCTCTTAATTATTTCATTCATGTATATGATAAATAACGTAGGACTGAGTCCGCCTGCTTGTTTGAGTCCAGTGGTTGTCTTACATGTTCTTGATGTTTTTCCCATGTGTATTATTGCATGGGTGTTGTTGTTATATATGTTTTGTATTAATTCGACTGTCTTTCTTTCTACACCACACTCTTTTTCCATAATTTATTTCTTGGGATCATGTCGAACGCTTTTTCTAGGTCTATCAATCCTAAATATGTGTTTTTATTATTTGTAGTTCTTTTTTCTGTAATTTCTTTTATTGTAAAGATGTTGTCCTGAGTGGATTTTCCTTTCCTAAAACCGTATTGCGATTCTTCTAGTGTCTGGTCTATTCTTGCTATTATTCCCTTGTTTATTGTCTTTTCTAATAGTTTCATCCCTATACTTATTAGTGTTATGCCTCTATAATTTGAGTATTTCGTCTTATCCCCTTTCTTGTGTATCGGTACGATTAGTGCTGTTTGCCAGTCTTTTGGTATGGTATTTGTGCTCCATATGCTGTTCAGTAGTTTCCGTAGTTTTTCTTTACCTACCGGGCGCAGGTGATTATCATTTCCGCTGTAATCTGGTCTTGTCCTGGTGCTTTTCCTATTTTTAATTCCCTTATTATTTCTAGTACTTCTTGTTCCTTGATACTCTCTGTATCTGCTTCTGTGTTGTACTTGTCTCTAATTCTTGTGTTTTGTTCTTTGTCGTTTGTTGAGGTTAGTAATTCTTCAAAATATTCTTTCCATCTTTCTAATATTTCTTTGTTTTCTTTAAGCATTCTTCCTTGTTTGTCTTGTATGTATCTTATTTCTTGTCCTTTTTCTTTCCTGCAATCTTTTAGGGTTTAATAAAGTAGCTTTATGTTTTTCTTTGCGTTTTTTTCCATTGTCTCTCCGAACTTTTCGCATTCCCTGGTTTTTGCTATCTAACCTCGTTTTTTAGTATTTTTCTCTTGTCTCTGTATTTTTTGTAGATTTCGCTATTTTTGTCGTTTAGGTATCTTTGCCATGCTGTTTATCTTTTCTTTTGTTTTCTCTCGTATGCCCTCCGATTACCAGGTTGTCTGTTATTTCTTGTTTGTGCTTTTCTTCGTACCACATGTCCATTTTGCTATCTTAAGCATATTTTTCTTTAGGTTATTCCACAGTTTCCTCTACTTCGTCTCTAGCGTTGGTCACTTCATCTCCATTTTCTCCAAAGTAAGTATAATGTTAAGTAATCTAAATGTAATACCTACACCGAAAGGTAAAAGGCAAATAGATAATATATATATATATATATATATATATATATATATATATATATATATATATATAAATATATATATACAATAAAGAGAACTAGATTTTTATCCATAAATCAAATAAGTCTCTTTCTTATATATATATATATATATATATATATATATATATATATATATATATATATATATGTAGAAAAGCGTTTAATTCAGTACCCGGCGGACCTCTTATTGACAAATTACATGAACTCTGGTCTAGCTTAGATCCCACGACCTGGTGCTTGACAAAAAAATCACAATAAGTGCTTATTTATTAAGAATAAATATTTTCTATATAAGACCGTTAATTGAAACGATAAGATGTAATGTCAAAAATATTTACAGATATAGTTATAAATTATAACGTTCAATTCTGCAGTTACGTTCTACTGTCTAATTGCATTGTTAAACATAGCAGACATATTTTTTAGACAATAGGCGACACATGCTAGTGTGTAAGGGTCAATAAATAAATAAAATAAGGCATTCTTTTTTTTTACTCGCTAGTTATAGAACACCCTACATATATAATAATTGTACGAAAAACTCAGCAGCATGTTTTCTTTACATTAATTTCGATTTCGATTTCAGTAGACTTTTAATTGGAAATTTAGGACCGTACATATAAGCTGTTTTCGTTTATCACTGAGTGCTGTTCCGGGCTTATTGTCTATTTGTATATACGGCGCAATTCTCTTTGTATGTATTAAGAAGGCCTATAACTTGTTAATAAATAACTGCATATGAACACATTAATTTAAATTTACTACTCATTATTTCACTATTATAAGCGTTATTTCATCCTATTTTAATTGCTTAGGAATCAGAATCAATTCTGCGCGCAATATTGATATAAACTTTCCGCTCAAACCTATAGCGCTCTCTATTGTGCAATAGCTACAGTGTTGAAGTAGTTTTGACAAACTTAGAAGGAAATATATTGAGGATATTGCAACTATATCGTGATTGTGCTACTATTAATTGTGAAATTGCTTATTTCAACCACAGATTAGAGTGTATATATATATATATATATATATATATATATATATATATATATATATATATATATATATATAACGCTAATCTTTATTTCAACATTGTCTGCATGTTTTGGGCAAACATTTAATAAAAGTGAAAATATGAAATATATATTAAATTTACTCTATAAATTCATAAAATCATTTTACTTTACAAAAAATTAGTTTGGTAGTTGCTTGAGAAGTCTAATTAATTATACTCTTCACTTAATAGTTTACTTCAAAAAGTAACCCCACTACTTGATTATGTTATTAATTATTTAACAATTGACACACGGGCTTGAATCATTCTGCATTCCTTGAACTTTATTTGTAGATTTTTAGCGTTTAAAACGGGTTTGATATAAAACTCGAAATCTGCAAAAAGTTCAAGGAATGTAGATATGGCCAAACAGCTTTTTGATGCACCACGCCTAGGAGAAACATGGCTATTTCCCGAAAGGTGGCTAATCGATGATTTTTCGTTTTATGTTTAAAGTTATGGAATAGTTGATAGTTTTTAAAATCCATTTGATTAAATTCATGTACATAAATAAATGTATAAAGTATAATAATTTTATATAGACACACGGGCTTGAATCATTCTGCATTCCTTGAACTTTATTTGTAGATTTTTAGCGTTTATAACGGGTTTAATATCAAACTAGAAATCTGCAAAAAGTTCAAGGAATGTAGATATGGCCAAACAGCTTTTTGATGCACCACGCCTAAGAGAAACATGGCTATTTCCCGAAAGGTGGCTAATCGATGATTTTTCGTTTTATGTTTAAAGTTATGGAATAGTTGATAGTTTTTAAAATCCATTTGATTAAATTCATGTGCATAAATAAATGTATAAAGTATAATAATTTTATATAGATTGGCTATTGAACTAGAGATGGCAATAATTCTATTATGAAATTACACCCATAGTGTAACCTAGCGGCAGTTTTTGTAGACATCGAACACGACAACTCAGACTTAAGGGCGTTGAGTGAAGAAATCTTCACTCAACGCTCTTCTCTTTTATCGTTGATTGAAGTATAATACCCTAAGAAAATATAATCCGCTACATACAAGGCTTTTATGTTCACTCAACATTAAGAAGAGTCGGCTGAATCTATATGAAAATCCGCACCGTATAATAATTTTCTAAACCAATACGTAAATTACATAAACATTAATAATTTAGACGTAAGAATAATTAATAAGACTGAAAATTTTCCATTTACTCAAATAATTTGTATCAATTTACACATTTCAAGTACTGTACTTTAATGATCAATAATGAACCCATTAGAATCGTCACACAATTCAAATTACACATATTTTCTGATACATTTTTGAATATTTATACACGTGGGCTTTTGGATATTTCATTCATTGGGCCATAGTATCTGAAGTTGCATACCTGTGCGCATTTCCCCTCCGCTCTATATGTCTACTCTCCCTCTGTCTGCCTCTCCGTGAATTTATATTCGGTATATTTGGTAGTTTCAAATATAAACTAGAGATGGCTCCTGCTGCTACCAGTTACAGGACAAATCTTTGTAAATGATTCCTGTACTTTTTAAACGGATAGTTGGACCAATAATAGTAGTTTCGAAATACAGATGGCAACTGAAACGCAATTTGTACAATATTTATTTAGTTATTTATTTATTTATTATCAACTCTCAACTCTCAACTCTCAACTCTCAACAGACAATGACAATGTAATTACAGAGAATCGAGACACAATAACGATACAAAAATAACATGTATGTTAATTGAATTCTTGCATATAGTTAATTTATTTATTTATTTATTTATTTAACTCTCAGTTGGTATGGTAGGGTCAAATCTGATCCGAACCACTTTGTTTCCATTACTATCCCTACTTTCTTTTTGTGCAGCTGCATACCAGTAAGGAATTCTCCTAACTTCTAAGATAGTTTTAGATGCAACGTACGTGAATAGAGAGTTGCGTATTGTTTCCGGGTTGTGCCGTTGTATTGGTTGTATGTTGTTGCGGGTCATATTTGACCCACAATACCATAAACGTCAGCATATTTTTGTTAGAAACAATTCCAACAATTATAAATACAGGACGTAACATTACGGAAAAACATTGGTTTTCTTCGATGGAACTTATGATTGAACTGAATAAAGTCAATATAACATACACGAACTCTACGAAAGATCAAATGCGATATACTACCTGAATAATAGTCGCATAAGGATCGTCCTGCCTTATCTTCAATAGACGTAACCATTTTATCGTAGACGTAAAACAGTGATAATGTTATCATCACTACATCATACAAATGCGATTGAGGATGGATCAAAAAGGTCCACAGATTATTTATGATACAAAAATGATTAAAAGTATGATGAAACAAAACACTTCAGACTTTTTTGGAAAGAAATATAGTTTATCTTTTTCTTTCAGATATTATGATGACTTGGGGTGTTAGCAATTAGAAATAAACCAGAGTGCAATATTTTTTAGAATCAAATGTTTATTTTTACAATTTATCACATAATCAGTGCCAAATATTAAAGATTTGTCTGGTTTCCTCCTTAATTTCTGTGATTTTTACTGTAATATGCATAATTTCACTAGTAATGCTCCAGGCTTATTGTCTCTTGTTCTATTTGTTGTGGAAGCTGCTTCCGATGCGCACGATTCTATCTCGTACACCTTAAAACCGTCGCACGACCGCAAAACTTTAAGCCACGGGGCGACTAGTAATGTTAAACGAAAGCACCTATAGTTCTAGTGGTTATCCAGTCATCAAAATTTATATTTTATATTAAAAGGATTTCAACAAATATTCTTAAATTATTTCTACTTTTAAAAAGGCACCTTACACGTCAGTCGTCAGGGTAAGAGAACAAATTAAATTTATAAATGATTTTCGGATATTAAATTGCAATTACATGATGTTGATAATCACCTGAAATATAAAGGCATCTTACACGATCAATAGTACTGTCAATATTTGAGAATAATAACAGTATTACTGTACGATAACATGTTTAAAATGTTCATTATTCTAAAATATTGACAATATTACTTATCATGTAATGTAAAGTTATGATAGAATCAAGAGAATAGTGATATTTATCTATATACTTGATTACTTAATAAATATAAAAGGAAGATTGAAGCAAATACTGACAGTACTAGCACTGACTATTATTGACCGTGTAAGGAGGTGCCTTATAGAAATCTATAGCCATTTTTGGTCAATTACATATAGTACAAAAATGTTACAACTAACCCCCTAGGAGGAAAGGTTAACGCCATCTGGCGGCACCACATCAATTAGCAATGCACTCCCATATGATAATAATGCTCATGCCATCACCGGATAGTGCTCAGTGGATTCATACTTATATATGATATTATATAGTACGTTTTTTATTTTATTTTGTGATCTCATTTATTAAAGCCCACCTAACTCGACTTGTAGTGCTTGTATATTAATGAAACTCTACACACATATTGAAAACTCGTTAATTAATCACTAAATAAAAATTTGATATTGCTATGGCTTTCATAATTTCGCGGAGCACTTGCAACAAGCTCGCGCGAAGCACCAGTGTTCCGCGGAGAAGCGATTAAGAACCACTGCTTTAAAGTATTTAGCATACTTTTAATTTGTAAAAGAGCAATTTAACATAGCTCTTTTACAAATTAAATGTAGTATGTTGCATAAATAACAGTTAGAAACTAGAAACTTGTTAAATAGTTAACAGAGTAGTCTGTCCAGGTCGGAAAAATCCTTCATAATAGATGACAGACATTCTAGAAATGGAAATCAAATTGTAACGCGTAAGACACAAATGTAACAAAGAAGAAATCAACGAACATGGGGAAATACTAACAGAATTCTGCGCACATAACGAATTGAAAATAAACAACACTTTCAACACAAATCACACTACAAGTATACATGGTCCAACACTGGTGGCCAAAAATTCACAATACACTATATTATAAGAAATATAGTCATGAATTCGACCCATATTCTTGATGTCCTCTGCCTCATCTCGGGCAACGTAGGATCAGATCACAGAATGATATAAAGAAACCGCATGACCAGCGGGGAGCGAATCACCTTTAACAGTTTTTCAGAGGTTTTCTGTGAAGTTAAGGTAAATACCACGTGAATAAACTCCTCTGAGCTTCTCCCTTGACCGGCGGAAAAGTATCACGGCTGAGAGCCCTATAAAAGATAGAAGTTTTTTTTTAAAGCTACTGAAAGCGAAAGTCAAGAGCAAGTTTATAATTAAGGACAAAACAATCCATGCAGCACTTCAATTTACAATGTTAGGGTTTAATGATGAACAACATTATTTGTTTGCTAATCATCACATGAACTATGACGCTTTATTAAGAAATATATTAATTAACATTTAACGACATACGAGGATGTGGTACGGTAGTTAGCCTAACACTCACGTTAGCATACACCAAATCCGCTTTCGTTTATCGCTCGGAAGTCGTTACCAGCCCAAACCAGCTCCAGAGCTACACACGAAAGCGGATTTTGTATGTAAATGTTTTGTATTGTAAATGTTAATTAATTAATAACAGTTAACGACATACGCGGATGTGGTACAATAGTTAGCCTAACACTCACGTTAACATACACGAAACCGCTCAAAAATGTTCACTTTCTCCGGCTATCGCGACCATCACACCACACGAAGGGTTATAGTTGAATTATATCATTATTTAGTTCTAATTTCTAGAATTGAGCTGACTGAGAAGAGCCCAAAAAAGCCCTCGAATGATAAACGAAAGCGGTTTAACATGCGGCAGAAGCACCCGGAAGTCGATAGCTAGTTACAAGGTTGTAAACAATACAGTTACTACTACCATTTAGCGACTAAAACTAGTTAAATACATAACAATTTAATTTAATTTAAAAATTAAATAATAGTAATTGTATACTAGTGTTCTTGTATTTTTTTCTAAACAGAAACAAACGTTACGTTGCGAATATTAACAAACGTTAATATTCGTAATTAATAATAATGCTTAATCGACTAAAATACAATTTTAATAAATTTTCATATATGTAAGTTTATAAAGACTCATTTACAGATAATATTTTAAGATGTGCCCCATTTATTTAACTATGCAATTCGATTTTCCTTCTTGGGCGCATTCCAATCCGCCCGTTATTTAGTTCCTGCTCCGGCAGGAAATACTGAAATAAGTACGGGAAAATATATATCTCCCGGGCATCCATAGCAAAAAAATAGTAGGAGAAAAAGGGGGACATATAATAAAACTTCTCCAATCGCGAAGGAACGATCCCGGCTCGATTTCTGGTAAGCCAAAATCTAGGATCAAGATTACCGGGAGTGGATATATATGGGGAGATTTAGCAGACTGTGCACTGTTCTAGACGTTTACTCCGGAATCAGACAGTTTTATGGAGGCGGAGAGCGCGGGTGATAGCAAACTACATTCATCGGTGAATATTCAATTTGAGCGTGCCAAAAAATACTCTTACTAAAAACATTGCATCATTTTGATTGTATGTACAGACTAAATAATCTCAGATATAAAAACAATTGGGTAGGATTAGTTAAAATTACTTGAGCTAGAGGCAGTCATAATAATAATAATAATAAGTATATTGCCGAACAAATAACAATTACAGGGCAATATGCAAGTAATATAATTAGTAAAAATTAATTGGAAAGTTTTATTGGGTGATTAAACTCCTCTGAGCTTCTCCCTTGACCGGCGGAAAAGCCTCACGGCTGATAGGAGTTTTTTTTGTCAAATGTAAAATAATCAAAAATCAAAATGTGAAGCTTCCTCAAAAATATGTTAAAAATGTTTAAAAAAAGTAGAATAAGTTAAAAATGTTAAAAATTGTTTATAAAATCAATATAATTCGGAAAGTAACACCAAATATTTTTCTTTTGTGATTGATTCATTTCTTATTTTTAGTCAGCATAAGGCCACGTTAAATAATTATAGCAAACATATACTATTGTTGCTAGTATAAGGTTAGTGTTGGCAATGTACATCCAGCACTAATGTTAAAAATGTTAAAAAAAGTAGAATAAGTTAAAAATGTTAAAAATTGTTAATAATGTCAGTATAATTCGGAAAGTTACACCAAATATTTTTCTTTTGTGATTCATTCATTTCATATTTTTAGTCAGCATAAGGCCACCTTAAATAATTATAGCAAACATATAATATTTTTGCTAGTATAAGGTTAGTGTTGGCAATGTACATCCAGCACTTTTAGTATATTGCCCAGTTAGAAATGCTGTGGCCACAAATTCATTTAATAACAGCCCCCGAAATAAACCCCACTCGAATTGTACGTGGCAATACCAGTATACTTTCTACTTTCGATAGCATTTGAAAGGCAAATGCAACCGCAAATGCGTTGCAATATAAAATTTTACGCATATTATATTGTTTTACAATATAATAAACTACATTGGACCCGTACCGCTGCTCGGGGGCATTTATTTTTATTGGACACCGGACAATGGTGCAATAGTTTTGCTGGATTTCGGTTCTTATTCCACGGTGCGGCAAGGGGATGGTGGTCGGCGCACTTTGTGCCACTGCGGCGGGTTAGAATAGGACTGTTGAAAGGGCCACGCGGTGCATAAAAATCCGATTCAATAGCGCTAAAGTAGGCAAACATTTTGGAGCTGTAGCACCAGAAAACTTGTTACAATATTTGCTTTAACTTGATTTATTTTAAGTATGGCTCCTTTGTGCTCGTTTAGAACCGTTTTTCGGGCGCAATTACTACTAATTCGTAAATGTACATGTTTGTCCGTGCGTAGTACACACACAGGGAGAGAGAGAGAGATCGGGCTGATGGCCCAATATTTGCCAAGTTGGTTAATCCGACACTTGACATGGTATAAGAGATAGCAGGTTCTCTCGTTCATTGCGATGTGAGGTCAATATTGACCTAACACTAACGGGTCATGTTCTAATCCGACTACACACCGTTTCAGTACCTTGCTCGCTTATCTCGTTCCAAAACATATTTACTTATGCTTATGTGAAACCTTGCTATCAGCTAGCTAGAACAATCAATTACTAATTGCTACAGGATTAAATCTTTTTAAATGTCTGCTCGTTTAAAGGGTCATCTGTTTATTTACTTTATTAACAGCACGATACTTACAAAAAATAAAAATATTTTCAATAAAAATAGTTTCTTTGCATCAAACTCGAAAAGCATGAGCGAAATAATATCCAAGGCAGATGGTATGGAAACCTAATTTTTAGGTTTAAATGCCTTAAATAAGAGTGTAACCGCGACGTCGATTTACATAAATACTGAACGCAAAATTTTGTATTTTTCAAAATAATTCAAATATGATTTATGCCAATTTCATTCTCACAGGCTCATATGACCTTATTAAGAGGGTGTTCTCAAAACATAGAAAACATTAATTTTGCACCATTAGACTTGTTTCTTACTTCGTATAATAAAGAAATAATGTTAACTTTTATAGCATTTTTGCTGACTTTTACACGCAATGCAAAAATTAGCAGATTGACTCGTGTATACATAGAAAATGGTTTTAAAATTATTGACTATAGAGGCATCCAGTTAATAATTTTGAATCAATTTTCTATGTATACCCGAGTCAATCTACCAATATTTGCATTGCTTGTAAAAGTCAGATAAAAAAAGATGATAAACGTTAACATTTTTACTTAATCAGTTACAGTGACTAAGAAAATCATGAGATTTTTTTTAATGGTCAGCGCATTAATATTTCTTTCGCAACCCCTCGCAATTTTATTTCCGGCATAATTCAGCCGTGCGCTTCTTTGAAGTAGCCATCCGCTGCTCTACTTTATTTTAAAAGCGGATTTCATTAAGCGCAACGCGTCCAGTCTTTGATTCAGTAAGCGGGGCGGCTAATGGGATTATGAGGTCGCCCCCCGGCCGGAGATTAACTTGGCGGGATTATAACTTTTCGCACGTAAAAACCGATCGGCCCAAGTATAAGACGGCGCGCGACGGGGCACAATTATGCCGACAACAAGATGACAATTAGCATAATCCGATTATCCCGGTGTCGGTGCCTATTGGATTGATTGAGTTGAGCCGTCGCCGATTTAATGTTGTTGAAAAATATTGCGTTCGGCATCGTTTGATGTGGTTAATCCTCCGCCGCCTATTGTACGATAAATAACCCATTTTCGAACCAAAATAAAAACAGCGGGGCGACACGCGTATTAATGCATTCACAAATAAGTGAATTATAGTCAAATGGGTACAATTTTTGGGTATTAAATAATTTCAAATACTGAGATAAATGCTATACGAGTTATTTTTACTACTACCGATTATTATAAATTACTATATGACATACCCGTAGTACGATGCATACCGTAAGGGTCATATCATGTAATGAATTATCAATTAAATAATTTAAAAAAAAGCCCTTGGGGTGTTAGCTATAAAGATAAATGTTTATGTTTCAAGATTAAATAAATATAATATCCAATTAAATAATGAATTTAAAAATATTCTATTGAACGTCCCGTGAATGTATTAAAAACTATATCCGTCCACTATTTCAAACGATTTGAACTATGCATTACATTCTTTTTCACATATTTATTTTTTAATTAGTCTTAAATTATATTAATTGAATGGATTATAAAGTCACAGATAATAGTTTATTGGAGAGTTAGAGTCATTAGAAAATAGTGGATAGGTATAGTTTTATTACATTCACAGGACGTTAAATAGACTATTTTCAAATTCATAATAAAATAAATATATAAAGAAATTTAATTCAAAGGAAGCAATTGTTTCGAATTGTTAAATTTGACTTCTCTTTACGTTTCATGGCTAATATACTCAAAAAAGACTATTTTGGAAAATATCTAAATAAATTATTAATGATTTTTGAGTTTGAAGTTTGAAGTTTCATATTAATTAATTCTTGTGGTGCCCATGTAGAAAAAAATCCCAAACGTTTTTAGAAAGAATAATTAGTCTATTTTTAGACAATAATATCAATTATCATTACATATACATTACATAATTTATATATTTGTTGAGATATTACATGAAAACTAAAACTTAAGGATAACCTTATTATTATTACTTATTGACTCTCCCTTCTTAAGATAATATTCTATTTAATGGTCCCGTGAATGTGTGTATATATATATATATATATATATATATATATATATATATATATATATATATATATATATATATATATATATAATATTACTATGATATTATAGTTTTATAATATCATAGTAATATTTTTAAATTCATTATTTAATGGATATTATATTTATTTAATCCTAAAACATAAACATTTATCTTTGTAGCAGTATTAGTTACTGTAGCTTTCTGATTTGAACCAGGTGTTCGTTGAGTGGGATATTGGGGGCGCGCGTCGTCGTCGTCGTCGTGCCGTTTGTTGTCTCCACAACGACACACAAAAAATCGTATCAATGGAAACCTCTTCACTCCTCACGCTTGACTTTGCCGGCACAAATACGCACAAACAGGAACGACGAAATAAATTTCGCCATTTCCTCAGCGCCCTCCGATGAACGCTGAAGAGTCCTCATTGTAGGGCAAACATTTCTGTATAATTGTCACGGCTTAACGGTCCGTAAGGAGGAGTGACGATTATCGCCCGTTGTGAAAATAACGCGCGCTAACAATCGGTGATTTATACCATTTAATGGAACAATTGGACAGGAAAAATGTGTTTTGGTGGAATGCATTTGTAACAAGATTTGTTATGAGGTTAACAGGCGGCGAGAAGAATAACACACTTATTAATGCTACATCTATAGCAAACAAAACAAACATTTTATTATGTACTGATTTTTAGACAATAGTCAAACGAAATAGTAATGAATATCGATATAGAGTTTATTCTTTATACACTCGAGCTCATTTGAATTACTTAATAAGAAATACGGCATTACGAACGAGATGATAAAGTATGGAGGAAACAAAAATAACTTAGGAAATAACAACCCTCTTCCAAATAATAACGAATACTGAAGTAGTCCCTAAACAATGGAAATCCAGTATTATATTATATATTTTATATTATATATTATATTTATTTATGAATGGGTCCCTCCGGAAAGAAGACGAAGAGGTCCCCCAGCGCTTGCATGTAAGGTTGGAATCATGACATCGACGTCTGAAAGGAACCTCAAGGAAAGAGATTGGCTGGATTCACTAAGATTCTGGTAGATGAGACTATACAACAAATTGGAATGTCTAAAGAGCAACAAGGATTCCGTAAAAACAGATCAACGATCGATGTAATATTCATCATATTATATATATATATATATATATATATATATATATATATATATATATATATATATATATATATATATATATTTATATATCCCCATTTTCAAAAAAGTGTTCACTAAGATTCTAGTAGATGAGACTGCAAAACAAATTAGAATGGCCGAAGAGCTACAAGGATTCCGTAATACAGACTAACGATCGAGCGATTCATCACAAGGCAAATTTCTGAAAAATCTATTGAATACAATAAAGCATCCTTCGCCTGTTTCATCGACCTTACGTAAGCTTTTGTCAGAATAATACTACCAGACATCATGAGGATTCTAAAAGGAAGAGACACCAACTCCAAAATCATCAACATTAATTAAATGCTTGAACACAGAAAATACAATAACACTCATGATAGACCGCAGAGCAACCGATAAAATACCCGTAAAAGTTGGTATCAGGCAAGGGTATCCCATTATCCCCTTGCCTGATATGATGCTGATTTGTTGTTGCCCATTATGTAACCAATATTCATAGATTTTAACTCTTTAATTATCTCATCCATTATCTTGTTAAACAGTGTAGTACTTAGACTCAGACTCCGTTTGTCTGAGTCCTACACTGTTTAACAAGATAATGGATGAGAAAATCAAAGACATAAAATCTATGAATATTGGGTACCCATTATGTAACCAATATTTATAGATTTTATATCTTTGATTATCTCATTCATTCTCTTGGTAAACAGTGTAGGACCCAGACTCAGACTCTTTTTGTCTGAGTCCTATACTGTTTAACAGGATAATGGATGAGAAAATCAAAGACATAAAATCTATGAATATTGGGTACCCATTATGTAACCAATATTCATAGATTTTATGTCTTTGATTATCTCATCCATTATCTTGTTAAACAGTGAAGGACCCAGACTCAGACTCTTTTTGTCTGAGTCCTACACTGTTTAACAGGATACTGGATGAGAAAATCAAAGACATAAAATCTATGAATATTGGGTACCCATTATGTAACCAATATTTATAGATTTTATGTCTTTGATTTTCTCATCCATTATCTTGTTAAACAGTGTAGGACCCAGACTCAGACACCTTTTGTCTGAGTCCTACACTGCTTAACAAGATAATGGATGAGAAAATCAAAGACATAAAATCTATGAATATTAGTTACCCATTATGTAACCAATATTCATAGATTTTAGGTCTTTGATTTTCTCATCCATTATCTTGTTAAATAGTGTAGGACTCAGACTCAGACTCCTTTCGTCTAAGTCCTACACTGTTTAACAAGATAATGGATGAGAAAATCAAAGACATAAAATCTATGAATATTAGTTACCCATTATGTAACCAATATTCATAGATTTTATGTCTTTGATTTTATCATCCATTATCTTGTTAAATAGTGTAGGACTCAGACTCAGACTCCTTTCGTCTAAGTCCTACACTGTTTAACAAGATAATGGATGAGAAAATCAAAAACATAAAATCTATGTATATTAGTTACCCATTATGTAACCAATATTCATAGATTTTATGTCTTTGATTATCTCATTCATTATCTTGTTAAACAGTGTAGGACTCAGACTCAGACTCCTTTTGTTTGAGTCCTACACTGTTTAACAAGAAAATGGATGAGAAAATCAAAGACTTAAAATCTATGAATATTGGTTACATAATGGGTAACCAATATTCATAGATTTTATGTCTTAGATTTTCTCATCCCTTATCTTGTTAAACAGTGTAGGACTCAGACTCAGACTCTTTTTGTCTGAGTCCTAGACAGTTTAAGAAGATAATGGATGAGAAAATCAAAGACATAAAATCTATGAATATTGGTTACATAATGGGCAACAAAAAATTCAGCATGCTACGTGGACGTTGCAACCATTCTGGCAGAAAATAAGGACGACCTGCAGCGCCTACTTCATAAATTCAAGACAACAGCGAAACAATTTAACATGCAGATCTCTATAGCGAAAACAAAATCTATGGCGTTCTCAAAGGAGCCGATCAGATGTAAACTCGTCATCACAGGAGATAGAATAGAACAGGTGCAGCGATTCAACTATCTTGGCACTGATATATCATCAATGAAGATCACTATAATGATGCGCAGACCTAAATAAACAAAGCGTCAATAATTGCTGGTTGCAGGCCGGTCCTAGCGAGTGTGCAAGGTGTGCACCGCACGCAGGCGACCAAAGTTAGGGACAAAAAGGTATTAGGCCAAATTTATGAGCTACCGAAGGAGTTATAAACATAAAATTTCAGTCCAATGAGATATCTTCATTATCTTGAAATATATTGCTTGTAAAAGTTGAAATTTGTATTATCACACATTCCTGCAAAAATACCTATTCATCATAAAGCAATTTTAAGATTTTTTATGTGATTCTTGTTTAAATATGTATGAAAAACTCAATTATAAAGACCGCAATGAGATATCTTCATTATCTTCAAAGATATGGCTTGTGAAAGTTTAAATTTCTTTTATCACACATTCCTGCAATTCAGACAATCCTCAATTATAAAGACTCCAATGAGTTCTCTTCATTATCTTCAAAGATATAGCTTGTAAAAGCTGAAATTGGTATTATCACACATTCCTGCTAAAAATACCGATTCATCATAAAGAATTTTTTAAGATTTTTTGTGTTATTCTTGTCTAGAAATGTATGAAAATAACAATCATAAAGACTACAATAAGTCTTTATTATCTTCAAATATATAGCTTGTAACAGCTGAAATTGGTATTATCACACATTCCTGCAAAAATACCTATTCTTCATAAAGCAATTTTAAGATTTTTTATGTTATTCCTGTTTAAATATGTATGAAAAACTTAATTATAAAGACCGCAATGAGATATCTTCATTATCTTCAAAGAAATGGCTTGTGAAAGTTTAAATTTATTTTATCACACATTCCTCTAAAAGTACTTATTCATCATGATGAGATTTTAAGACTTTTTGTGTTATTCAGGCTATAAATGTATGGAAAATTAAATTATAAAGATTCCATTGAGGTATCTTCATTGTCTTCAAATATATGGCGTATAAAAGTTGAAATTTGGATTTCACACATTCCTGCAAAAATACCTATTGATCATGATGACATTTTAAGATGTTTTGTGTTATTCTTATCTAGAAATGTATTTAAAACTCAATTATAAAGACTCGAATGAAGTATCTTCATTATCTTCAAACATATAGCTTGTAAAAATTGAAATTTACATGATCACACATTCCAGCAAAAATATCTATTCCTCATGATACATTTTGAGATTTTTATATGTTATTCTTATTTAAAATTGTATGAAAATGTCAATCATAAAGACTTCATTATCGTCAAAGATATGGCTTGTAAAAGTTCTAACAATGTATGAAAAACTCAATTATAAGACTCTAATGAGTTATCTTCATTATCTTCAAAGATATGGGTTGTAAAAGTTGAAATTTGTATTATCATACATTCCTGCAAAAATACCTATTCATCATAAAGCAATTTTAAGATTTTTTATGTTATTCTTGTTTAAATATGTATGAAAAACTCAATTATAAAGACCGCAATGAGATATCTTCATTATCTTCAAAGATATGGCTTGTGAAAGTTTAAATTTGTTTTATCACAAATTCCTCTAAAAGTACCTATTCATCATAATGAAATTTGAAGACTTTTTGTATAATTCTAGTCTATAAATGCATGGAAAACTAAATTATAAAGATTCCAATGAGGTATCTTTATTGTCTTCAAAGATATGGCATGTAAAAGTTGAAATTTGTATTTTCACACATTCCTGCAAAATTACCTATTCGTCATAAAGCAATTTTAAGATTTTTTATGTTATTTTAGTTTAAATATGTATGAAAAACTCAATTATAAAGACCGCAATGAGATATCTTCATTATCTTCAAAGATATGGTTTGTGAAAGTTTAAATTTATTTTATCACACATTCCTCTAAAAGTACCTATTCATCCTGATGAAATTTTAAGAGTTTTTGTGTTATTCTAGTCTATAAATGTACGGAAGGCTAAATTATAAAGACTCCAATGAGGTATCTTCATTGTCTTCAAAGATATGGCGTGTAAAAGTTGAAATATGTATTTTCACACATTCCTGCAAAAATACGTATTAATCATGATGCAATTTTAAGATTTCTTGTGTTATTCTTATCTAGAAATGTATTAAAAACTCAATTATAAAGACTCCAATGAGGTATCTTCATTATGGTCTAAGATATGGCTTGCAAAAGTTAATATTGGTATTATCATATATTCCTGCAAAAATACCTATTCATCATAATGCAATTTTATGATTTTGGTGTGTTATTCTTATCTAAAAATGTATGAAAAAGTCAATTATCAAGACTCCAAATAGATATCCATATTATCTGCAAAGATATAGCTTGTAAAAGTTGAAATTTGTATGATCACATATTCCTGCAAAAACACCTATTCATCATAATGCAATTTTAAGATTTTTTGTGTTATTCTTATCTAGAAATGTATAGAAAAGTCAATTATAAAGACTCCAATAAGTTATCTTTATTATTTTCAAAGATATTGCTTGTAAAAGTTGAAATTTGTATTATCACATATTCCTGAAAAAAATACCGATTCATCATAAAGCAATTTAAAGATTTCTTATGTTATTCTTGTTTGAATACGTATGAAAAACTCAATTATGAAGACCGCAATGAGACATCTTCATTATCTTCAAAGATATGGCTTGTGAAATTTGAAATTTGTTTTATAACACATTCCTGCAAAAATACCTATTCATCATGATGCAATTTCAAGATTTTCGTGTGTTATTCTTGTCTTGAAATATATGAAAATCTCAATTATAATGACCCCAATGAGATATCTTTATTATCTTCAAAGATATGGCTTGTTTAATTTGAAATTTGTATTATCACTGTTTTCTGCTAATGAAAACTATTCCTCATTATGCAATTCATGGTTTTTATTTATTACTAGTTAAGAAATGTATTAAGTACTCAATTTTAAAAACTCTAAAGACCCTAGGGATATATCTTCATTATCTTCAAAGATATGGCTTATTAAATTTCAAATTTATAATATCAGTCTTTTCTGTTAAAGAAAACGGCTTCTCATTATACATTATTTGTATTATTAAATTTAGGATTTTTTTGGTACACTGGACCAAAGATATATTAGGAACTCAATTTTAAAAACTCAAATGAGATATCTTCATTATCTTCAATGATATGGCTATTATTAAATTTAGGATTTTTTTGGTACACTGGACCAAAGATATATTAGGAACTCAATTTTAGAAACTCAAATGAGATATCTTCATTATCTTCAATGATATGGCTATTATTAAATTTAGGATTTTTTTGGTACACTGGACCAAAGATATATAAGGAACTCAATTTTAAAAACTCAAATGAGATATCTTCATTATCTTCAATGATATGGCTATTATTAAATTTAGGATTTTTTTGGTACACTGGACCAAAGATATATTAGGAACTCAAATTTTAAAAACTCAAATGAGATATCTTCATTATCTTCAATGATATGGCTTGTAAAAGTATGTTTGTATTATCACATATTCCTGCTAAAAATAGGATTCATTATGATGCAATTTTAAAATATTATGTGTTGTACTTGTCCAGAAATGTATGAAGGTCTAAATTACAAAGACTCTAACGATATATCTTCTAAAATTGTATTATCAGTCATTTCTGGCAAGGACAACGGTTCTATAGATTTTTTGTTACAGTTGTTCAAAAATGTATTAGGAACTCAATTTTAAAATCGCTAATGAGATATCTTCATTGCCTTCAAAGATACGGCTTCTATAAGTTGAAATGTGTATTGTCACATCCTGCACAAATAACTATTCATCGTGATGCAATTTTTTTTTATATAATTCATGTCCAAAAATGTATGAAGAACTCTATTATAAGCCTCGGTTATAAAAGATCCTACTCAGTATTTTCACAGATTAGCGTTTATAAATGATTTATTCATTTCGACACATATAGGGACATATATCAAGACAGGATACAATAAGACTTACCGGACGTCCACTCAAAAGATGGAAAAACAGCAGGAGATCGGTATGACAAGAGGGTAACTAGTTGGAAAACAACAGGACTCGTCCTAAAACAAGAAGAGCAAGAAGAATATAAAATACTATTTTAGGTAATTCAAATATTTCATTATTCTCAGATGATTTTCCCCGATTTAATGAGTCTTAGATCGTTAAATGTTGTTATTATCTTCAGAATACAGCACTGCTATAGAAGGACATTTTCGAATTGAAAATTTTGACGTTTCATGATTAATATAGTCCAAATACATTATTTTTTTTTAAATATGAATTTGTCTGTATGTGTGTAAACACAAAAACACATACATGTCTATCTATTGCAGTTTAATTTTTAATAAATCTATCTATTGTTTTATGAACTAATATGCTAAAAACCCTCTAAACTCGAGTTATAATAATACCCATCGTATTTATAAATTCTAAGTTGTTGTCTGCATGTGTATATGCGAAAATATTCACACAAAAAGATCCATCGAGATTATACGCGTTTGAAAAAAAAAATCGTCTAGATCTCATCCATCAGATAAACATTATAATGCCCCCTCAACGGTGAAAGAGAGATCGCTCTCCACATATAATGGGGTGCATCCGAGTCGCATCTCATTGTGCCCTATCGTGGGGACATCTACGTATATAATCTTATTGTTATAAGGGGATTAATAAAAACGATCGGCTTTTTTATGGTGAAAACAGTGGCCGGTGAAAAGATTTGAGAGTGCCGCCAGGGGGGAGGTTTCATTGCGTTTGGAGTAAATATAACAAACGCTTGTAATCCTAATACTCAGTTGTAATGTGTATGAACTACTACTATTAAATAAGAAATAAATTAATTTTTTTTAATGTCATTATTTATGTATTCCATTTTAAATCCAATATCAATTTATTCATTGATTAAGAGATGAGTATATAGTTGCTCAATGAATAAACGGGCAATAAAATGTCGGTTTACTTGTTGCAAACCACAAAGGGCTTTTTTACAACCCTTCTCCAAGAAATGATTGGCGGCATCGTTTGAGTAATGAGTGCCGCAATGGGATTAAAAATATGCCGACTTTGATGTCCTAATCAACGTAATAAAAAAAACAGCGGATTACCAGGTGGATTAGCACAGTAGGGGGGAGCGGCGCTGGGCATATTAGTGGAAAGCAAAAAAAAACAGATTTACTATAAATTGTATGTATGGTGTGTGTAGTAGTATTTTAAAAACCCATTTTAGCACAATGCGATTTTGTTAAGCAAGTGATAGATATTTATGAAATAAACATGTAATAAAAATATTATACAAGACTATCTAATAGCCAATAAATATTTATGGGTATTGCAAAACTAACGAAAACAAATTGTTATAAATAGATTTGTAGGGTTTTCTACAGGTGAAAATAAATACAATACTTAACTCTCAGCGTTGTTTCCAGCCTACCCCAAGGCTCTCCAGTATCTTCGATATTATATAATATATTTTGTTATGATATTTATAATTTCAATCGCCCTACTAGCATTAATCATTCATATATTCTTCAATTTGTCAACGATACAGTCATTATAGTATGTAGCTAAAACTATCCAGTCGTTACAAGCTATAACTAAAATTCATCAGCAAGTGGAGGGAGACATGAAGAATCATCCCCACAAAATCACAATTTACCGTCATTAACCATAAAATCTCACTTTCATCGCCCACAATCACTCTTTAACATTTATAGTATAAATCGCAAAGAAATGCCAAATATCTTGGAATAAACTAAAATAGAACTAATTCCAACTCTCACGCCAAATTATTAAAAAAAGATATTACTAAAATTGCATTATAGAAGTTGATGTTGCGTGCAAAAATTAAATAACTGCAGCAAAGTGTGAAGTACTAAATGATTTTATTTAAAGTCCTCAAACTCGCGTTGTAAGTCTTCAATATTGATGAAAATAAACATTCATATCAAAAACAACTTAGTTAGTCACCAACTTAAATTTGACATTGTAATCTTACAAATTAAATTCAAGACGAATTTTCAAAGTACGAAGTGATTTTATTTTATTAACTAATTTATGAATCTAAATCCCTCAAAAACTCGCGTTGTAATTCTTGAATATTGATGAGAATAAACATGCACTTCAAAAACAAGTTAGTTAGTCACCACGTGAAATTAGATATTGTAATTTTACAAATTAAATTTGAATATGAAATTAATTTATTTTATGAACTAATTTATTTAAAGCTCTCAAACTAGCTTTGTACTCTTAAATATTGATGAATATAAACATGCATATCAAAAATAAGTTATTTAATAATCACGTGAAATTTGTCATTGTAATTTTACAAATTAAATTTAACTTGATGATTTGAAATGTACTGTCTATTTATTTATCTATTTATTTATCCATTTATTTATCTATTTATTTATCTATTTATTTATCTATTTATTTATCTATTTATTTATCTATTTATTTATCTATTTATTTATCTATTTATTTATCTATTTATTTATCTATTTATTTATTTATTTATTTATCTATTTATTTATCCATTTATTTATCTATTTATTTATCTATTTATTTATCTATTTATTTATCTATTTATATAGTTATTTCGTTAATCTGACAACAAACCGTAAACACAATTTGCGTCTTTAAATAATTGCAAAACACAAAGATGAAACGGCCGTTACATCCCCAATCCCCATTCTTCTTGTGCATATGGGAAAAAATGGACAAGCCGCCGTTTTAAAATCCGTATCCAAATAAGACAATCTTCAGCGTCCAGATTACAGGCGGGTTAGTGTAAACACGGACAATGGCTCTATTGTGCTACTCAATTATTTCTGGTAATCTTTCTCTTTTTCTCAAGTGCGGATGTTCTACCCGCGGGGGCAAACATCTGTGCACGAACTAACAAAACGCCCATAAATCGTTTTATCAAACATATCCCCTAATCCGCCTTTTCGATTAATTTATCGCTTTCATCCGATATTGTAAGGTGTAGGGTAATTTAAATCAATATCGTAGAGCGCGGCCGCGCCGCCGGCGTCGTCGTCTAGGGTGATGTTTATATATGGGCAAATCTTCAGGGAACCGTAACACATGTATAATACGTTCCCGGGTGTCAAAAACAAGCGTTACTTCGGAATGAGAGCAGATTTATGTGCGTGCGAGCGGGTGAACGCGTGAGTGCGAAAACAGCGGGTCATACACACATACAGGGAGAGAAAACTTGCTGAGAGGGTTAAACGAGGGTCGTACAATGTTTTGTTAAAATGTAAACAGAGGAGTAACACATGTTGAATGTAATAACGAGTTTGATTAAAGTTAGAATTTTTATTTTATCATATAATCAAATTTTTTCATCAGTTGTTATTGTATGTGTTACAATTCGTAACCGATAGGGATTGCAAAAGCGATAATCGATTTTTAAATAATAAACAACAACCACATAAACCTTCAATACCACTAGCCCGAGATTGGCGAACCATCATCAAAGAGGCGAAGACAGAAGGAGGAAACAATAAGAGGGGATATAAATAATATACAATACAATATTCTAAATAAATATGGATATGCTGTAAACTGTATTATAAAAGATTAAAGTTAAAAAAAAACAACTAAAATTACAGGTATTTTATTTGTTTATGTTTTTTAAATTCATTAAATAAATACCGTAATTTCGGTTCTCATCAATAAATACCGGAATTTCGGTATAATATCATTCACCACCTGGATCAAACCAAATCTATTTTATGTGAATCTAACACGTAAATTACTATAACTGGGAAAAATATGACACTGGCACATTAAATCCTTCTTAAGGTCGTTTTAGACAAGACAATTTCTTGACTCAGAAGTTAGTCAAGATGCGAGACAATCTAAATTGTCTCGTAACATACAGCTAATTATTTGAAATATTGAATTGGATGGTAGATCGAATGGAAAAATATAACGCGTTCTATTTGTCAAGGACAAATTGTATGGGAGCAGGATATATGAATTCATTTCTTGAACAACTTTTGAGCTAAGAAATTGTCTTTACGACTATTAGCTCTGATTATGTTTGGATCTGTACTATCGACCAGAGGTGAGTAGATATAATTAATGAATTACAATTGGCTGTAATTCCGCAAGTCTGATGTCTGAAAGACCTGTGACTATTTTCTATGGGGGTACCTCAAAGCCAAGGTTTTTAAACATCGTCCTCGGTCCTTGGACGAACCAAAGAAGGCCATTCAAGAACGAAATTAAGGAATTTCGCCCGATATGCTAGTGAGAGTGATGGAAAAAATCCAAAAACGCCTACGAATGTGTCGGCCGTCAAGGTCACCATTTATCAATCACTCTTTTAAATGGGAGTTATTTCTAACGCACCCTTTAGAGAAGTAAAGTAAATACCAGAATTTCATTTGTAAAATATTTAGTTGTAAAGGTCGTTTTAGACAAGACAATTTCTTGACTCAAAAGTTAGTCAAGATGCGAGACAATCTAAATTGTCTCGTATCATACAGCTAATTATTTGAAATATTGAATTGGATAGTAGATCGAATGGGAAAATATAACACGTTCTATTTGTCAAGAACAAATTGTATGGGAGGAGGATATATAAATTCATTTCTTGAACAACTTTTGAGCTAAGAAATTGTCTTGTCTAAAACGACCTTAACTAAATATTTTACAAATGAAATTCTGGTATCAGTAATACCGGAATTTCATACTGGATACCGGTTTTTTAAGATTTACCGCCACTTTAAATTGTATCTACTCTATTAATCTAATTTCTAATAGTTGTACTGCCTTCACACACCCTTGAGTATCTAACAAACTAATATTATTATTAGAAAGAGAAACAATCACCGATAGCCGTAGTGGCCTTGTTATTATTATGTTAATGAATTTATTATTAGTCACCAAAAATGTACAATCAAAATGCTCTTTAGCGAAAAGTTTTCGATGTCCTTTTATTTTAAAGACACCACGAAACAATACCGAAAAAAAGGCGACACCCACCCTGTAATTTCCCTAATGCCTTCCTACAAAGTAATTAAGCGTGGGCGAATAACGCTGCCATCCAAAGATAGAAGTCAACCTCAGTGCGTTGCAGGGCGGAAACAAAAGATGCATTTCCCGTGGAATTTATTGTGGAAGATTTGCCAAGCGGAAGGACTTAACACGGCATTGTTTTGTTGCGTTGTCATAGGGATGTATGTGACGGCAGCGCCGCACCACCGTTCAAAACAATGCCTTTATATGCAAAGCAACATAAAATCAAAGAGAGTTAATAAATATGAATTCTTGTATCTTAAAAAAAAATTTAAAAGAGCAGTAATGAATAAATACATGAATAAACATAAACAATAGGATAACATACATCGGCGGCGAGACTGTACAGTGCCTTACGAAGAAAGGCACTGTACAATCAAACAAGAAATATAAAAGAAAACAAAAATGACAAAGATTTAAATACCGAAATACTGATATTAAAATTTAACTCCGGCCAACATTTCTATATTGGACCAACTCATGATTGTACTAAATTGTTGTTGGAACTAAAATCTATGGGCAATTCAAGCTAGTCGGTACTCTATCTGGTGGCAGAAAATGAACTAAAAACTAGTGGATAATCTATTTTCTCATCATATATGTGATAATATATGTAAGGTTTGTCTAGTTATATATTAAAAGTTTATTAACAACCACGCATTACTGTCCAAGTGATCAAAATCGCATAATTTTTATCTAATCAGCTGATCAAACAATAACAAAGATCAGCTGTTTACCCACTAGTTCCATAAAACCCTAGACATTTGAATCGCCAATAAATTAATATACACGCCGATACTGGCTTGTGGGAGTCAATGTTGCGTGATGAATGCAGGACAGAAATTAAGAGTGCAGGAAGCATAGATGAAATATTTGGCAAGAGTTGCAGGAGTTACAAAATAAAGATAAAATACAATATGAAGAACAATATTTAAATACTGAATACTTATTAGTTAAATTTGTCGATTGAGATTCTGCAATGAATTGTATCGACGTGGCGGTGATTAAAAATTAACTCACCTAAGCTCATTTATTTATTTATTGGCACAGACTGTCTTAGAACGGGCTGAATTAATCATGGAGAGCATTGTCTGTGGGATATAGTTGGCAAGATTCAGCCATCCATCCATCTAGCCGTCTTTAGTATTCGCATTATCCGTGAAGACGACGTGGATAATTAAATATTCGCCGGCGTAAACTTGGATGGATTGAGCGCACCAATGCAAAATGCATGAGATGTATATTTAATTTCGAAATGTTAGGTTAACTCTCGCTACGAATTAAATACCACTAATGGTGTATTACCTTTCCATACATTCATATGTAAAAGTTTTCATAGGCAATATTACACTTGTAAGGTATATTTACTATTTACAATGGGCCCATTTTGTCTGTAGCTATGCTACAATCCAGCCAACTATCCAGAAGGTATTTTTAGAAAATTAATGATAGTATATTGATAATTTTGTAAGCTAAATTTTATACAAATCATTTGGTTATAAATTAATAATATATAAAATATATATAAAATAATGTATTGGTAAATATTTTATTCAGTCGAAAAATCTGATCTCTCATGATCTAACATAACAAGTACCCCAATTTTCACCACAAACCATGTTTATTTCCATAAGAGTAATATTAAAGGAACTTATTTTTTTAGAAATACTCAAAGTTAAAGTAAAATATCTGTTAACTCGACTTTCCGAGTTAAAATATGATTTTTAAGAAATATCTTCAATTTTGATTTAATAATAGAAATCAAAATTGAAGATATTTAAAATATAGGATTGTTAAGGCGTCTATTTTGTGATAATTCATTTTAAAGGATAAATAAAACGATTTCGTTAAACTCCACAAAAATAGTCATCGGAGGAACTCGAAAATGGCTAGAGCTTAGCCGAAACTAGTTGTTTAAGTGTAACTGAAGTGTGATAAAAAACAAAGTAAAAAATCGTTTTATTTATTCTATGAAGATATTTCTTAAAAATCATTTTTTAAATACAAATTGGGAGTAATTAGAAAAGATTAAGGATACTATTTTCTTTGCGATCAACATACTTTATAATATATATATATATATATATATATATATATATATATATATATATATATATATATATATATATATTAAAATGTATATGCTTGGGAAAACCAATCATATATCCTGCTAACTAACCTATGAAATATATCATTATATATATGTTAAAGCTTAAAAATTTACTCTTCGTCGGGACTCGAACACAAATGACACGATTTCTTACACACACTATATATATATATATATATATATATATATATATATATATATATATATATATATATATATATACATATATATATATAAATATATTATATTTAGCAACATATAGATATATAAAAAACTTTTGAAATAAATTATACAAAGTTGTTACAAATTTCTATCTTCTTTGCAGTCTGATAACTCGAGTTATATAGCGGAGAACAAATTTTAACTTTTAATATTTAACTAAATTAACATCAAACATTACAAAAACAACGCAAACTATTTTGAATAAAAAAGTATACGTTTTCTTTTCTTCAAAATTGTTTCGTTTCTTTTTCTCTTTCTATTTCTAGACCTAAAATAAAAATAATAATATTCTACTATATATATATATATATATATATTTAGTAACATATAGATATATAAAAAACTTTTTAAATAGGGGGTTGGTTCCAATTTGGGAACTCGTTAGTTCCGGCATTGTGGGAATCAATCTGGCGGCAGTTGGGAGCGTAAATAAGACGCGTGGCACTAAATTACCATCGTTATCACAATACAAAATACAAATTAATAACTTGGAGGGTGCTCCGCATGCACGACCCCAGTTCGCATCACATATTTAATAACGCTGCCAATGATGTATGACTCTTCTGTTTCAATTTCGCACTCGCTCGTATAATAAAGATATACTAAAGCAACAGTGATATAAAGGGCGCGAGGGTAAAAAATGCGAAAGGGCGCGCTTAATATATGAATATGAAAAATCCACGTGCCGTATGACATGATGATACAAATTACCGTGTATCATATGTGTGTGTTTGAGTATTTTTTTTTAATACACCAACATGGTTATAATTTTAAAATATTTAAGTAATGATTATTATTTTCGTATTTAGTCTGTTCTAGTCTGAGCATGTACAATTTAATTTTAAAAAATAATTGTATAAACAAATACCCGGCGCATTCACCATTGTTACTAATTCTTGTTATATTTGAGCCCAAACAGCTATATGATTCCGATTATTTATATATAAATATTTATCAAATTGTATTGATCACTTTCAGTACAATTTGATAAAATATTCAAAATAAACATAAATTAGTATATTTAAAACAATACAAGATATTTATTTCAATTATTTATATATAAATATTTTATCAAATTGTATTTATCACTTTCAATAGAATTGTATTTATAAACAAATACCCGGCGAATTCACCATTGTTATTAATTCTTGTTATATTTGAGCCCACCAAACAGCTATATGATTCCAATTATTTATATATAAATATTTATCACTTTCAATACAATTTGATAAAATATTCAAAATAAATTTATAAACTAGTATATTTAAAACTAGTTAAGATAGATTTAAACTTACGAACTGTTGAATACAAATCCGTTATGGTTTTTATTTAATGTGTATTATTATATAAGAAACTTCAGCAAATTCAAGCAAAATGTTGAAAATATGTTAGAAAATACTAATTAAATGTAATTAATGACGAATATTATATAAACTTATTACAAATTTCTATCGTCTTTAAAGTCTGCTAACTCGAGTTATAGCGGAGAACAAATTTTAACTTAACAACTTAATAACTTAATATTTAACTAAATTTTCATCAAACATTACAAAAGCAACGCAAACAATTTTGAATAAAAAAAGTATACGTTTTTTTTTTATTCAAAATTCTTTCGTTTCTTTTACATTTTCTATTTCTAGACCTAAAATAATAATAATAATATTCTACTAGGATCGTCAAACTAATAGTTATCTACATTTAGGTCAACCATGGCGCCGCAGCACTACGGTGTGCCGCCAGATTCCTGAAGTGTGCTGCCAAATTTCAAGAATGCTTACAATACAATTGTAATATTTTCGAATTAGAAAAATATGATGCCTAAATAGTTCCCCAATCGGATTGCCGGAAGGAACGGTTTTGAATGAAGCCATAAGAACCAACATCAAAATAGGGACCTGGATCGTACGAAGCTTGTACGAGGAAGGAGAGCTAGCAAATCTAAGTAAGGAAGTAAGCAGGCTGTAGATACTAGGTATAGCAAAGACATGGTGACCCGACTCATGAAAATTTACGACTACAGACGGCACCCTTTACTACTCCGGCAACCAAGACAGGAACCACCGGAAGGTGGTTGAGTTTTGATATCTAACGGTCTAGAAAAATACGTCACCAATTTTATTCCTAAAACCCTGGATTCCTAGGAGAGCGGTCGCTTAAAAGCGGCCGCTCTTGATATATATATATATATATATATATATATATATATATATATATATATACGACTATGGCTTCCTGTAAAGCGTAATACCCCAACGCACTGCAAAAATTGAATTGCGATGAAAAAATGTGAGTTATTCAATTACATATACTTAAAAGGTTTTGTGTGATGTGTATATGACGTCAAAAGCGTCCGCTTTTAGGCGACCGCTTTCCTAGGAAACCACGGCTTTACGTTGACAGAGTAGCAGTAAAAAAATTCAGAGACAAGCCTGCAAATATCAACCTTATACAGGCATACGCCCTAACAGTAGAATCAGTAGATGAAGAGGTGGAGCAATTTTATTCAGACGTAAAAACTCTAGTTAAACTCACGAAAAGACAGGATGTAAATATAATCACGAGGGACTTTAATACAACACTGAAAAAAGAAAGATTCGAGGACCTGGTAGGCCCCTTTGGACTGTAAATAAAAAATGTAAGAGCCTGGGTATGTACATGATTTCATAATGGATGAGCCGAATCCATTGTTAATTCGTATGAAATCTAATTGATTTCGGGCTATATTATGCCATTGGTCTCTCTACGAGTATAGTCGCCGAGTTGGTAGTCGAAATCACGTATTGCGGACCTATATCTTCTTCTTGGAGAGTTGGCAGGAGGGTAGCATAGCTAGAGACACTTAGGCCTCAAAATGTGTCTTCTTTTTGGCAGATCTGTAAGAGCCGATCTTACAGTTCTGCCAAGAAGAAGATATAGGTCAGCAATACCTGGTTTCGACTACCAGCTCGGCGACTATACACGTGAAGAGACCCAACAGACCAACCGCATAATACAGCCCGAAATCAAATAGATTTCACACTAATTATGGATTCGGCTGATCCATATGTACAATCATGTACATACCCAGGCGCAGACGTCCCAACAGACCACAAAATACTTGTAGCAGATGTCAGAATCAATCAAGCTTTCAAAGACAGTCAGACCACCTCCTTAACATAGGATAGATCTTGAAAAACTCAAAATCGAACAAATAATAGCAGTAATAATCGATATCAGCCAAAAATTAGAAGCCAATATAGTATAATTTATCTAGGCAACATATCCACAAACATCAAAGAAGCAGACATAACCCTTCTATGTGAACAAATGACAGGTATCGTTGTTTATCACGATATCTATACATAAAATTAAGTAGATTTCAATACAAAAAAACCAAAAATAAACATGGATGGCGGACGAAATCCAGGGGGTATATTCTATAACTCAATTATAAAGACCACAATGAGATATCTTTATTATCTTCAAGCATATGGCTTGTGAAAGTTTCAATTTATTTTATCACACATTCCCGTAAAAGTACCTATTCATCATGATGCAATTTTAAGACTTTTTGTGTTATTCTAGTCTATAAATGTATGGAAACCTAAATTATAAAGACTCCAATGAGGTATCTTTATTGTCTTCAAAGATATGGCGAGTAAAAGTTGAAATTTGTATTATCACACATTCATGCAAAAATACCTATTAATCATGATGCAATTTTAAGTTTGTGTGTGTTTTCTTGTCTAAAAATGTATGAAAAATAAAGTTTTAAAGACTCCAATGAGATATCTTCATTGTATTCAAAGATATGGCGTGTAAAAGTTGAAATTTGTATTATCACACATTTCTACAAAACTACCTATTCATCATGATAAGTTTTTGTGTATTTTTATTGTCAAAAATGAATGAAAAACTCAATTATAAAGACTCCAATGAGATATCTTCATTATCTTCAAAGACATAGCTTGTACAAGTTGAGATTTGTATGATCACACATTCCTACAAAAACACCTATTTATCATGATACAATTGTATATACCCACATACATCGAAGAAGCAAACATAGCCCTTGTATGTGACAAAATGACAGGTATCCTTGTTTATTACGATACCTGTACACAAAATTAAGTAGGTTTTAAAACAAAAGACCGAAAACAAACATGGATGACGGGACGAAATCCAGGGGCTATATTCTGTAACTCAAGTATGAAGACCGCAATGAGATATCTTCATTATCTTCAAAGATATGGCTTTTGAAAGTTTAAATTTGTTTTACCACACATTCCTGTAAAAGTACTTATTCATCATGATGCAATTTTAAGACTGTTTGTGTTATTCTAGTCTATAAATATATTCTGAAACTAAATTATAAAGACTCCAATGAGGTATCTTCATTGTCTTCAAAGATATGGCGTGTAAAAGTTGAAATTTGTATTATCACACATTCCTGCAAAAATACCTATTCATCATGATGCAATTTTAAGATTTTTATGTCATTCTTATCTAAATATGTGTGAAAAACTCAATTATAAAGACTTCAATAAGATATTTTCATTGTCTTCAAAGATTTTGAAATTTGAAATTTGTTTTAACACACATTCCTGCAAAAATATCTATTCATCACGACGTAATTTTTAGTTTCTTGTGTGCTATTCTTATCTAAAAATGTATGAAAAACTCAATTATAATGACTCCAATGGGGTATCTTCATTATCGTCAAAGATATAGCTTGTAAAACTTGAAATTTGTATGATCACACATTCCTACAAAAACAACTATTCATCATGATGCAATTTTAAGTTTTTCTGTGTTATTCTTATCTAAAAATGTATGAAAAATAAAATTATAAACTCTCCAATGAGATATCTTCATTATTTTCAAAGATATGGCTTGTAAAAGTTGAAATTTGTATTATCATACTTTCCTGCAAAAATACCTATTCATTATAAATTAAGATTTTTTATGTTATTCTTGTTTGAATACGTATAAAAAACTCAATTATAAAGACCGCAATGAGACATCTTCATTATCTTCAAAGATATGGTTTGTGAAATTTGAAATTTGTTTTATAACACATTACTGCAAAAACACCTATTCATCATGATGTAATTTTAATATTTTTGTGTGTTAAGTCTAGAAATGTATGAAAATCTCAATTATAAAGACCCCGATGAGATATCTTTATTATCTTTAAAGATATAGCTTGTTTAATTAGAAATTTGTATTATCACTGTTTTCTGCTATATAAACTATTCCTCATTATGTACTTCGCGGTTTTTGTTTATTACACTAGTCAAGAAATGTATTAACTACTCCATTTTAAAAACTCAAAAGACCCTAGTGATATATCTTCATTATCTTCAAAGATATGGCTTATTAAATTTCAAATTTATATTATCAGTCTTTTCTGCTAAAGAAAACGGCTTTTCATTATGCATTATGTAAATTTATGATTTTTTTTTTGGTACACTGAACCAGAGATATATTAGGAACTCAATTGTAGAACTCAAATGAGATATCTTCATTATCTTCAATGATCTGGCTTGTAAAGATTGAAGTTTGTATTATCACACATTCCTGCTAAAAATAGGATTCATCATGATGCAATTTTAGATTTTTGTTTGTTATACTTGTTCAGAAATGTATGAAGATCTAAATTACAAAGACCGTAATGATATATCTTCATTATCTTCATAGAAATGCCTTATTAAATTTAAAATTTGTATTATCAGTCTTTTCTGACAAGGAAAACGGTTCCTCTTTATCATTATCATTATCATAATATAATTTTAGAATTTTTTTTGTTACAGTTGTTCAAAAATGTATTATGAACTCAAAAAATTTCAAAAACACTAATAAAATATCTTCATTCCATTCAAAGATGGGCTTCTATAAGTTGAAATTTGTATTGTCACATATTGCAGCATAAATACCTCATCGTGATGCATTTTTTTTTTGTGTGTAATTCATGTCCAAAAATGTATGATATATCTTCATTATCTTTATAGAAATGCCTTATTAAATTTAACATTTGTATTATTAGTCTTTTCTGACAAGGAAAACGGTTCCTCTTTATCATTATCATTATCATAAAATAATTTTAAATTTTTTTTTGTTACAGTTGTTTAAATATGTATTATGAACTCAATTTCAAAAACACTAATAAAATATCTTCATTGCATTCAAAGATATGGCTTCTATAAGTTGAAGTTTGTATTGTCACATATTGCTGCATAAATACCTCATCGTGATGCAATTTTTTTGTGTGTGTAATTCATGTCCAAAAATGTATGAAGAACTCAATTATAAGCCTCGGTTATAAAAGTTCCTACTCAGTATTTTCACAGATTCTAAGCGAATCTACAATAAATATACAATAATACAATAGAAATCGTAGTTGATAGTAGATTTAGAGAAGTGTCTATAGACAACAGCTACCTGTCCCTGCAGATCCAGTGTCTCGGCTGTAAATTGAGTAAACATCAGAAGATTAGTTGAGGTAGATCTGTTGGCCATGAAGCCATGCTGGTAGGAAGATGTACGACTCTTGAGTAGCGGATATATAGAGTTGTATATACAGATTTCGAAAATATTAGCGAAGCTGTTTACAGCATTATATTAAATAATGATATAAATATGATATAATTAAATATCGAGATAGCCCTATAGTTTGTTACAAATTTAATGTCGCCACTTTTCATACAAACAAAATGCAAAAGCAGAATTGGTAACACCCAATTTGGATTCAGAAACGGGCTGGGAACAAGAAAAGCAATTGCTGCAACACAGATTCTAGTACAAAATTGTTACGACCAGAGAAAACCCATATAAATATGTATCATAGACTACGCAAAGACTTTCGACAAAGTCCAACACCACAATACTCAACATATGAATATCCTGAAACAATTGGACGTTCACCAAAAAGACATTCGATGCATAGAAAGCTTGACTGGAACCAAACAGACCAACTGAAAATTAAAACAATACAAAACTGTAACGATACAAAACGATACTGTAAACAAAACAATCAGTGGGATGTAGTTCCGCAGAGGATCATCTAACACCGAGGTAAGATGCAGAATTGAAAAAGCACGCAATGCTTTAATAAAATTCAAAATGGTCCTTACCAACACCGAATTTGATCTGAACCGTAGAATGAAGGAGATGAATAAAACTACTATGTTTTATACCACTTGTTTGATTGTTTGAAACAACTAGTTTCGTCTAAGCTCTAGGCATTATAAAGTTTTTTCCCGATGACTGAAGGTACAAATGAACGTGCGGTTCAGTCATCGGGAAAAACTTGATAATGCCTAGAGCTTAGGCGAAACTAGTTGTTTCAAACAATGGTAAAAAACATAGTAGTTTTATTCAACTCCTTCATTGAAAATGAATTACCACGTAGTAGACGCCACAACATTTCAATTTCTGAACCGTAATGAACGTGCGCTTCAGTTATCGGGAAAAGCTTGATAGTGCCTAGAGCTTAGACAAAATTAGTTGTTTCAAACAATGGTAAAAAACATAGTAGTTTTATTCATCTCCTTTACTGAAACTGAATTACCACGTAGTAGACGCCACAACCATTCAATTTCTGAACCGTAGAATATAATTTGTAAGATGTTACATATGGTGAGTGCTTATCTACGGTATGGAAGGAGGGACGATGAAAGTAGCATGAATGAATAGAATAGAAGCCTTTGAGGGGTGGCTCTACAACAGAATGTTCAGGATTTCGTGGAATAACCAATACGGACGTCCTGCGACAAACAGGCAGAAGTCGTGAACTTTTCACTGCTATAAAAAGAAGGACGGCATGTCTAGCACACGTGATATGAACTCAAAAGTATGAAAAGTATACTACGACTTATCTTTGAAGGTAAAATTGAAGGAAAAAGACGAGTTAGAAGAAAACGGATGTCGTGGCGGAGAAACATAAGGTAATGAACGATCAGAAGTCTTGTTCATACAGCTAGGAATCGCGAAGAGATGAATTCTATTGTCGCTAACATTCATTAATGGATATATGCATTAGAAGACGAGGTAGACAGCTAGAAGTGCCGCATGGACGTGCAACAGTGTTCAATAATTTCACTATAAAAATTAAATAATGCATTTTTTGAAAATTTATTATATATATATATATATATATATATATATATATATATATATATATATATTGATCAATAATTTCTGTGTTTTTTATGAAGGCTGTGTACATACATTTATGACAAAATTTGTATTTATATGAATATTTACTTGTGGCCTATTGAGTAGCGGCGCCGTCCGTCTTGGCGGAGTGAGAGTTCAATCCCTGCTGTGGGAAAAATGTTGGTGTATCACCTTTCACAATATTTCACAGGTATTTTTTATGAAGTTAAAGTAAATAAACGGTGATTACACACTTCTGAGCTACTCCCCTGGGGAAAAAAGGGAAAGCCCTCAACCTGATAATAGTAAAGCTATAAGTTTTTTTTATGAATATTACAAAATTACCAGTTCTAGCTATCTTTTGATTCATATTATATGTTTTATAAATCTTTCCGAGTAATAAACATAAAAAATAATCATTTCTAAAAAATGGAACAAATTACTAATGACGGGTTCTAAGAAGTTGTTTAAAAGTTTTTTAACCCTTCTATCGACTAATAACCAGGTATTGTAATAATCGTTTTTTATTACGGTGGTAATATAATTCTCGGCTTAAAGCCTTTTTTAAATGAAGGATATGAATAACTACTATGTTTTTATAATAAAAACATAGTAGTTTTATTCTATATATATATATATATATATATATATATATATATATTAAAACTACTATGTTTTTATTATAAAAACATAGTAGTTTTATTCATATCCTTCAATCAGAATAAATGACCATGTAGTAGACAGCACAATATTTTAATTCCCTTTTTAAATAATTAAACCTATACACATAGTAATAATTTTTCTATTGATAGAAGACACGTTTTTATAGTAAATAACAGTAGTTTTAATCATATCCTTAATTGATAATAAATAGAAATAGAATATCCACTAGTTATACATAAAAAAATTTCAAAAGGTCCTTATAATTGCTATATTAATAGTTAAAGCTTGTCAAAACTTTCACAAATTAGCCTTTAATCGTCATGTTTGCTACAAACAATTTTAAACTTTTTAGGAGTGTCAACTTTTAATGAAAATTTACCTCATCTAACAAGGGGAAATATCAGTTTATATATAAACCAAAGTGGACGTATTTGAACTGTAACATGTAACTTTGGCTGATATTAACATGTAATTTTGTATATAAAAATGTAATGTGATATAAAGGCCTTTGGCTGATAGCCTAAATAAAGATTGATTATTTCTCACTAAAGTGCATTCTGTACAAAAAATGGGAAATGGAATAGTCAATGAAATTAAGGTCGTTTTAGACAAGACAATTTCTTGACTCAAAAGTTAGTCAAGATGGGAGACAATCTAAATTGTTTCATAAATATCATCATATCATATAGCAAATTATTTGAAATATTGAATTAGATGGTATCAAATGAACCTTTAAATTCCGTAATTGTGCCATAATCATTATGGTGTTGTTTTTTTTCGTCATAATATGCAATTTTTTACTGTATTCTGAAAATGTTGTCTGCATTCGTGTATAAACCCCATGATATCGCACATAACTCATTCTCTCTCACATCATACTCATAAGCGAGTAAAATTTTGCATAATAGATAGTTTGCAGTGTCTTTTTATTTATATACATTGCTGCTACGTTAATGCAGTGGCATGCACTGCGTAGCCTTAAGGTTCGTTTATTAATATGGGCTTGCCAGTTCATGTGTTCATCTAATTACAGACCTAGGTATCAGCGCAATTATATATATATATATATATATATATATATATATATATATATATATATATATATACATATATTATAAAATTTGTATAATGTGAATATTTGAAACCTAAAGCAGTTTAAATTATCTCTTGTTTCATAGTATATGTTTTATAAACCTTTCCGAGTAATAGGCAATAGAATTTTTTTTAAATGGTAATATAATAAATATATATATATATTCCGAGGTTCTAGGAAGTTGTATAAAAAACGTTTCAATCGTCTAATTACCAGGTATTGAAAGAATCGTTTATTATTAGGGTGGATAGTTTATAATATAACTCGTTTAAATCCTTTTTAATAATTAGACGTATACAAATCATTATAATTTATCTATTAATAATAATAATCATAATAATCATCATAATGATCATCATAATAATCATCATAATAATACCGTTTATACGATTCCAATATTTAATAATAAAAAAAATTACACAAATATTTTGATAGTGATTGTAAGTAAAATGTTTTGTTTGTAACGCCGTTGCTTTCCTATAAAATTAGGGAAATGTGACATAATGTTATATACCTCCGAGGTACAGATATATAAACTAAAATGCAGCCTGCACAACAAATGTATAATAAATTCTGTGATTCAGCCATAATAATTATGCACCTGAAGTTAAAAATCATAATCATAATGATGGTAAAGTAATCTGAATATCGAAAATAAAAACAAATGATTTTTAGTTCTGCGTTATAAAAGTTGCATTGGTGTTGGCGTACGCATTATAAATCTGTGGGTGGTCATTTTATGGTTTGCGGCTATCGCGTATACGGCGAGATGAAAAAAGCAGCGGGTGGAGTGTGCGCGCGTGCTACGGCTAGCGGCTTGCTCTGTCGGCAAGGAGCCCTGAAATTCCGCTGAAACGGCGTCCTGTGGGATGGCGGTGGGGGGATAGATGGTTTGGCATGTGGCATGTCAGGGGAGGGACTAACCGCGCCGCGGCCTCAAAAACCGCGTCTGGGATTGGCCGTACTCGATCTCTTTTCGACTCGAAAAATGCCGCTCTCCCGTCTTCCCTAGTGCCGACATCCTCTGCCACACGCCGCTTCCCGTATGTCCGTCTCTACTAACTCCATCCCTTGCGCAAAAGCGCCGCCTCTCGCTCCGACAGCCGGAACATCCGATCGAGCCCTCTTGCTCTAAACCGTTCATCCGGATTTTTTCTCCCTTCTTTATTCTCACGCGCAAGATTTAGGCCCTCTCTTTCCAGCCGATAGTTCTGTAAAAGTTTAGGGGTGGGGGACGGAAGGGTGATTACCTGCGACCGCTCGTTCCCTCTCCGTCCCACCAACGGCTGCCCCCATAATGCCTATTATAAAGCGACAAATCAGCCGTCCCTTTTCATACCTATTTATGCGCCATAAAAACTACCCTCCTTGTCAGAGGGTATTTAGAGCGGGGGTGTGTTGATATTGACCAGAACGAAAAAGTTTCGAACATCAGTTCACCTCGAAATATCGCACTGTGCGGACGAAAAATAATTTCCTCGTCTACCTCCGCCAGGATTCGTGTTTACTTGTGTGTTCACGGGAGAATCTTCCCAAGTTTCTTCAAACCGCTACGGACCGTTGCGGGCGGAGTGTTACAGTTTTATTTAGTTTTTATTGCGCCTAGAGTGTTTAGTGATGCATCTGCCAGCGCCTAAATTTATGGATATGTACGCGCACATGCAGGACGCTCTGCAGGAGTACCACGGAGAGTTGGTGCAAACCGGAAGCCCGTCGGTGCTATGCAGCGTGCTGCCCACACACTGGAGGTCCAACAAGAGCCTCCCCATAGCCTTCAAAGTTGTCGCATTGGATGATGTTCAAGATGGCACAATTGTCACACTAAAAGCGGGAAATGATGAAAATTTCTGCGCTGAGCTTAGAAATTGCACCGCTGTAATGAAGAACCAAGTCGCCAAATTCAATGATTTGCGATTCGTAGGCCGCAGTGGTCGCGGAAAATCATTTTCCATCACAATCGTTATCAGCAGCCTGCCTTACCAAGTAGCCACATACACAAAAGCCATCAAAGTCACCGTAGATGGCCCCAGAGAACCTCGAACTAAATCAAGTATGTATAAACTAATAAAACACTTTGGTTTGTCGGCTGTAATAAAATTTCAAAAACAGATGCGACGTTATAAAACCGAAACATTCATAAACAACATTTTCTAAATATAACTTTAATTTTCAGACTTCCAGTACGGTTACGGATTGCCAGGAATGCCAGCCAATTTCAATCCATTCCTGCTGAACCCATCATGGTTCGACGCCGCATACATGTCATACGCTCTACCCGATTACTTCAGGAATCGCAGCCCCCAAGTACCACATCCATCCCTAGTAAAAACATCGCCACCGTTGCCGCCACAAGCGAACGACTTCTACATCCCGCCGCCGCCGCCGTTCCACCCGCCCACATTCATACAATCAACCCCCCAATTCCCCGACAACTTCACCTCCCGCCAACTACCCCATTCCCCACTGGAACAACTCTCCGTCCGCCTCTCCCCCGTATCCAACACACCCAGTATCAGTCCCAACCGCATAAACTCAACCCTGGACAACTCCGAGCCCTCCGACGACGAGGACATCGACGTCGTCAAATCCGCCTTCCAGCCAATCAAACCCGCCAATATAATCCTACAAGAAATCCAGCACCCCGACTCCACCGTCGAAGAAGAACCCATACGAGTCAAATGCGAGCTGAAGGCGCCCAGTTCGCGAAAGTGCCCCAAATCACCAACGACCACGAAACTCACGCTGCCGACGCTCAACACAAAACAAGTCTGGAGGCCGTATTAGTGCCAATTAATAAGACTCTTTTTTATGTTTTATCTCACCGAGTGCTGCGAGTGATTACTAATATCGGCTGCAATATTATATTTAATGTACATAGTTTTAATATTAGTTATTTATTGTAAATAGGCAGATTGTATACATAAAAGTCATGTATTTATTTATATATTATATTTATATTTAGTACTGCAAATGTGATAGCAGAGTAAGTCTATGAAAACTAGCGTTTTAGCTATTTTTGTACAAAAGAGGTAATCTATGAGGAAAATACAACAATAATTTTAAAATGAATTATTGAATAGTACAATAAATTTTATTAAAAATTATTTATTTTTGTTTTATTTAAAATTACGAAATGAGATTTAGCGACTTTAAATATTGTGTTTAATCGCCGCGTACGCCTAAGATTAAACACAATATTTAGTTATTATTTATTAGGGGGTACTAAGGGACGTACTCTTATGGAATTATACAATTTTGGTTGGTAGGAAAGAAATAAGGTTATATATGGTTATTTGTATAATAAGGGTGGAACCAACAATTATGAAAATAACGTCAATATACAGTGTGGAAATTAAGTAGCGAATAAATTCAATTAAACCTTTATTATGATTTTTTCAAAAAAAATTCGGACACGTCGATATTTAATTTTGAATTACTAATTTTTAATGAAAGTGTCAATTTTGTTGATCATTTTTGAATCCGCAATAATAAAAAAATGAGGTAATCATTTAAAAAAATCGTCGATGACGCAATTCAGCGTCATTTAAAAAAAAATTATTATCCTTTTTATTTATTTATTTATTATTATTAACTCTCAACAAACTAAAAGGCACCTTACATAGTCAATAATACTGTCAATCCTAGTACTGTCAGTATCCTTCAATATTTATCAAGTAATCAATTATCCGGATAGACATCAGTATTCATTTCATTTCGTCATATCTATACCTTACACACTCAGTAAAATGTCAATATTTTAGAATAATGGACATTTTAAAGATATTATCGTACAGTAATACTGTCATTATTCGAAAATATTGACAGTATTATTGACCGTGTAAGGTGCCTTTAAGACAATCTAATTACAAAGAGACGATACAAAAATAACATATTATAAAAATTATTTTTTATTGCGGATTCTGAAAGGGATTATTTTTCTGCGTTCAGCGATGTATATTATAATATAGGTCACATCAAGAAATTTCAGAGAAATATCATTTCAAACGCTATAGTGAAGAAAAACACGAAAAGGCGAAATAAAATTCAATTTACAGTTACTTTAGCTTTTTATTATTTAAAAGCTAAAGTAAATGCTCCGACTGGGCACCATTTACAGTGTGATATTGAGCTAATTGAAGAACAAATTCGTTTTCAACATTTTCAATAATATCAGGAGATTGATAATGAGCTAATTGAAGAAATAATTCGTTTTCAACATTTTCAATAATATCTGGGGATATTAATCGTGCTCCACGGTGAAACCTCGCCTTAAAATCATCAAAATCCGTTGGGCGTGTATTTACATAACATAACTTTACTTCTTAAATATCCCCAATGGAAAAAATTAAGGGTGTCAAATCTGGAGACCTGGCTGGCCAGTCAATTGGTCCCCGTCGCCCTATCCAACCTCATCAAGGTATGTATGAAAAAATTGGGTTGTCATTTGAAAATATTGTCAATGACGTGATTGTTCATTCAAAAATGGTCGAAAAAAAAGACACTTTCATTAAAAATTGGCAATTTATATTTAAAAATAGTGTTTGAGCATTATTTTGTAAAAATCTTAAATAAAGGTTTTATTGAATTTATTCGCTACTGCTATCGCTCATTCAATTCATACTTCGGTGGAACGTATTCGTCTTCGGCTTTCACTTATCAGAGTTTAGCACCTAGCTAATAGATCAATATTCTACCTAAAACTGCAATAGACTAGATTTTGAAATATCTGATGTGATTTTTTGAACATTCATTAACATTAAATCTGATTTGAAAATATGATACAACTAACCCCCTAGGAGGAAAGTTAAACGCAATCTGGCGGCAAAAGAAGTGGGTTCACACTTATATATGATTTGAAAATATTTCTGATATGGAAAAAAATGAACTAGACATATTTAGAACTTGGTAGGGAAAAAATATGTTGGGAAAGAGCGTATAGATAGTAATGAAACAATATAATATAGCACATAGATTTCCTAAAATATTTTCACGCTAACCATAAAATATTTATTAAAAGCCATCGTGTTTCAATCGAAACAAAAGGAAATAAAATTTTACACAAATATAAATCTACAAAACTAAGTTAAGACTCGGTTGTATAAAGACGAGTTTACTATAGCCCGTTATTATATTATTAGATGTTGCATAGATTGTCATTAACATTCCTCTTATAGCCTCATGTACCTATTTATATGTGGCAATATCGCATAATGTGTAAGTTAGAAGTGACAGTTTACACTTCTAACTTACACATCATCAGAAGTGTACAACTGTCACTTCTAACAAGTTATACAGATTTTATTATATACAAATTAACTCCGCCGTTATCCTCTTTAAACAACCGAGTCTAAAAGTAGTTATTTTGTCGAAAATTAGTTAGTAAGACGCAATTCTTATGAAATGACGAATGGCAGTGAAAATTCCATTTTACTTTATCATACGCATGTTAGTTTTGTTGCCTCCAAACACGGAAAACCGTTTAGTGATAGGGAATTTTTGAAAAAAGCATGGTATAGCTGTGCACTAGTTCTCTTTGAGGATTTTGAATATAAAGACAGTATTATCCAAAGAATAAAATATCTATCCCAGGTCAAAAATACCGTGCACCCTTCACGGTATTTTTGGCCATGGGTAGATCTTTAATCCTGGATGTAGCTATGTGTACTACGGCTCTCTTTTCCAGATGAAATGGAACTGGTTTGATACGCAGATGATCTAGCACTAGTGGAAGTAGCACTAATAGGACAGAGGAGCAGCTGGCTTAGAAGATGGACGATAGCCTAGAACAAATCAGCAACTGGATCCAGGATAATCAATTCTCTCTGACCCCCGTGAAACCAGACGCCATTTTGTTCACAGACAGAAGACGTGTAGCACCGACCGACCCAACAGCGGATTACCCCCCGAGCTAGCTTGGTCTCAACCTGGATAAACATCTAAACTTCTCCTTAAATGCACAGGCTACAGCCGCAAGGGCAGCCCAAGTGGCGAAGGCTCTGGGCAGGATCATCCAAACCTCCGTGGGGCCAGAAGCAAGCAAGAGAAGAATACTTGCCTCTATAGTAGAGAGCATCGTGTTGTACGGTGCTCCGGTGAGAGCCGGGAAGATGAAAATAGCACAAACGAGGGTACACAGGGCCAACACTCGTTTGAGGGTGGCCAACGCGTACCGCACAGTCGCCTCCTTGGAGACTGTGTGGTACGCGCTGCCCCCCTCAAGCGAGTGTGTTGGCCCAGTGTACCATCATGTGTGCTATTTTCATCTTCCCGGCTCCCACCGGGACAGGACAGGACAGGAGTGTACTAAGGAGTGCAGAACGGCTGCAATGGTTTGTACCATAGCAAAGTAGCAGGAAGCCTAGGATGCCACCGAGTGGACACAGAAGGTGATCCCAGATATAAGAAGATGAGTTGGCAGGAAGCATGGACCCGAAAACGGCGGATGCTTTCAAGCGTTATTCTGCCAGATTGGCAAGTCCAGTGACCAGAGGGCCTATTCTGTAGGTTGATCACCATGGGTAACTTACCGCTGTGATTTTTTATCAGACCGTCTGAACTTTACAGAATAGGGGGTTGATTTTTGAGCGATCGCTATGATTTTAATGATATAAAGATATTCACTATTATTGTGAATTCTGTCGACTATTGGCACTTCATTTCGTGAGAGAAGATCGCTATTTCTGACAGAAACTAAATGCTAGCTAGTAGTAATATGTTGACATTTATTTTTGAGCCAATGCCAATGTCCATAGATATGATACATGTACGGTTTATAGCGCATGACAATAGCGATCGCTCAAAAGTTGCACCCTAGGCTTCCAATGCGGCCACGAACCGGATGACGCAGGGCACACGCTATTCGAGTGGTACTCAGATAGAACTAAGCACCTTACGCGAACAATGATACAGGCTAAGGGGAAATGGCGGGCCATTTTCAGCTATATCAATTTCAGCTATATCAGTGAAAGAGCAAGAGGAACTAGACAGGCAGAGGAATGCACCACCCAGGAACTGAGATCTTGATGTGCTAATAGTATAAGACCCTTTAACTCGAAGAAATACGAAAGTGGTACCGGGTTGAAGCAAGGGCGGAGATGAGTGTTTCGTCAGTAGGACTTCACTCTGAATCTGACACTCCCGGGCGCCTATGAACCACCCTCCAAAAAAGTCATCGATGATGATGATGATGAATCAACCAATTTCGTCCACTGCTGGACATAGGTCACCCGCAATTTTATTCATTTTTGCCGATCTTGTGCAGTTTCTATCAAGTTGGTTTTTATCCTTTTGATGTCGTCGGCCCATCTAATTGTTGGACGACTTCGTTTTCGGTAGGCATCTCTGCGCGGTCTCCACTGAAGAATTTTCTTCGTCCAACGATTGTTCGAACGTCGAAATGCCTGGCCCAGTTTCATTTGAAACATGTTTTACAGGTAACATCATCTGCCACTCCGGTCCTCTCCCTCATTCTGTTATTTGGGACCCTGTCTAAGAACGAACTCTCTATGTTCTTACTTTATTCGTGTTCTTAGTGAGGGTGAGTGTTTCAGCTCCATAAGTAAGCACGGGCAATACACACTTGTCGAACACTTTTCTTTTTAGGCATATTGGAATGTCTGATTTAAAGAAATTGCGCATATTTCCAAAGGCAGCTGAAGTTAGGCCTATTTCCATTGAGATTTGTCATGTTTTTTTTACTGTTAACGTTGAGCCCAACAGAGTTTGAAGCTGCATTGAGCCTCTGTAGCATTTGCTTTGACATTTAATTAATATATCATCGGCGAATCTTAGATGGTTTAGTTTTTCGTCATCTATGTTAATGCCCATGTCATCGAAGTTAATCTGTTTGTACTCTAGAAGGGCTGTGAATAGTTTGAGATAACTATATTCTCATTAAACACAGGACTAAATCCTTGATAACACCAAATTGAGGAAGACAATGGGAACCCACCTCAATAACGAAAATTAGATGGCTTCACTCAAGGATAAATTTTCCGGAGACAATCCTCCATCCGATTGGGGGATTGTCTCCGGAAAATTTATCCGGGGGGGGGGGGGGGGGGGGGGATGGCCTTGAGAAAAGCTAAATACAATGGTAATAGAGACCTAGACAATACCAATATCGGCACCTGGAATGTACGAGGACTCTTGCAAACCGGAAAGACATACATAATGGGAAAATAACTGAAAAGATATAATGTAGATATTACAGGAATATCCTAAACACTCTGGAAAGGAAATGGCCTCATAACGACAACTAATGTCAACACAATAGAAAACTATTCAATGATCACGAAATAGCAGATAACAATAAACAACAAGACATGGAGGAAGAACCAACTATCCTAAAGGAGGAAATAAAGGATGCCATAAACAAACTCAAGCCTCTAAAATCTCCAGGAGCAGATAACATCACAACCGAAATCATTAAAGCAATGGGAGAAAGTGGTGTCCACATACTACATAAAATATGCAACGGAATATGGGCAACCGAACAATGGCCGAATGACTGGGTAGAATCGGTATTCATACCATTATACAAAAAAGGTTCCAAAGAGAGATGCTCACACACATTCCAGCAAGATCTTCCTCAAAATTATTAATGACAGACTAAAACCATTCCTGCTCTGGCAAATACCACCGCAACAAGCTGGATTTGTCAAAGGAAGAGGCACTCGTGAACAAATTTCCAACGTAAGAAGGATCATTGAGAAATCCCGAGAAATCAATAAACCAATTTACATGTGCTTCGTTGGCTATCGTAAAGCCTTTGACAGTATGAAATGGGAAAAACTCTGGACCATACTACACGAAATGGGAGTCCCCCATCATCTAAGCTCATTAATACAACAACTATACAAAAATTAAAAAAGAGTAAGAATAGATAAACACCTCTCAAATCCAAGCAACATCAAAGAAGGAGCGAGACAAGGATGTATACTTTCGCCAATCCTCTTCAATATATACACAGAATACATAATGCGGAGAGTTCTAGAAAACTGAAATGGAGGTATAGTTATAGAAGGAACACCCATAAACAACCTGCGCTATGCCGACGACACTGTCCTGCTAGCATCAACTGCAGAAGAACTTACAGGCCTGATGCAAAATGAAAACAGAAAGTGAGAACTATGAACTGGAAATCAACATGTGCAAGACGAAAATCATGATTATAGACCGAGGCAACAACAATAATACAGACATAACACATATAGATGGATACAAGGTCGTCAGCCAATATATATATATATATATATATATATATATATATATATATATATATATATATATATATATATATATATATATATATATATATATATATATATATATATATATATATATATATACACCTAGGAGCACTCATTACAAACGATGGTACCTGAACCAAAGAAATAAACAGAAGATGTGAAATTGCCAGACGAACCGTAAGAGAACTTCAAAGAACATGGATGGATAATTTTACTAAACGCCTCTAACTTGAGTTATATTTCTTGAATATTAATGAAAATCGACATTCATATTAGAAAAAGTACGTACTTAATGAAAAAATTTAATTGCAATTTTATAAATTAAATTTGTATAGCATTTTCAAAGAGACTTTTATTTCTGATTAAATAATTTTGCAAATTAAATCAGATCTATTTCCATGATCTGAAATAATTTGCAAATTGATTTATTCAGATTCGCTCGATGAAAATTCTATACGAATTTAATTTATGAAATTGAAATTAAAATTTTATTTATGTACTAGTTTTGAATATGAATGTCGATTGACGAAACAAAATGAAGTGTAGTGTAGTGAAGTATATTATAGCAATGTTAGAAGTGAAGGTAGGAAATTGCTAATTATATCAGATGTATTTGCATGATCTGATTTAATTTGTAAAATGATTTAATCAGAAACTAAATGAAGTACAGTATAGTTAAGTATATATAGTATAGTAATGTTAGCAGTAGAAGTGAAGGTAGGAAATACTCTCATATAAGCAATTTTCCGTTATGAAATTTTAATTCCGTGATTGGGATTCTGTTTACTCGGAAACCGTTTTAATTAGGAGCCCGATAGAAAATGCGAGTTGTAATTATCAGTTTATCGGGTGTCGGTACCTAACTAATTAGGATTGATTTCGGTGCAGCTACTTCGTACATGAAATCCGTTGATTGGCTGTACACGCGGGCACATGTGCAAGCGTCACATTTCATCGAATTTCATGGCCCAGTGATCCCTTTGTAACCCCTGGCACACACGGACGTACACACATACACATATACACATAGACGCATGCTGAGGGTGCGACCGCTCTCTTCATACACACCAGATTCATCGCCGATACAGCGGGCATAAACAACACGGCTTAGTGTAAAAATAAAAGCTGAAGAAAGCCGCCGGGTCTAAATATAAAGCGCGGGGATTAGCCGAGATTAACGTAATTATTTATAAAATCTTTCAATTTTAGTGCGATAAAACGCGCGCACCCGGGGCCCCGGGGCCGGCAATAAATCAGTGCGGAGTTCACGCGCCCCGTTCGCTTACAATGCTCGTAACAGATGTGCGAATGATTCCCCATATAAAGCGCGCCGGGGTCTATTTGGGGGCCCTCACGGAACCTCTCTCTTCAGCTTGTAGGGCTCGCGAGCGTTATGATTAATGTTGGGCTCGACAGCCCGCTGTTTATCCTGGCCCTTTTATAACGACACGATGCACTGCACAAGTATCAAAACTGAAACACCGGGAGTCTAACAACACTTTATAACATAACGAGGGCTTGGAGGGCACAAATCAACGCGCCCGCCACTTCTTTTTTTATTTAATCATCTCACCGGAATTCAACTGTTCACTCATTACCGGGACGGAAATCATTTTGGGCTTCTGCGGTTTAATGTTTTTTTTTATTCGCGTTACCTGTAGTACTATTGCTGAATTGAGACGTCTGTGTTTGTTTACAAATTCAAAGAGGCATTTCTGAATGGACGGCGAGCGTGGAAAAAGTATCTCACGCTTCTTTTTCCGTTTTTCTGAATGGCCCGAAAGCCATATACACACCGCATAAGCTCCCAGAAATCGCCAACAAAAAAGCGAAAGAATAAAAGTTAATAAATCACCTTGTGTACGGCGTTGAGGGCATTATGCCCTCCTTTTGCCCATTATTGTGCAAAAGGTGAGGCATGCAAACTTAAAGCGTTTATACTTGCTCAAATTGCTGTTAATTATTTTTGATTTATTATATTTTTATTTTCAGTCACAATTTTATAAGAAACATACGTTATCCTTTTATTTTCTTCCCATTATTTATATATATATATATATATATATATATATATATATATATATATATATATATATATATACCTTTCGGTATAGGCAATTACATTTACATTACTTAACGTTATACTTTACAATTATTGTTGTTGTTTATACATTTGTAAATCCTTTCCACTCTTTTCTGTTCATCGCCAGTTCTCTTGCTTGTTTAACTGTCTTTCCTTTCTTGATTATTATTTCCTCTATTCTGTTGTCGTACTCTTTTCTTGGTCTACCTCCTCTTCTTTTATTTCCAGTTTTTGCTTCTTATACCTGTTTGTTTCTTTCTTTTTGTCCATCCTAATTATAATGACCCCACCAGTTTTGTTATTTCTTTTCGATATACTTTTCTATTGCTTCAATTCCCAATTCTTCTCTGATATCATTTTTTATTCTGTCTCTTCTCGTAACTGGTTTTACTCGTCTGAGATATTTCATTTCCATTGCCTGTATTCTACTTTTGTCCCTCTTCGTTAGTTTCCACGTCTCGCTACCGTATGTCAGTATAGGTCTAAATATGCTTTTGTATATATTTATTTTTGTCCTTCTGCTGATCTCTTTTTTGTTAATCAATATATTGCTCAATGCGTGGTATGTTTTAACTGTGTTGTTTATTCTGTTACTAAGTTCACCTTCCATTTTCCGTCTTCTGTCAGTGCTACTCCTACGTATTTGAATTGTTCTACTTGCTCTATTTTGTGTTGTTCTATCTTTATATTTATTTGTTCTTTCCGGTTTCCTATTATCATCACTTTTGTTTTGTTATAATTCATTTTTATATTATACTTTTCTAGATGCCTATTCCATACACTCAGGTTGTGCTGCAGATTAGCTTAATTTTCTGCTATCACTACGACATCATCAGCGAATGATCCTTCTGATATTTTTACCATTTGCATGTTTTTGTAACCTATATTTGCTTTTTTGATTTCTGGTTTCATGTTCTTCATTATTTCATCCATGTGTATGATAAATAACGTAGGACTGAACCCGCGTTCCTGTCTTAGTCCAATGATTGTCCTAAATGTTCTTGATGTTTGTCCCTTGTGTATTATTGCATGGGTGTTGTTGTTATATATGTTTTGTATTAATTCGACTGTCTTTCTTTCTACACCTTTCTCTTCCAGGATTTTCCATAATTTATTTCTTGAGATCATGTCGAACGCTTTTTCTAGGTCTATGAATCCTAAATATGTGTTTTTATTATTTGTAGTTCTTTTTTCTGTGATTCGTTTTATAGTGAAGATGTTGTCCTGTGTGGATCTTCCTTTCCTAAAACCACATTGCGATTCTTCTAGTGTCTGTTCTATTCTTGCTATTATTCTCTTGTTTATTGTCTTTTCTAATATTGCCATCCCTATACTTATTAGTGTTATGGCTCTATAATTTGAGCATTTCGTCTTATCCTCTTTCTTGTGTATCGGTACGATTAGTGCTGTTTGCCAGTCTTTTGGTATGATATTTGTGCTCCATATGCTGTTCAGTAGTTTCCGTAGTTTTTCTTTACCTACCAGGCCCAGGTGCTTGATCATTTCCGCTGTAATCTTGTCTGGTCCTGGTGTTTTTCCTATTTTTAATTCCCTTATTATTTCTAGTAAAAAAAACCCCTTTATTGGCATTTCCCTCACTGCCCCTCCACATCACAAACCTCAACAAAAATATACAAAAATAAAAATAAAAATACAATATAAATAAAAGTACTACTCCGCCAAAAAATACTAATTACCCCCATCTATCGCCACTCCCTTTGCCCTTGCCACTTTCCTCTCCCACGTCAGCCTCCTGCAGATTTTCACGCCTTCCCCATCCTCGCATAACCATTCATTCAGCTTTCTGCAGTCTCCCACCCACTCTGCTTTCACACCCTCACATTCTTCGCTAAGGTGCCACCACGTGTCGCTTCCCTAAACCCATCCACACTTTCCTCCCTCTCTCGTCTGACCCACACCTCGCTCTTGCCATGCATACCTTGTCCTCCCTGCTCCACTCACCCCTCGGTAAGTAACTCGGGAGTCTCACACTCACTTGCCACTCTACGTAGCCAGGGTTGTAAGAGCTCTCATTCATTCTAGTCTGCCGTTCTTGCCACTCAATATCTCTCAATCTCTCTCTTACCTCAGTTCCTAGGCTTCCCATTTCTCTCAGCTCCTCCTCTACCCACACCTCAGACATACCCACTCTTTCATACATCCATCTTCTATCCTTTCTCCAACCACTCTCCGTCCTACTCTTACACCTCATCCATACCTCCCGCACCAGTCTTTCCTCACCCAATTCCTGCAATCTTCAAACTTCACAACCCTTACACACGACTCCCACCACATACTCATACGATTCGTCTCCTGCAACAGCACTGCTCTCGGTGTCGACCTTTCGAGACCCGGCAGACTCTTCAGGAGCACACCTTGCTCTCTCTCTATCACATCCCACTCACGCAATCCCCACACTTCCACTCCATACAACAGAATAGGTTTTACACACGCATCCCAGATCTTGCACGCCATTACGAGGTTACCGCCCCACAACCTCTCCCATTTCCTTCTCGCTATTCCCCAAGCCATTCTCGCTTTCGCTTGCATACTTTCCACATGCACCCTAAATCCTCCTCCACTGTCAAACCAGAAACCCAAATATTTAAAGACATTCACTCTCTCAATCATCCTTCCCTTCCATTTCAGCTCTTCTACTCTACCCCTTCTACCCCTATTCCTAAACATCATCCATTTAGTCTACTCCATATTCACTACTAGCCCTCTCCTATCCATGTACCTTCCCATTCTTTCCAACATCTCTTGCATCTCTTCCACTCTCTTGGCTACTAATACTATGTCATCCGCATATGCCAGCATCCACACCTTGGTTCTCCCCACCACGACCCCTCCAGCCTGTCCTCTCCTCAGCACCGCCTCCAACTCGCTTGTGTATAGATTGAACAGGAGGGGGCTTAGCGGGCACCCTTGCCTTACACCCACATTCACCCTAAACTTCTCAGACACTTCTCCATTCACTCTCGATTTTGCCCACGTCTCTTTATATATACTTTTCACCCACTCCACTCCTTCCACTTCCATACCCAATATATCCATACATTCCACCAGTTTCCCCCTAGGAACTGAGTCATACGTCGCTTTCAAATCCACAAACACCGCATACACTCTCCCTTTGCACTCCAACGCTTCCTCCACCATTCTCGCAAGCGTGAAAATTTGCTCCCTCGTCCCTCTTCCCTTTCTGAAACCCCCCTGGCATTCCGGCAGCAGCCCTTTTCTATCCACTTCCCTCGCTAGTCTATTTTTCACAATTGTCATCATCGCTTTGTATCCCGCATTCATAACGGTAATACCCCTATAATTATTTACGACCGATGCTGCTCCCCCTTTGTGTACCGGGACCACCACCCCCACACGCCACTCTTCCAGCAGTTCTTCCTCACCACTCCAGACTCTATTCAAAACCTCCAGTAACTTATCTTTTCCTTCCTCTGTTAATGTTTTGAAGGCCTCTGCCAGTTTCAGCTGCCCTATGGCCACGTCGACCTCTTCCCGCGAAAACGCCTCCCTTCCGACCACCGGTCTCGGATTCCCTAAATCCACCTCTGACCCCGCCATCTCTCTACAGCTCTTCTCCCACTCTGCCAGCTCTATGCTAACGTTGCCCTTTTTTACGCTTCCCCTCAGAATTTCCCACAACCCTTTCTTATTTCTAGTAGTTCTTGTTCCTTGATACTCTCTGTATCTGCTTCTGTGTTGTTCTTGTCTCTAATTCTTGTATTTTTTTCTTTGTCGTTATTTGAGTTAGTAATTCTTCAAATATTCTTTCCATCTTCCTAATATTTCTTCGTTTTCCTTCAGCATTCTTTCTTGTTTGTCTCGTATCTTGTCCTTTTTCTTTCTTGCAATCTTTTACGGTTTTATAAAGTAGCTTTTGGTCTTCCCTTGCGTTTTTTCTATTGTCTCCCTCAACTTTTCCTATTCCCTAGTTTTTGATATTCTAACCTCATCTTTTACTATTTTTCTCTTGTCTCTGTATTTTTTTGTAGTTTTCGTTATCGTTTAAGTATCTTTGCCATGCTTTTTTCTTTTCTTTTGTTTTCTCATGTGACCACAGGCTGTCTGTTGTTTCTTGTTTGAGCTTTTCTTCGTACCACATGTCTCTTTTGCTGTCTCAATCATATTTTTCTGTAGGTTATCCAATATTCCCTCTACTTCTTCTCTATCGTTGGTCACTTCTATCTTCGTCTCCATTTTCTTCATGTATTGTATTGCTGTTTCTTTTTCTTTAAGTTTGTATGATCTTATCTTGTTGTAGTTTATTGCTATATTTGGTCGCTGTATCCCTCTGTTACTGTCTTGGCAGTCTTCCTTAATTGTCGTCAAAATTAGATAGTGGTCACTTCCAATTTCGTAGCTTCTCTTTACCCTTGCATCTATTATTTTGTTCCTTTTTCCCTGTTCTATTAAAACGTAATCTATTATAGATTTTACGTTCCTGCTTACCACTTCCCTTGTGTATTTGTGTATGTCCTTGTGTTTGAATAGTGTGTTGTCATTACTAGGTTGTTCATTCTACAGTAATCTAGCATTTTCTTCCCATTTTGGTTTAGTACGTCTTCGCCATATCTTCCTCTTGTCAAGTCGTTATCTTTTACTTCCTTACCAATTCTTCTGTTGAAGTCACCCGCAACGAAAACTTCTCCTTTGGCTGTTTCGGTTGTTTCGCTGAGATGCTTCCAAAATGCTTCTTTGTTGCTCACTACATCGTCTTCACTTGGTCCATATACTATAATTATTGTTAGTTCTGTTAGTTTCTTTTAGTGTTATGGTTAGTATCCTTGGTGATATTTCTTGCCATGTATCTATTTGGTGTTCGATGTCTCTGTGTATAATGCATCCTACATCTTCTATCCTTTTATCCTTGTCTACTCTGCTATATATTATTTTATGTTTATTATTGTGTATATTCCTTTACCTTTTCTTTTTGTCTGCGTTATTGCCAATATGTCTACTTCCATTCTTACGAACTTTTTTTCCAATTCTTCCTCTTTTCCGTATATACTCCTTATGTTCCAGGTTGCTATTCTCCATATTTTGTCTTTCTCTTTTTTGAATTTTTTTTTACCTATTGTGTCTCTTTCGTTTTTTCTAGTTTCTGTCTGTGTATGGTTTGTTTTGTTTATATTTTTTGTTTTACATTTTATTACATGTATTTTATTTACATGGCCTAGTTCTGTCTTACTTCCCTCTTGCCTTAGTTTTTTGTACTCGGTACTAATTTTTCTTGTTCTTCGTTCCAATTGTACCATTTTTCATTTATGCACATCTTTGTGTATCCTATTTTCACTCTTTTTCCGTCCTGCCTTTCCTTCCTTGCTATCTTCCTTATCTCGTATTGTATTTTTCTCTCTTTGTAGGTCAGGTCATCTTCTATGTATATTTGTTGTCCTCTCAGCTTGTATTTGGTATTTATTTATTTACATTTTATCTTCAAAAGATTCCATTTCCATCATATTTATACTATTATTTATTTATTTTTTATACTTACGTATGATAAACTAATAGCACGTTGTGTATGTTATGAATTGAGGCACATAAAACAATCATTCTTCATGTAGAAAAGTAACACAATAAAATCATTATTACTGAGAATTTTAAAAAACGAAAAAACTCTTAATCTTTTTAAATTCATCATTTTTAATATATAATAAATATAATTAAATCATTATTACTGAGAATTTTAAAAAACGAAAAAAATGTGCACATTACTTTAAAATACGTCATTAATTATAAAAACGATTGAATTTTAAAAAAAAGTTAGTTTTCACCTTTTTAAATTTTATTATTTTTATGTGATTTTCAATTTTTTTAAAAAACATAATGTTGTAAAAGTAGTCCAAAGAAAAATCCATACTATATCTCATATGGATTTTTCTTTGGGCTACTTTTACAACATTATGTTTTTTTTGCAAATTTTTAAAATCTTATTAAAATAATGAAATAGCTGAAAACTAACTTTTTTTAAAAATTAAATCGTTTTTATAATTAATGACGTATTTTAAAGTAATGTGCAAATTTTTTTCGTTTTTTTTAATTCTCAGTAATAATGATTTTATTATATTATATATTAAAAATGATGAATTTAAAAAGATTAAGAGTGCAAAACCAAAATATACAAAATGTCTAATTTTTTTTTAGCTATATCTCGTAGGAACTTTTCTTTAGGTTACTTTTACAACATTATGTTTACGTCGTTAATGATTGTAATGAGTGTTCGATTCAGAGTTATACCTGAAGAATTCAGAGGCGCGCTCGCATGCACAAAAAGGCGAGTCCCCACTGGGCACAGCCGTCATCAAAGGCATAGGTGAATCGGACCGCAAAACGTAATGAGATTTATTATCGCCTTTCCCCAAATATTTATTCAACAGTTGACGTTTGCAACAATGTGCTCCGCTTCTTTTGAATCGCACCGGGGATAGAGACGCGCGGCGATTTCTCAACTTCACACTTGTACGACTTTTGTGTAATTGTCCGGCGGGTATTCCCTTTGTGGCCGCTGTGGGCGTTGTATTTTTCAAAATACATTTTTGCACGGCTATAGGAGCTGATTGTGTGTGTCAGGATATTTTAATGTAGGGATTGACTTTCACAACAAATACTTGCTATATTTGTTTCAATTCTGTAATTGGCTACCGATCTTCGGATCCTTCTGCCATGTGTATGTGTATGTGAGTATTAGGAACTGCTACTTCAGAAAAACATCGTTGTTAATTCTGAGATATAAATTAAATGTCTTTTAGTACTTTTAAGATCATTTGTTGAATTGTATGCAATTATAGTTTTAATTGCAAAAAAATCTATTCTTATAGCTATCAGCCCATTATTGAATTGTGATTCAAACTGTTTTCTACAAACTAGTAGGTGAACAGTTGACCTTTCTTTTATACGATCAGCATTAAAATTATACACTCCTATAATAATGCGTCATTGCTAAGGTATAAATAGTAAAACCTTGCGCATATAGTCATGTATGTATGTAATGAAAAAACAAATGTTATACATACAGATCTACAAGTTGGTAGATAAATTTTCTATCAAATATAAGGATATCACTAATTTATATTTAGATGATATCCCAATGAAATATTAACCAGGGACGAACATGCAATGCGTACCACCCTTTGATAATTAATATATTTATTGACAATGGAAACTGGGCGCACAAAACATTATTTGCCTTGTACGCGAAGGTACGAGGCCCATTCATTTCCAACCCCGGTTTGTGGGCAATACATTATATATTTTCACACATTGTCCCCCTAACAAGGGTCAGATGTCAACTTAACGTCTTCATCTGCACGCATACGTGTATATAGATTCGGGGGTTACCACAATAAAAATCATAAACCGTGTCGGATCGGGTTCGTTTAAAAAAAAAGTCGACGCTGGGAAAATGGCTCCCGCTCGCTGCCCGGCCGTTGTTGCAGGGATTGGATTTTATTTTCGGGGGTGGAAAATATATGTAAAAAAAAAGTCGGGAAATAAAGTGACAAAACATTCACGCGGCATGTGAATTTTAACGGGGAGCCCGCGGTTTCGGGCGAGTTAATAAAGGGCGCCGCCGCGAAAAGCGGCCCAACGTCCGCGCCACGCAGGGGCGAGATTCGCGTTACAACCCCAGCGTGCAGTCGACGAAGCACAACATGTGATTATTTGTGTCCGAAATCAGGCGGCGACGGTCGCCACACGAGCTCCAGGGGTCACAGTGCGTGGGAGTGGGATCGCGTGCGGCGCCGACGTGGGGGAAAGCGCGCGTTTTCCCAGTAGTTCTCGGTTTTCCCGCTGCGGCGCCGGTAATTAGGCCCTTTGAACGCGCGTCACAATCGCTCTAATCGCTAATCAACTTACCTGACTGTCCCAATCAGAACTGGCAAATATTGGCCGGTTACACTCCCGTAATGAATCGATTTTTGCTGCCGTTGCTACCGCCGCACCGCACAACCGTTCGCTGCACGACGCCCACACATACACATACACATGCATGCACACGCAAATAAACTACACGAGTTTTCATTCTACACTAGACACAATTCATTTCAGTTTGCACACAACGAAAACCTTTTTTTTTTGGTCTAGTGTTTTAACAAATAAAGGACATTATTTGATATAGCGTTTTATAGATGGTAGTGCGAAATTAATTGGTCAATTTAAATTTTATTCTAGTAAAAGTTGTTTTACAAAGGGCCAAAAACTAAGATTTTTCGATTCTAGTATTTGCTGACTAGCACAGCGGTTTCAAAATTGTGTGCCGCGGTGTCACGGAAGGCCACGAGTTCCTCTCAGGGAATAATAACAATATAGACGGTGGTAGCATGGACAAATCCAAGTTTAATTGACAATCTAGCTCAACTGAGAAACTATATATTGCTAACTAATCTGAGAAATAGCACTGTTAGATAAACTGTTAAACTATACTGCGGGTTTAATTGAGAAACTATACTGAAGACTTAATTTAGAAGCTAATTAGCCAGCTGAGAATAACTGAGACTCTAGCTAAACTTGTAAAGTATACTATAAGCTTAACAGAGAAACTATATATTACAAGCTGAATTTAAAAACTATACTGCAAGCTTAACTTGGAAACTACTTTACAAACTGAGAATAAAATATAATTATAAAATAAATGCATTCTAAGAAACTGAGAAACAAAAGTTAGCTAAAGTGAGACACTATACTGCAAGCTTATATGAGAAATAGTACTGCTATATAAACTGCGAACTATACTTCAGGCATAACTGAGAAACTAATTTGCATGCTGTGAATAATTTATGTAAAAAAGTCGGGAATAAAGTGACAAAACATTCTTGCGGCATGTGAATTTGCATGTTGAGAATAACTTAGAATCGAGCTAAACTATATTTTGCTAGCTAATCTGAGAAATCGTACTATTAGATAAACTGTGCAAACTATACTGCAGGCTTCACTGAAAAATTCAGTATAATTTCTTGCTTAGTTGAGAAACTAATTTGCAAGCTGAAAATAACTGAAAATCCAGATAAACTAAGCAACGAAACTGCAAGATTAATTGAGAACTGTATATTGCTAGCTAAACGGGGAAACTATCTAAGAAATCAAATTGGGAAACTATACAACAGACTCGGATTACATAGCAAGGATAAAAGAGAAAGTGGGTATTTTCCTCATGCAATAATAACAAAATAGACGCTAGCATGGACAAGTCCAAGGTTAACTGAGAATCTAGCTAAACTAAGAAACTATATATTGACAGCTAATCTGAGAAATCGCACTGTTAGATACATTGTGAAACTATACTGCAGGCTTAATTGAGAAAATATACTTAAGACTTAATTTAGAAGCTAATTTGCAAGCTGAGAATAGCTGAGAATCTAGCTAAAGTATATTGTAAGCTTAACAGAGAAACTATATATTGCTAGCTAAATTTAAAAACTATACTGCAAGCTTAACTTAAAAACTACTTTGCAAACTGAGAATAAATGCATTATAAAAAACTATGCAAACTTAACTGAGAAACTATATATTGCTAGGTAAAGTGAGAAACCATACTATAAGCTTATATGAGAACTTTTACTGCTATATAAACTGCGAACTATACCTAGGGCTTAACTGAGAAACTAATTTGCATGCTGAGAATAACTTAGAGCTAAGCTATATTTTGCTAGCTTATCTGAGAAATCGAACGCCTAGATAAACTGTGCAAACTATACTACAGACTTGACTGAAAAATGCATTATACTTTCTTGCTTAGTTGAGAAACTAATTTGCAAGCTGAAAATAACTGAGAATCTAGATAAACTAAGCAACGAAATTGCAAGATTAACTGAGAAACTATATATTGCTAGCTAAACGGGGAAATCGAATTGCGAAACTATACAACAGGTTTAGATTATATACCAAGGTCAAAAGAGAAAGTGGGTATTTTCCTCATGCAATAATAACAATATAGACGCTAGCATGGACAACTCCAAATTTAACTGAGAATCTAGCTAAACTGAGAAACTATATATTGACAGCTAATCTGAGAAATCGCACTGTTAGATACACTGTGAAACTATGCTGCAGGCTTAATTGAGAAAATATACTGAAGGCTTAATTTAGAAGCTAATTTGCAAGCTGAGAATGACTGAGAATCTAGCTAAACTGGTAAAGTATACTGTAAGCTTAATAGAGAAACTATATACTGCTAGCTAAAGTTATAAATTATACTGCATACTTAACTTGGAAACTTCTTTGCAAACTGAGAATAAATGCATTCTGAGAAACTATGCAAACTTAACTGAGAAACTATATATTGCTAGCTAAAGTGAGAAAATATAATGCAAGCTTATATGAGAAATTGTACTGCAATATAAACTGCGAACTATTCTTCAGGCTTAACTGAGAAACTAATTTGCATGCTGAGAATAACTTTGAATCTAGCTATACTATATTTTGCTAGCTAATTTGAGAAATCGTACTCCTAGATAAACTGTGCAAACTATACGGCAGACTTGACTGAAAAATGCAGTATACTTTCTTGCTTAGTTGAGAAACTAATTTGCAAGCTGAAAATAAAATGAGAATCTATATAAACTAAGCAACGAAACTGAAGATTAACTGAGAAACTGTATATTGCTAGCTAAACGGGGAAACTATAGTATAAGCGTATCTAAGAAAACGAATTGCGAAACTATAGAACAGGTTCGGATTACATACCAAGGTCAAAATTGAAAGTGGATATTTTCCTAATGTAATAATAAAAATATAGACGGTAGCATGGATAAGTCCAAGTTTAGCTGAAAATCTAGCTAAACTGAGAAACTGTATATTGCCAGCTAATCTGAGAAATGGCACTGTTAGATACACTGTAAAACTATACTGCAGGCTTAATTGAGAAAATATACTGAGGACTTAATTTAAAAGCTAATTTGCAAGCTGAGAATAACTGAGAATCTAGCTAAACTGGTAAAGTATACTGTAAGCTTAACAGAGAAACTATATATTGCTAGCTAAATTTAAAAATTATACTGCATGCTTAACTTGGAAACTAGTTTGCAAACTGAGAATAATTGCATTCTAAGAAACTATGCAAACTTAACTGAGAAACAATATATTAAGTTAGTTAAAGTACTGCAAGCTTATATGAGAAATTGTACTGCTATATAAACTACGAACTATACTTCAAGTTTAACTGAGAAACTAATTTACATATTGAGAATAACTTAGAATTGAGCTAAACTGGTAAAGTATACTGCAAGCTTAACAGAGAAACTATATATCGCTAGCTAAATTTAGTAACTATACTGCAAGCTTAACTTGGAAACTACTAAAGTGACAAAACATTCACGCGGCATGTGAATATGCAAGTTGAGAATAACTTAGAATCCAGCAAAGCTATATTTTGCTAACTAATTTGAGAAATCGTACTCCTAGATAAACTGTGCAAATTATACTGCAGACTTGACTGAAAAATGCAGTATACTGTCCTGCTTAGTTGAGAAACTAATTTGCAAGCTGAAAATAAAGTTATTTTCAGCTTGCAAATTAGTTAAAGATAAACTAAACAATGATACTGCAAGATTAACTGAGAAACTATAATTGCTAGCTGAACGGGGAAACTATACTGTATGCTTATCTAAGAATTGCGAAAGTATACAACAGGTTCGGATTACATACTCAAAACAGAAATTGGGTATCGGACGAATTTCCGCAATTAATGGATGTCCGAAAAAATATACAAGAAGCATAAATACCGCTAACTTCATAGAAAAATTCGACAGAAAATCAGAATTGCGAAAAAGTAATGGCGATAGGAGGAATGTGCGGATATGGAGGATTTCGAAGAAAAGCAAGATTTATTCGACATGTATAAAACTATCAAACAAACCATAGGAGGATATAAAAGTAAGCAAATCAGACTACTTACTCATCGATAGGCAGAATAATATTCTTACAAACACTGAACAAAAGTGGAAACAATATGTAATGACTCTCTTTGATGAGAGTAGAAATTATAATCATATTTATTACAAACATCAAAGATAATGATGGACTAGATTTAACAAGTAGAGCATGCAATAAAAGTAGTCAAAATGGAAAAGCACCTGCGAATGATGGCATACACGTGGAAGCGCTGAAAGTGCTAGAAAACGAAAAACTACAGCTCGTAGTAGTTGATCTGTTTAATACTATATATAAAATAGAAACAATCCTAGAAGACTGGCTTTGTAACAAAAGAAAACTAACGTGAAATATTGTAGCGAGTACAGACTCATTAGTCTTATGTTCTTAAATTGAAAACATCCTGCAAGATATGGCACTGAAGGGCACAGATATCAAATTAATAGCTAACCAGGATTGGAACTATAGAAAACAGAGAACAGAAACCTCCCGACATATATATATATATATATATATATATATATATATATATATATACAAAACAATCATTCGTCCAATAGCAACCTATGTTAGCGAAACAAGGACTCTAACTGCAACACAAGAGAACATTTAATGACAGTGTCACTATGACAACCAAGAATTTCAGATTACTTCTTTTTTTGAGCTTTATAAAAAGAAAATAATACACTCCCAAGACATCGAGCATAATTGCTACTGAGGTAAAGTGGTGGTAGTACCACCTAACTATTTACACGTCATGTCTATTTAAGCACATATCGAAATGTGTAAATTTTGACCCATAGGTAGGTCGTCACCGCAAACACGTAGACGTTGACAAACGTTCAACATCTTGGTAATGATTAATCAATGGTACGGTGCTCAGTAATGGTATACACTAAACAAATAGTAATAGAGGAATGACTGGCCACTGCCGGCTAAACAAACAGCTACACACGATGGGTCTGGTGGACAGCCCGTTATGTAGAGGGTGCAATGAAGAACTAGAAACAGTAAAGCATGTAATATGACCAGCTCTAGTAAACACTAAGCATCTAATACTAGGGGAGTGCTGGCCTAGTATGGCCAGCGTTGGCAACTCCTCACCTACCAGAGTTTTGCAGCTCGCACGCAGAATTGACTGGTGGAACGAGTGAGTAGCCTTAAAGGGAGGTTTCACAATGGGCACATTTTCAGACCTAAGTGTCTGTAGCTATGCTACTCTCCAGAGAACTATCCAGAATAGAGGAATGATACAAACTTTTCAATATAATGTATTTAGGGGTATCGTTACTGCTCCTTGGTATATTTATTAGGAATAGGAATACTAAAATATATCCATGGGAACTTGGGAGTAGAAAATACAGATAAATCATAAAGTGTGGGTAACAGATTCGAATCCCATCGAGAGCTGTATTTTTGCTATATATTTTTTTAAATCAACATTCAATTGGAGTATTAAGTGTTTTGAATTAATAGGAAGCTTTTAAGTAAGGGTTTGATTTTACATATAAAAAATTCATTCATTCATTATCCGTCGTGCAATAAGTATTTCACCTTTGGCAATTAAATTACGAAACCCTGTCAAAAGACGAGAATTTTACCTAGTTAATTGATAAAAGTGATGATAGTAGGAAACCGGAAATAACAAATAAACATAAAGATAGAACAATAAAATGAAAATGTAACAGTAGAAGAAAACAAATAGCTTAGACACGGATACAGAGAATATCAAACACAAATCCTCAATACCCACAGTCCGAGGAGGAATCAAAACCACAAATCTAGCATCGAGGACCGAGGGAGGAAACCATCATTCATCATTTTTTTTTGTAGTTATACAATTGATTTTACTTTTTATTTTTTTACTTAAATACCTAGGAGTAGTACTGACAGAAGACGGGAAAATGGAAGGTTAAACAGAATAAACAACACAGTTAAAACATACCACGCATTGAGCAATATCCTGATTAACAAAAAAGAGATCAAGAACAGGACAAAAATAAATATATACAAAAGCATATATAGACCTATACTGACAAATGGGGGCGAGGCGTGGTAACTAACATAAGCGATAAAAGTAGAATACAGGCAATGGAAATGAAATATGTCAGAGGAGTAAAACAAGTTACGAGAAGAGACAGAATAAGAAATGATGACATCAGAGAAGAACTGGAAATTGAAGCTATAGAAAAGAAATAACTAAACTGGTGGGGACATTTAATTAGGATGGGAAAAAAGAATCAAACAAAACAGGTATGGGAAGCAAGAACTGGAAATAAAAGAAGAAGAAGTAGACCAAGATGAGAGTGGGACAGCACAATAGAGGAAATAATAATCAACAAAGGAAAGCCAGTTAAACAAGCAAGAGAACTGACGAAGAACAGAAAAGAGTGGAAAGAATTTACAAATGTATAAACAACAGCCACAAAATGTAAAATATAATGTAAATGCAATAGCCTACACCGAAAGGTAAAAGGCAAATAGATAGATAAAATAATTAATAAAATTGAAAAACATGTCATCAAACCAGGCTACATAATCATGTGAACATCGAGGCTCTCGAGCTTCTAGATCAAATAGGATTAGAGAGAAGACGCAAACGGGTTAAAACTATGATCTCTCCTCTGGCCATTCTTCAGTTCTAGCACATTTAAACTCAAACATAATCCTCAAAAGAGGAACCAGCGTCTTTAAATAATAGAAAAACTAACTGAAACCTTTTTATATAATTTACTCCAAGAAAAAACACCCATAGATGTTTCACTTAAAACTTCAAGTAAAATAGATGAAGCTATAGAAAGTCTGGCTCAAAACATACAATAGTCAGTCTGCGAAGTATGGGTGTTGAACAACAGCACCTGTAGGCCTTCAGAGTGCTCCAAAATTGTCAAAAAGGTTATTATTATTAGAGAAGACTCAAACGAGTTACACCACACGTGCTAGTATAGCGAATAGTGAAAAGCAGAGCCAGTGATAGGGTAAACGCTAACTATAGTGTAACCAAAGACAAAACTTAGGGGCGCTGATGAATATACCTTAAATAATGAACACTGGTAAATTAAGATAGAATAAAATTGTTCATTCGTCATAGATCAGATTGGAAATATATACAGTTAATTTTGATTTTTGCTGTATATGTATAGTTGAAAACAGAACCGTGGGTTTCTAGCTCTTTCGGTAGTACGCTATTCTTTTTAAATTTTTCTTAACTATATTAAATATATATATATATATATATATATATATATATATATATATATTACTTTGAGGTAAAACGGTTACATTCCAAATCTGAGCTTCCATTAAATTGTAGGTTAGAATTTCTTCCAGACTTTATCAACGTTCCTTGACACCCGCACGGAAAGCAAATGCACCATTTTAAAGTCACTGTGTTTTAGAAGAAAATAGTAACACAATTCATACACAAGCTTAATTATTCTAGAGGTAGGTACACGCGGGTATTATGTAATTCCTATGTAGGTAAATAAATGTTAAATATCATTATATAGAAACTCATTGTACTATGCACACCGTGTAGCAATAGTCATATATCTTAAATATACTGTCTTCATTAGTCATACTATATCGTTGCATCATTAATGTTAATTTTAATCGTAATGTACCCATCACTAACCTGTATATCTACTGAGGACCAAGATGAATCACGAACGAGGCTCCATCCCATCAAAAACTTGTAAACACAACACTTGATAACACAACACCTGATAACACAACACTTGATAGCACAACACTTGCATTTAATTAGAACTAGCAACATTTATGTCCTTAAATTGTTAAAACAAATAGCGGCCATTGAACACCGCATCGCGAACTGCACTGACTAAGCGCTGCCTGCTCGCGCATTGTTCACCGCGCTTATCTACAATTTTTTGCGGATTAATATTTCCAGTCCGAGCTATTTGCGTGCGGCGCAAAAAGTTGTTTACCGGATAAAATACCAGCAATTTTATTCAAACCAATTTATTCCAAAATCCATCAAATAAAATAAAGTAATACCAAATATGTATGTAATATTAGGGGGATTAATGAAAACTTGCAGATGCTCATTATGCATAACATTTGATTCTTTATGGTTTTAGCTGCATGAGTTATACTTAACTATTTTTTTGCATTTTAAGTTTGGTAAGTTTAATATTTAATTGATTCAACGTCATATTTTTTCTAAATTCAATTTTTAACGTTTAGATTCGATGCAGATCCATTCTGAAAGTTGCTAAAAAATGTATGTTTCAGAAATTGAACGGTTGTAGCGTCTACTACGTGGTAATTAATTTTCAATGAAGGAGATGAATAAAACTACTATATTTTTTTAAATTAAACGAGTGGTAAAAAAACATAGTAGTTTTAAGGTCGTTTTAGACAAGACAATTTCTTGACTCCAAAGTTAAGGTCGTTTTAGACAAGTCAATTTCTTAGCTCAAAAGTTGTTCAAGAAATGAATTCATATATCCTCCTCCCATACAATTTGTCCTTGACAAATAGAACGTGTTATATTTTACCATTTGATCTACTATCCAATTCAATATTTCAAATAATTTACTGTATGGTATGAGACAATTTAGATTGTTTCGCATCTTGACTAACTTTTGAGTCAGGAAATTGTCTTGTCTAAAACGACCTTTAGTCAAGATGCGAGACAATCTAAATTGTCTCATACCATACAGCAAATTATTTGAAATATTGAATTGAATGGTAGATTGAATAGAAAAATATAACGCTTTCTATTTGTCAAGGACACATTGTATGGGAGAAGGATATATGAATTCATTTCTTGAACAATTTTTGAGCTAAGAAATTGTCTTGTCTAAAACGACCTTTATTCATCTCCTTCATTCAATTTATGTTTAATTTGTGAATGAATAACACGATTTGCGTTAATGATTTTATAGTTGTACTAGCCTCTTGACTATTATTTAAATATACTAGGTGGAATGACCGAATTCAATTGATGGAACTTATGTATGGTGCAAGTTAATTGAAATTGTATAATTGCGAAATTAATTCGCCAAAACAACCTTTATTTGGCATAACCATGCACACACAGTAGCTTTCTCGGGATTCACAACTTCCTTTTCAGGATAATTTATTCCTCTTCAGGATTATCTCAATTCAAGTCAGTCACACTGCAACGAGGCACAGTCACGAACCCATCCACAGAACCTGACTTCTAGTCGCTGGATTACAGGAGTACGCCACGCTCCCAGTCAACCAATATCATGAAACACCTAACAGGCGAAAATAATTCAAATCCATTTGACCTTTGTGTATTATTTTATTGACCATGTTATACACACACACATTCACGAAGAGACAAGTGAATGTGTTTGTATAACATGAGCAATAATTGAAATATAATTATTATTATTATTATATATTATCAAATAGTGCAATATAACCCTAACGTTTGAAAAATACTCCTCCTCCTACTATTCCCTCTCCCTCACCAGCTTTCTTTCCCAAGCAGATTTCCATGCCTTTCGCATCCTCTCTTAACCATTCACTCACCTTTCTGCACTTCCCCATCCACCCTGCTTTCACACCCTCATATTCTTGCTTAGATACCACCACGTGTCGCTCCCTTTACCACACAGTACAGACGTTGGGTATTCTTGTCCCATCCACATGTTCCTTCCTACTTCCTACTATTACATGTCATCCACACCTCCCGCACTAGTCTCTTATCTCCCCACTTCCTACAATCTTTCCTAAAACTTCACTACCGCAACTCCTACCACTTGCTCATCCGATTAGTTTCCTGCAGAAGCACCCTCATTGAAGAACCTGCTAGGAATGTTCGCAAACTTTAGAGTCCTAGCAGATTCTTCAAGAACCAGCCTCACTCCCTTTCGAATGTATCCCCTTCTCGAAATCTCCGCACTTCTTTTCCATACAACAATATTGGCTTCACACACGCATCCCAGATTTAACATGATATTACTAGGTTCCCATCCCACCTCTTCCATTTTCTCTTTGCCATCTCCCAAGCCATCCTCATATTTGCTTATACCCTCTTCAAATGCTTCCCAAACCGACATCTGTAATCAAAACAAGATCCTAAATACAATTCACTTTCTCAATCATTCTTCCCTTACATTTCAACTCGTCCGCTCTACTCATCCTACCCTTATTTCTAAACATCATCTATTTCGTTTCTTTCACATTCACTACTAACACCCTCTCCCAAGGTACCTTCCCATTCTTTCCAACATATCTTCCACATCTTCTCTTTCTTGGCTGTAAGCACTATAGCATCCGCATATTCGAGAGTATAATGTTCGAAATTTGTAATATATATATATATATATATATATATATATATATATATATATAATGCAAACATCTAGTAAACACGTTGTATATATTTGGTCGACTTAAACGTATTAGATCTTGAGTTGTTGCTCTGTAAGCACTAATCTATTTTAAATTATACCAATTTGCGATTTGAAAAATTCGAAAAAAAAAAGTTTTATTAATTTGTACGTCATACGGTAAGCATTTGGTTAATACTCTATATATATTTGGTCCATTTAGATATATTAAAAATCAACATATTGCGCTTTAAATTCCTATAAGTTAAAGAACAGTAAAATCTATATAGACAAAGACCTAGCGACGAAAGAAATATACAGAAAGAAAGAGAAGGCAAAAGGGAAAAGCAACAAAATATTATAATGGACGAGGAAGAATATATTTGGGATGTTCAGGAAAATGGTGTGCGGCTGAAAAAGAAGGAACTACATAGAAGGACTTCAATTTCATAGGAACTTAACAAATGCATGACATACAATTTTTGCTAGGCTAATAAAAACACTTTGTTGTTGATTTTAAAACTTAGTTAGTAGTTAATTGTATTTGTTACAATTCTGTAATTTGCTATCGACATTCGGGTTCTTCTGCCGGGTGTTAGTGTATGTGTATGTGAGTGTTAGGACTTATGTGTATGTGAGTGTTAGGACTTATGTGTATGTGAGTGTTAGGACTTGCTACTTCAGGAAATCGTCCTCGAGTTTTCTAAAGCGTCGTTAAGTGTATCTTACAAATGGTACCGACGACTACCCGGGGATTCGAACCCGGCCCGCTCGTAAACTGGGTGTGCTAACCACTGCACTACATCAGCGCGATTTGAAACTTCTATCTTTATAGAGCTATCAGTCGTAAGGCTTTTCCGCCGGTCAAGGGAGAAGCGCAGAGGAGTTTAATCACCCGGTATTTACCTTAACTTCACAGAAAACCTTTGAGACTTATTTTGTAAGAATTGAAGATTATAATTCATAGTTATAGAGTAGAATATAGGACGGACCAAGTATATACATTTCATATTGCCAGAATAAATTGTAAGTTTGCTATATTTACGTACGGGAAAACGGTAATTATTTCCTAGAACTTCCAAAACCTCTACATTTTACCATTTGAATGATCTTAATCGCATTTAAAATAAAAAAGTTATGGTCGAATAACGGCTACCAAAATATAAGTTTCCTTTTAATCATATTTTCGTATTTTTTGCAGTCTAAACCGAAATTTGTAGGTCTAGAAAATCGCCGTCGTTATTGTTTTTCCAGCATGTATATTAATACTGTCACCGAGTTAACAGAGGAAATAATACCGGTGTAAAGTTAACCTCTAAGATTGGATTGTTTGCGGGTCTATACTGACCAATTGGGGTGATCAATAAAATCCAAATTTTGAGGATTCGTTTGTTTGTGTCTTGCGGACCATAATATATAGTTATATATTTTTATTAATAATTGTTATAGGCGTTGTTGTATAATATATGTTGTAACGTAAATTACACAAGGATTATAACAAAATGACAATATAAAATGGAAAGTCTCTATCTTGGCATATTTTTCCTTCTATTTATTTTTTATTTTTAACTTTTTAACGCTCCTATCTCGATTTTAGTGGCTGGGTCTATAAAAAAATTATGCAACATATTTTGTTTAATTTTTTTACTGATCTTAGGGCAGAACATACCAGTGCACCACATGCCTGAAGGAAATTGGAAAATTTTGATTATAAGTATTTTTTTTTCGGCAACATATTTCATTATTATTATTTTTGCTTTTTGACCATGAATCCGCCATACAATAGATTTGAAAAAATTTCACAATGTTTATAACAAAATGACATTAGAAAATGGAAAGTTTCTATCTTGGCATATTTATCCTTCTATTTATTTCTTATTTTTAACTTTTACGCTCCTATCTCGATATGCCGATTTTAGAGGCTGGGTCGATACAAAAATTATGCAACATATTTTGTTTAATTTTTGTACTGATCTTAGTACAAAACAAATCAGTGCACCAGATGCCTGAAGAAAATTGGAAAATTTTGATTATAAGTATTTTTTTGTCGGCAACATATTTCATTATTATTATGTTTTTTTTACCATGGATCCGTCATACAAGTGATTTGAAAAAATTACACAATGTTTATAACAAAAAGGGCAATAGAAAATAGAAAATCTCTATCTTGGCATATTTTTTCTTCTATTTATTTTTTATTTTTAACTTTTACGCTCCTATTTCGATATGCCGATATTGTTTAGAATTTAACAACAATCATCAGACATATTTTCGGATAGGGCGCTGGGCCTTAGTCTTTTCAAAAATATTTTTAAAAATAAACATGTCCCTATTCCAAAATATGTCTGATGATTGTTGTTAAATTCTAAGCAATATCGGCATATCGAAATAGGAGCGTAAAAGTTAAAAATAAAAAATAAAGTTTCAAAAAAAGTCGTGTGGGAGAACATTATTTAAAATTGCAATTTGTATTGTTAGAATATTATTCAATAACAGCTAACAAAATATACTTATAGGACATACAAGCTATAAATTGATGCACAACTTATGTAGTTTCATTAAATAACAATTGTGGGTTTCTATGCAACTTGTCGCAAAACCCTCCTGAAACATATGAACCATCAAAGAATAGAATAATGTTGTAAATAAATTGTAATTTTTTTTTTGTGTGGAATGAACATTTCCGGGCGCTCAGTATGCATTAAATATTGTTATATATAATCTTAGCTGTATGCTTTCAAATTATCTAGATCCAGAAATTTAGTTTTTGTAAAATAGCAAATAGCAAAAGGGTGAAATTCCTTTCTCCTAACACCCACTGTCAGTCGAACAAAAGCAAACGTCTTCCAAAATTAAGTAACAAACCCATCAAAAAAATTCCTTGAAAGTCAAAAATGGGTCAGTAATGCCCCCGCAATTATCCACACTCTGGATTTTTGCGGGGCCCAACTTATTTTCAAACATTGAGTGCGCACGGAATTGTCCGATTCGTAATGGGGGCTCCCGTTTTGTTGATTGTTTGCGCTTTGCGGAGGTCCGATGTCTGTAAATAATCGCGTCTTTTACGTTTGTCGGACCGTGTCGGCGCGATTTTCGCGTGTGCGGAACGTGTTCCTGTTTAACCTACTTTCTAACCCAGTTTCGACAAATTGGGTTCCAGAGGTTTATTGCGGGGCCCCCGAAATAGGGACAAATATACATAAGACCTGTCATAAATCTAATTTTGTTTTCTATACAAAATATGACCCTGTTTCGGGGGCGATTGTGTCTCCGCCGTCGTAAAAGCCCCGGTTGCGGCCAGTGCGATCGGGACGAATGCTGATTTTATAGGTGTTTTTACAATATAATTGCTCTTAGTTTTCGCTACTGTTCCCAGAAGTCAAAAGAGAAATTTTTGAAATTGGGACGGAATTATTTTATGGCGATTTGACTTCTGTGTTGGTAGCTGGGGTTACAGCTTAATATTATACAGTCGCACGACATGTTTTTATTACGTATAGCTTGTGAAATGCTAGGGAGGGTTAATTATTAGTCACAAGGTTGTCGCAGTGATCCAACCTCTGCGTGCATATGCCGTTGATGTATTAAGTAGTCGGGAAGGGTGGTTTACCCTTAGATCCGTACTGTGTGTACCCCCTAATGTTGTGTGTCCCCTAAACATGACCCCGCTGAAGAGATTTGATTAACAATATTTGTTGTATGCGTGATCTCGAGTATCCCAAATTGATATAACTCCCTATTTCCCCATGCACAAATTGTATAAAATGCAAACGGTTTCAAATTATTTATTACTTAGCTGGGTTTACGAGCGGCCAAAGTGAAACATCCGACTACTGATATAATAAATTGTCAAATACTATACAACAACCCCGGCGTCCGTCGCTAACACAAGAAAAATCATAAAAGTTTTTGCATTCAGGGCGCGCGCTTTCGTCCTACTTTCTACTTTTACTGCACCCACTTGTAAAAGCCTTCCACGCTCTCGCTCCGGCCCCACGCGACAAAGCCATTCCGGGCATCATCCTGGAACGATTCAAGGACGACGGCCGCAGTTTTCGGAAACGATGCTGCAATAAATCCACCAAACAAAATCGAAAATGGTTTACGAAAATCATAAGCAACTGACGTGGGTCAATAGTTGAGACGTTTGCACCGATTTGATACGCACCATGCACACGAATTACACTTTCATTCATAAATTATATGATCATTTGTGATAACAATTGGGCTGTACTAGTCAATATTTTGGTTTACTGCAGACGTTATGACAGAATTAGTGATTATAAATCCTTATGATGTTCAAAGCTATATATGACATTCAATTGTATTTTCTCCAGTTATGAATAATGCTGTATATAAGTTTGTCTGTGTTAGTATCTGAACAATTTAATTAATTAAGTAAATAACATTATTTTCTATGATTAAATTTAATGTCATTTATTAATTTAATAGTAATTAAAGAATTATATATGAAAAATAATGTAATGCATAGTTCAAGTCGTTTGAAATAGTGAACGGGCATAGTTTGATTGGTGGGGACCGCCCGCCCACCCCACCTTTGTTCGCATAGTTTTTCCATAGGATACCACTCTTCTTGGAATAGTTTAAACAATATTAAACATCTATATCCATCGAAAAAACTATGCGAGCGTAGGTGGGGTGGGTGGTCGTCCCCTACCAACCCGACTATGCCCGTTCATTATTTCAAACGACTTGAACTCTGCACTATTCTGTTATCCATTACTTTCTATGAAAATGTATCTCAATATTTTTGTTTGTTCTAAATAATTCGTGATTATAAATCATTGTCCTATGTCAGTATTTGAAGATTATGTTTTTAATGTTGGTTCACCATATTAACTTACTATGTAACAACAACTAGATAAACGTGATGTTTGTGAAAACGAACATATGTATAATACAAATATATAATTGATAGATGAATCCGTCTATTAGTAATGAATAGTAATTTCTATAGAAACAAAGAGAGATTGGATTCTTTATGTTTTCGTTGAGTATTGATTAAAATGGCTGAATTGCGTAATCTTCGATTCTGATACGGAGAGAGCGTGTATGTGTATGTGTGTATGTGCGTGTGACAAAAGGGGCAAAATTGAATCTGGTAACCCCTAGGAACGTCAGCTTGTGTGGGTCTGGTTGACCCTAAAGCGCATCGCGAGCAGAGGGTAACAAAAAGGAAGGGATTGCGCGCACCCCCTCAATCATATGGCACCCCCTAATATCCTGTGACGTCCTTGATAATGCACAACACACTACAACTACTACACCGTACTCTCTCCCTAGCCTGTATAACAAAACTTCCTCCTCATCCACTATAATATGCACTTTATCTAGATCTATCGGCGCAATTGTTGCACGGGCGTATCTTATCAATCAATCATTCATGACGGGTACGTAATTATGGGAATTATTCGCGAATTTTATTACCTTCATGCAATCATGACTAAAATGCAGTCTGAAACAAATATTCAGTATACAATAGACTGTGAAAAAAAAACATCTGCCCTTTTCGTTTTTCAAATATCAATCGGACTCGCGGCTGATTTTTTATTCTTCCACAACCGCGTTATCCTCCAGCGACAGGCCGCAACACACACACACATATAAGAAATATTTTATTTTTACTACAAAAAGAAAGAAGAAGAAAAAAAAACCGAACCAAACACATATATCAACCTGTCCGAGGAGTCCTTTCAGCGCGGCGCGGAAGGAGCAACAGGCACCCTTGCAAATATTTAGAGTGTGCGGACAGGTATTGCGTCTTTATATCTCGGAAACGCCATTAATTTTTCCGTTGATGTCTTCACTATCGGACCCGGAATGGTTTCTGTTTGCACAATAACTTTTTTGTTGGGTAGAACGCGTATACACACTCGTTTTTATATTAAGATAAATTGACGACGGGGAGGCCGGAGGGTTTGGAAATTTCTTTTCGGGGGCATCCTTATTGTCGAACCAATAATGGATTATTTCCGAAAATTGGTAGCCGGGTCAATTTTATGGATTTAATTAAATTAAATTATATGAACACTTTCGAGAGATAACCTCGGTATAACAATAAATCAATAAAAAGTCGTGTTATCCACGGCCGATTTCCATTAAAAACTAATCAAGAACAAATTACGTGTGATGATGACCGAAAACGTACATACTAGGAACAGTGATTTTCAAAATAAAAAATCATTTTTAATTTTAATCACTGTTCACTGTTTAGGTATCAAGAGGACTTTTACAAAAAATAGAAACAAGTTTTTCCAAAAAAATAGAAATAAATTGATAATTAATCATTTTTAATTTTGAAAATCACTGTTTATAGGACCTATCAAGAGGATTTTTACAAAAAAAATAGAAACAAATGTTCTCATATCATAGAAAGTAAAACATCATTTAGATGTTTAAAATATTGTGTGAATATTAATGAAGTTTTTCCAAAAAATAGAAATAAATTGATAGTTGTTCATTTTTAATTTAGAAAATCACTGTTGATAGGTCCTATCAAGAGGACTTTTACAAAAAAAATAGAAACAAATGTTTTCATATGATAGAAAGTAAAACATCATTTAGATGTTTAAAATAGTGTGTCAACATTAATGAAGTTTTTCCAAATAAATTGAAATAAATTGATAATTGATCATTTTTAATTTTGATAATCACTGTACATAGGTCCTATCAAGAGGACTTTTACAAAAAAATAGAAACAAATGTTTTCATATGATAGAAAGTAAAGCATCATTTAGATGTTTAAAATAGTATGTAAACATTAATGAAGTTTTTACAAAAAATAGAAATAAATTGATAATTGTTAATTTTTGATTTTGAAAATCACTGTTTATAGTTCCTATCAAAAGGAATTTTACTAAAAAAATAGAAACAATTGTTTTCATATGATAGAAAGTAAAACATCATTTAGATGTTTAAAATATTGTGTGAATATTAATGAAGTTTTTCCAAAAAATAGAAATAAATTGATAGTTGTTCATTTTTAATTTAGAAAATCACTGTTGATAGGTCCTATCAAGAGGACTTTTACAAAAAAAAATAGAAACAAATGTTTTCATATGATAGAAAGTAAAACATCATTTAGATGTTTAAAATAGTGTGTCAACATTAGTGAAGTTTTTCCAAAAAAATAGAAATAAATTGATAATTCATCATTTTTAATTTTGAAAATCACTGTTCATAGGTCCTATCAAGAGGACTTTTATATAAAAAATAGAAACAAATGTTTTCATATGATAGAAAGTAAAACGTCATTTAGATGTTTAAAATAGTGTGGCAACATTAATGAAGTTCTTCCAAAAAAATAGAAATAAATTGATAATTGATCATTTTTAATTTTGAAAATCACTGTTCATAGGTCCTATCAAGAGGACTTTTATATAAAAAATAGGAACAAATGTTTTCATATGATAGAAAGTAAAACATCATTTAGATGTTTAAAATATTGTGTCAACATTAATGAAGTTTTTCCAAAAAATAGAAATAAATTGATAATTGTTCATTTTTAATTTTGAAATCACTGTTCATAGGTCCTATCAAGAGGACTTTTACAAAAAAAATAGAAACAAATGTTTTTATATGATATAAAGTTAAACATCATTTAGATGTTTAAAATAGTGTGTCAACATTAATGAAGTTTTTCCAAAAAATAGAAATAAATTGATAATTGATCATTTTTAATTTTGAAAATCACTGTTCATAGGTTCTATCAAGAGGATTTTTACAAAAAAGAAATAGAAACAAATGTTTTTATATGATACAAAGTTAAACATCATTTAGATGTTTAAAATAGTGTGTCAACATTAATGAAGTTTTTCCAAAAAATAGAAATAAATTGAAAATTTTTCATTTTTGATTTTGAAAATCACTGTTTATAATTCCTATCAAGAGGAATTTTACAAAAAAATAGAAACAAATGTTTTCCTATGATAGATAGTAAAACATCATTTAGATGTTTAAAATATTGTGTCAACATAAATGAAGTTTTTCCAAAAAATAGAAATAAATTGATATCTAATAATTTTTATTTTTGAAAATCACTGTTCATAGGTCCTATCAACAAATGTTTTTATATGATAGAAAGTAAAACATTATTTAGATGTATAAAATAGTGTGCCAACATTAATGAAGTTTTTTCAAAAAAATAGAAATAAATTGATAATTAATCATTTTTAATTTTGAAAATCAATGTTCATAGGTCCTATCAAGAGGACTTTTACAAAAAAATAGAAACAAATGTTTTTATATGATAGAAAGTAAAACATCATTTAGATGTTTAAAATATTGTGTCAACATTAATGAAGTTTTTCCAAAAAATAGAAATAAATTGATAATTGATCATTTTTAATTTTGAAAATCACAGTTCATAGGTCCTATCAAAAGGACTTTTACAAAAAAAATACAAACAAATGTTTTCATATGATAGAAAGTAAAACATCATTTAGATGTTTAAAATAGTGGGTCAACATTAATGAAGTTTTTCCAAAACATAGAAATAAATTGATAATTGTTCATTTTTAATTTTGAAAATCACTGTTCATAGGTCCTATCAAGAGGACTTTTACAAAAAAAATAGAAACAAATGTTTTTATATGATAGAGAGTGAAACATCATTTAGATGTTTAAAATATTGTGTTTACATTAATGAAGTTTTTCCAAAACATAGAAATAAATTGATAATTGTTCATTTTTAATTTTGAAAATTACTGTTCTTAGGTATCAAGAGGACTTTTACAAAAAACTAGAAACAAATTTTTTCATATGATAGAAAGTAAAACATCATTTAGATGTTTAAAATAGTGTGTCAACATTAATGAAGTTTTTCCAAAAAATAGAAATAAATTGATAATTAATCATTTTTAATTTTGAAAATCAATGTTCATAGGTCCTATCAAGAGGACTTTTACAAAAAAATAGAAACAAATGTTTTCATATGATAGAAAGTAAAACATCATTTAGATGTTTAAAATAGTGTGTCAACATTAATGAAGTTTTTCCAAAAAATAGAAATAAATTGATAATTGATCATTTTTAATTTTGAAAATCACTGTTCATAGGTTCTATCAAGAGGATTTTTACCAAAAAAATAGAAACAAATGTTTTTATATGATAGAAAGTAAAACATCATTTAGATGTTTAAAATATTGTGTCAACATTAATGAAGTTTTTCCAAAAAATAGAAATAAATTGATAATTGATCATTTTTAATTTTGAAAATCACAGTTCATAGGTCCTATCAAAAGGACTTTTACAAAAAAAATACAAACAAATGTTTTCATATGATAGAAAGTAAAACATCATTTAGATGTTTAAAATAGTGGGTCAACATTAATGAAGTTTTTCCAAAACATAGAAATAAATTGATAATTGTTCATTTTTAATTTTGAAAATCACTGTTCATAGGTCCTATCAAGAGGACTTTTACAAAAAAAATAGAAACAAATGTTTTTATATGATAGAGAGTGAAACATCATTTAGATGTTTAAAATATTGTGTTTACATTAATGAAGTTTTTCCAAAACATAGAAATAAATTGATAATTGTTCATTTTTAATTTTGAAAATTACTGTTCTTAGGTATCAAGAGGACTTTTACAAAAAACTAGAAACAAATTTTTTCATATGATAGAAAGTAAAACATCATTTAGATGTTTAAAATAGTGTGTCAACATTAATGAAGTTTTTCCAAAAAATAGAAATAAATTGATAATTAATCATTTTTAATTTTGAAAATCAATGTTCATAGGTCCTATCAAGAGGACTTTTACAAAAAAATAGAAACAAATGTTTTCATATGATAGAAAGTAAAACATCATTTAGATGTTTAAAATAGTGTGTCAACATTAATGAAGTTTTTCCAAAAAATAGAAATAAATTGATAATTGATCATTTTTAATTTTGAAAATCACTGTTCATAGGTTCTATCAAGAGGATTTTTACCAAAAAAATAGAAACAAATGTTTTCATATGATAGAAAGTAAAACATCATTTAGATTTTTAAAATATAGTGTCAGCATTAATGAAGTTTTTCCAAAAAATAGAAATAAATTAATAATTGATCATTTTTAATTTTGAAAATTATTGTTCATAGGTCATATCAAGAGGACTTTTACAAAAAAATAGAAACAAGTGTTTTCATATGATAGAAAGTAAAACATCATTTAGATGTTTAAAATAGTGTGTCAACATTAATTAAGTTTTTCCAAAAAATAGAAATAAATTAATAATTGTTCATTTTTAATTTTGAAAATCACTGTTTATGGTCATATCAAGAGGACTTTTACAAAAAAAATAGAAACAAATGTTTTCATATGATAGAAAGTAAAACATCATTTATATGTTTAAAATATTGTGTTAACATTAATGAAGTTTTTCCAAAAAATAGAAATAAATTGATAATTGATCATTTTTAACCCTATGGTTTAGAAAAAGTAAAAATCCGAAAATTTGGACCCTCCCCAAGTTTCCACTAATCTCCCGAGGTGGAATGGAAAACGCACAGCAACCCCGAACAATATCTTAAAATTTTATTGTCTTCGTAATTTTGTCCAGATAGAATGTACTTGCCTACTGGATTATCAGAAGGGTAAAATTTTTCGGGTTGAATTTTTTAAAATCAATGTTAAGTGAAGAGTGTACGAGTATACCAATGGGAACTCTTAGAAACATGTTTAGAATATAAAATACTACTAGCTAAATTGTTCGTTAGTCCTTAGAATAGTTACAATTTTATTTTGTGTTTGTAAATGAATAAATAAATATAATATTAATAATTTAAAAAAATTAAATTTTAACTCAATGAAGGAAATAAATAATAAATCTATTGACTAGAAACGGTTTCAAACTAAAAACTTCATATGTACGTAATTAATTATTATTAATTTTGTGTAGCAAAGGAAATAAATAATATATATCGCACTGTGAGATGAAAAATGTAACTACCAACAGTTTTTGAGATAAATGCATTTTAAAGATCGCAATCGTTCTAATAGTTTTACCAGTTTTACCATTGAGTATAAAGTTTTCTATTTAAAAAAATAATTAGGTTTATTTTAAACGCAAAAAGGATTAAAAAAGCGTTAAAATATACATAAGAATCATCAAAACAAAAATCAAAACTTGAAAATTCATTTTAATAATAATAATAAGTTTTTAATAAATATATAATTCTAAGAATAAATATATAAATATATAATTCTAAGAATAAATATATAAATATATAATTCTAGGCGAGGAATACAGGAAGCTACACCACCTGAAGTAAATCCGCATAGTACCAGTCATTATCGGATCTACCGGTGAAATACCTACAAACCTCCACAAATCATTAAGTGATATAGGCCTAAATGAATATATATATATATATATATATATATATATATATATATATATATATATATATACATAGAAATGCAGAAAGCAGCACTGCTTTCGACCAGTAGTATTGTGAGGAAGGTCTTGAACATAAATACATAAAACAAACCCTATATCAGAGCTTCATCATGTTGGCCATAAATGCCCCAGGATAAGTAATTTTTTTCTCAGCAGTAGCTGGAGAAACTGTAACAAATCAGGATAACATTTTATTCCCCAACAGTTGCCCATTTACCGGAAAATATACACAGAAGGAACTAATAATAATGAATGAATTTATAAATATAAAAGTATAAAGATAAAAATAAATATAAAAGTATATACCGAATAAGATATTTAAAGATTACTATGCCCATGTCAGTAATACGTTTTTTTATATGTGACAAGGTGTCGTTGTGTATATCACAGTAATGTGATATATTATTAAAAGTTCTGCACAAGTTTGTAATCGGGGTATTAACACCTAAGTTGGTTTTTCCTAGAGTACTAAGTGGCATCTAGAAGAAATCCTAGGTACTACAAGATTGATTTGTGCTAATAAATCCGGAATATCCCCACTGTTGTTAAGGAGCTTATACAAGAAAGATTTTGAAAGTTATAGTTATACTTGTCATCTTACAGTGCGATATTAAAATCTTTATAGATTTTAATTGTATTGAATTTGAAAATCAATTACGTTTGCGAAATGAATCACACACACATACACATCGATATCCTTTCCACCAATGTGTGCATAATTCGGTTGGGCGCGCGATGGGGTAGGGGTGCGCGCCTCTCTCTTCCTATCAACCCCATTGTGAGCGTGGTTGTGAGTCAGCGAGTTTGGGGGCGCGCGTGGTCTATCGCCCCAGGCCAGCCCGCAACGTTCCCACTGAACAACCACGCCGGCCAACTCCGGGTCTACCAGCAGCATAATAGCGGCTGGATCCGGCACTTACCATGCGACCCCATAAGTTAGACACGAACCCCCCGGCGCATTAGAAAAGGGTAGCGGTCCGGACGGCGGCGGTAATAGCGCACGACCCCTACCCCCCCAGCGCCGTCTTCCGCATGTATCAATCAATCCGGATACGAAATTACATTAAGATCTCGATTATTCAAACAAGGATCGCGACGTAACGCCTGATGCTTTCACTAGGAAGAGGGGGCTCGGGGGTTGTGATCTCTATGCAAATGAAAATTTCAGCGGCACGTCGCGTGATGGCAGTAATTCATTTGAATTACTTGGTTAATTGGATTAACAGACCATTTTTAATTCTGTTTGATTATGCAATGACATTCTTAATTAATATAGTTTTATTATAACAATGATTAGTACTACTGTAGTAGTACTGTGTACTATTTCTATGTTCTTCAAATTAGTTCATAATAGATTTAACTAACTAATGTTAGGTTCTCACAAAGTCTGGTTAAACGTTAATCAACTTTTAAAGTGCTAATGCCTAACAAATATGTATTAACCAATAGTTGGAAACTGTCGAAAAAATTTACTCATTAATTATCTGTACTAAACACATCGAAACGAAACTAGCGAAGGGAAAAGGACACGATTGGAAAAAATAAAGAGAGAAGAATAGGCAGTCTCAACAAAAAAGATATAACAAAAACAACAGCGCAAACAAAAAGGACGATGAGAATTGGAAACGGGAATATACGCAGTCTGAAAGGCAAAGAACTTGAACTAATAGAAGAATTTAAAAATACAAAATTAGATATAATGGCGATAACAGAAACAAAAAAAGAAAGGCAGATGTTTAGAAAGGGCCATAAATGACGACATACAAATATATAGTGAAATTGAACAAAGTGAAAGAGCGAGAGTAGGAGTGGGTTGCATAATAACCAAAAGGTTAGAACAGTCAATAACGGAATAGGAATGCGTAATCGAAAGGTTAATGACAGTAAAAAATGAAGAGATAGATGGATGGAAGGGAAACCTAATCATAGTATATGGACCAAACATACGACGAAAGTAAAACAGAAAAAGACAAATCTTGGGAAGAGCTACAAATATTATACGAGAAGCCAGGAGAAAATACTTACATTACATCGGCATCTTTTAAGATATTAGATTTTTACAAATTATTAATAAAAAGTTTACACTAAATTAATCACAAATTATGTATTTTTACACTACTTTCAAAATAAACCGTCCGTATAAAATATTATCCTTACGGTGCCCTATTGAAGGAAAATCGTCAGAAAATATTATCATAGTCTATAGTTTACTATACTATACATAAAAGTTTCTCCATGTTCGACCAATACATTATTAAAATGCTACCAGTTTTATGAAAAAAAAAATTTTACTATCACCCACCAAAAATAAAATTTTATGAATATATAGCTTCGGTAAAAAAAAAATGTGGAGATGTGCAAAAGGGTCAAAAGGGCTATTTTATAGACGACATAAACAGTTTTTTAACGAAATTTTTTCGTACCGTTAGCGGCTCCTGTTCACTTTTTTATTCCCCACAATATGACAATAAATGCAATTTTTAAGGGTATTTTATGAGAGTGTAAAACATAAAAAAAGAGTAACCAGTAGCAAAAAAAAAGTACTGGTTATAAACTTGATCCGCAGCCCCCCCAAACATTTACAGCCTCGGATGTTGTGGAGGAGAAAAATTTAAGTAGTGCTATAATAAATAAATTGAATAAGTATTTGTGTACGGATATGGATTATGGTGGCTTAGCATCTTTGTCTTTGGCGGCACATAAGAAGGGGTATTTCTGTGGCAATCCATTCTGGGGGGGTACTTAAATGTTTCGGCTTGCTTGAGGATGTTGCTGCTATTTTCGGCGCGTACGTCAAAGCGGCGCTGGTTTCTTAATCCATGTAAATCCCGCACGGCGGCAATATAAATATTTGGGTGTTCTATTAAATTCCGCAAAGTCAGCAAATTGGATTATCTTTCGGTGTCCTTTCAAACTGCCCGGTCGGTGGCATGTGAACGCAGTTATAAAACGGGAGCCGCTTTCTATAAGACGAAAAGGGTTACACGCCCCCCACGGCCACACGCGCCCCGTCGCATTGTCCCTATACAACGCAATGTAATAGGATTTATCATAATATTTGTTGCTGAATGTTTACGTTCGCCGAAAACTGGAGCGCACGGCCGAAAACGGGTGCAATTACTTAACTGACTTGAATTTATGAATTTCTAGACCAAGTTATAAAATGTTGTAAAGGGTTATACAATCCAGATTTTATACAACCGATTTTTCAAAACTGACATCTGCTTATGCTTACAGTAATTTCATTCAAATTTGTATTATATTGAATTTTACAATAACTGACTAATTAGTAACGTTATAATATATACATTTTTATAAAAGGCTATGTTATTTATTATATTATTATTAATAATAATAACAATAGTTTATTTTGATACTTGCACATAATTAAATAGAGATGGTATCTTGCATCACAACGCTAATTAGGCCATTTTCCACAAAAAATGTCAGTAGGTATCTAGTTTGCCAGTTATAATCGCAAATTAGTTCTAAATACGAATAAAATGAAGAAAAAAAAATCTTATCGAGGATTCGAACTTAATCCGCCAGGTTATAAGTCCTGTTTCTGAAATATTCTCAAACAGCGATTCTAATAAAAAAATATTCGTGGCTCAAAAATATCAGAGATTGGACTGGGGTGCAATTTTTGACCGATCGCTATTATCATGCGCTATAAGCGTACAAGTTTCATAGCGCTGAACTGATAGAATTAACTCAATAATTAATTTCAAAACCTAACTATTGTCAAGCTTTCAGTTCTGTCAAAGATAAGCATTATTTTTCACGAAGCGAAGGGTCAAAAATCGACGTTATTCGCAATAATAGCGAAAGTGTCTTGATCGCTATATTCGTAGCGATCGCTCAAAAATCCAGCCCCTGGTCTCAATACAGACACTCTCTTTACAACTGCATAAAATAGAAACTAGTACGCCATAATTGTCGCCAACATTCAATAATTAAATAAACGAATATGACACATCCAGAAGAAGAAGCGAATATACTATCATACCACATCATCATCATCATAATATAGCAGCCTGTCTTGTCCACTGCTGGACATAGGCCTGTCATAATATCCTCAATTGTTTCGGTCCTGAGCTTCTTGCTTCCAGTTCTTGGTGATCCGCTCCAGATCATCCGTCCATCAGGTTGCCTTGAGTTCAGAATGTGTTCAGTGTTTGTACCCTAATCCTTCTCATCTCTTAAATCTGTCCATAAGTGCTCAACGAGCCATGGATCGCTCTTGGCTGGGAATCACTCTGAAATTCAGAATTCGGAATGAACAAATACGACAACACGGGTTATGTATGCAATTGAGTTACTTTCTCAATTGCATCGCTCTAACCACCACACCTTAAGTGGAACTTGACCGCAGAGCAGTCTTGCGACATGTCCGGTCAAATTCCATTTGTGGTGGTTAGGGTTAGCGATGCAATTGATAAAGTATCTCATGCATAGATATCCCTTGTTGTCGTATTTGTTCATTTCGAATTCTGCGTTTCAGAGTGATTCCCAGCCAAGAGCGATCCATGGCTCGTTGAGCACATATGGACAGATTTAAGAGATAAGAAGGATTAGGATACAAACACTGAAGTACTAACCTCAGAAACTCTTGAAACACAAAATGTGCCAATATACGCATCGACTTTGCCTACAAATGGTGATTCTCATAATGAAACTTTTCATCCTGTTTTCGTATACTCTGTATTTTGCGAAAAAACAGCTCTGATATTTTTTCATAGTGCACTGACTTCTTGTCAAAAGTAAGTCCATTGAAAAATATATCTTTTCAAATTCAAAAATATATTGACTATAAAATTAAAAAGACGAAATTCTCAATGTACATGTGATTCAGCCTGTTCACCAACGCAAGGTACTAATTCATCGAGCAGGAAATTATGGATTAGGCAGAAGAGGATAAAATTATAGCCGGGGACATTAGTAGCGGAGTGGGAAACATTACAGAAGGATACGAGGAAATAATGAAGAAAACGGCGAAGAACCCAGAAACAACAATCGGATAAGAATGCCGGAGTACTGCTTAATGACCATCATGACAAATTCTAATACAAAATTCTAATACAAAGAAATACATAAGATTACAAGAGAGGAAAAAAGTCTATAATAGACTATACACTAGTTGAGAAAGACAAATTCAGAAATGTAGTAAATACTAGAGTTAAAAGAGAACAAGATATCGGTAGTAAACACTATGTGGTAGCAATAAAGAAAATACGAAACAAGCAAGGACAAGACACTCAAAAGCAAGTAATAAAAGAATCTACAAACTAAAAGAGAAGCAGATAGCGGTTGTAAACACTATGTGGTAGCAATAAAGAAAATAGGAAACAAGCAAGGACAAGACACTCAAAAGCAAGTAATAAAAGAATCTACAAACTAAAAGAGAAGCAGATAGCGGTTGTAAACACTATGTGGTAGCAATAAAGAAAATAGGAAACAAGCAAGGACAAGACACTCAAAAGCAAGTAATAAAATAATCTACAAACTAAAAGAGAAATAAATAACCAGAGAGTACCAATAGAAATAGAATACGACAAGTAGATTAACATGCAGTAAATAGACATGAAGAACTAATGTGGTACGTCGTATCAAACGAGGAACCGAAAACAAACGAATTGATGTAGTCAACAGGTAAAAGAAGAAGTCACAAAAAAAGAAAGGAATGTGGAAAACATGTGTATAGCTGGGACCGGCACAAACATATGAGATGCACAGCAAAAAAAAAAGACAAAGGCAAAAGAGGAAATCCAAAAGGCCAAAAAAAAACAAGTGGGAAGAGTCTGGAAAGAAGATTGAGGATAATAATCGAGAAAATCAAAAACTTTTCTTCAAAGTGCTATAAAATTTAAGAACGGAAAACAGATGCCAACTGCAGCAAATTAAGAACTGATGCCGTTATAGAACGAGAAAATCAAAAACTGTTCTTCAAAGTGCAATAAAATTTAAGAACGAAAAATAGATGCCAACTGCAGGAAATTAAGAAATGATGCCGCTATAGAACGAAAAAATCAAAAAAATTTCTTCAAAGTGCTTAAAATTTAAGAACGGAAAAAAGATGCCTACTGCAACAAATTAAGAACTGATGCCGCTATAGAACACCTTCCTATCTATATTTTCATATCCCTTTCCATATTTTTTTTCGTGTATGTTATGGTTAGAATTTTTACATGAGCCTTACTAATTCCTCTTCTTTCCCGTACTCGTATTCTTCTTATGTTCCATGTTCCCATTTTATATTTTTTCCTGTCCTGTGTCCTTTTTCTTTGTTTGTGTTCCTTATATTGCCTTATCAAAACACAAACAAGAAGCAGCAAACAGCCTGGTGGTCGCAAGACATAAGAGAGAAAATAAAGGTAAAGAAAAAAGCATGGCAAAGATATCTAAATGACAAAAATAGTAACAACTACGAAAAATATAGTTTAAAGAGGAAAATAGTAAAAGCTGAGGTCAGAATAGCAAAGAGCAGGGAATGTGAAAAGTTCGCAGGGACAATGGAAAAAAATGCAAAGGAAAACCAAAAATTATTCTATAAAACACTAAAACTAAACAGAAAAGAAAATGGACAAGTGACTTATACACAAGACAATCAAGGAATATTACTGAAGGACAACAAAAAATACTGGAAAGATGGAAAGAATATTTTGAAGACTTACTACACACAAAATGATGGAAATGAACAGAAGACAAGAAACAGAGACCAGAACGACTCGTAAGCAGGCATAAAGACTATCATTGAAAAAGAACTACTAGAAATAATAAGGGAACTGAAAATAGGGAAAGGACAAGATCAGATTACAGGAGAAATTATTAAGCACATGGGACCTGTAGGTAACGAAATCCTGCTGAAATTGATAAACAAAATATGTAGGAGCAATAAAATACCTAAAGATTGGAAAATATCGTTAATTATACTGATCCACAAGAAAGGCGATAAGACAAAATGTTCAAACTATAAGGGTATAACACTCGTAAGCATAGGTATGAAGATCTTAGAAAAAACAATTAACAAGAGAATATTAGCAAAAAATAGAGCAGACGCTTTTTCACGGTCAAAAAAATTACAGAAAAAAGAATTGCAAATAATAAAATCACATACCTAGCATTCATCGACCTGGAAAAAGCATTCGACACGATACCAAGAAACAAATTATGGAAAATCCTGGAAGACAGAGGTGTAGAAAGAAAGACAGTCGAATTACTACAAAACATATATAAGAACAACACCCATGCAATAATACACAAGAAACAAACATCAAGAACATTTAAGACAACCACTGGACTAAGACAAGGAGGCGGGCTCAGCCCTGCGTTATTTAACATATACATGGATGAAATAATGAATCACCAGAAACCAAAAAAACGAATATAGATTACAAAAACATGCAAGTAGTAAAAATATCGTCGTAGTGATAGGAGAAAATGAAGCTAATCTGCAGCACAACCTGAGTGTATGGAAAAAGTGTCTAAGAGAAGTATAATATGAAAATGAATTATAACAAACCAAAAGTGATGATAATAGGAAACCGGAAAGAACAAATAAATATAAAGATAGAACAACACAAAATAGAGCAAGTAAAACAACTCAAATACCTAGGAGTAGCACTGACAGAAGACGGGAAAATGGAAGGTGAACTTAGTGACAGAATAAACAACACAGTTAAAACATACCACGTATTGAGCAATGTACTAATTAACAAAAAAGAGATCAGAAGGACAAATATATATATATATATATATATATATATATATATATATATATATATATATATATATATATATCTATACTGACATATGGGAGCGAGACGTGGAAACTAACGAAGAGGGACAAAAGTAGAATACAGGCAATGGAAATGAAATATCTCAGAGGAGTAAAATAAGTTACGAGAAGAGACATAATAAGAAATGATAACATTAGAGAAGAACTGGGAATTGAAGCTATAGAAAAGTATATAGAAAAGAAACAACTAAACTGGTGGGGACATTTAATTACACAAAAAGAATCAAACAAAACAGGTATGGGAAGCAAGAACTGGAAATAAAAGAAGAAGAGGTAGACCAAGAAAAGAGTGGACAACATAATAATCAAGAAAGGAAAGATAGTTAAGCAAGCAAGAGAACTGGCAAAGAATAGAAAGGAGTGGAAAGAATTTACAAATGTATAAACAGCAACAATAACTGTAACTTCCTTTTCTCAATAACCTGCCTACTCGTGTATTCTTTATTGTTTTATGCGTCCTTCTTCGTGTTAGTTTTTTTGTGGCTTCAGCTCCTTTCATTACTACTCCATTTTCTTTTTTATCCCAAACGTATATACGGGGGTGTACGGGGGTGACTCTGTAGATGTAGTACCTTTCACCAAAAATGATCGCTTCTAGAGACATAGTCGACCCATAGTTGGCAATGACAGGGCACTCAATTCTTAGCTATGGCCCCACGTGTCACACCCTGGAAACTAACTAGAAGACCAAACTAGCTAAGGATGGCCAGATATGGCGAACTCTGTGGCGTCTGACTTATAATGGGCGACCAGAAATAACGTCGTACCCAGAGTGGACAGCCGATCAATGCGTGCAGAGGATTCAGTGGCCCCACTGCATTTAAAATACCCCTACTAGAAGTACAGATTACAAATAGTGATGCGCCTCAAGGATTTCGGGATCAGAGGTGTGAAATGGACTACCAGCCAAGAAGAGGTAGGACCCAGGCTTCACTTGGAAAATATGCGACTGGTCAACAAACACAAGCTCAAGTCGCTTAGGATGCCAAGATGGATCGTTCGTGAAACACCGGAGTGAAGTTATCCATTTTCTATAATTCCGGCGGCCGCGCGGGGTCGCTACGCGGATTATGATTCTCCAGTAGTAGAGCATTAAAAAAAATTGATTTTTGGTACAATTGTTTACACATGTCTTGGTAACCATAATATAAGAGTAAAAGAAAATTAAGTTGATTTAGTTAGTTGTTATTGAATAAAATTTGCAAGAAAACATTTTGTAATTTTTAGCAGCCTAGCCCACTAAGATTTTTTTCAAAATTTTCATGTTTTGTTTAGAATTTAATAGTAATCATTAAACATATTTTTTTAAATATGCGCGGGCCTTAGTTTTTTTTTAAATTAATTTTGAACCTAAACTTGTTAGTATACGGCGTGCTAAAAAATCAATAAAATCGATTAGAACCTAAGGAATGTGTTTATATTTTCTGTAATGATTAACACTTACAAGGTCAGCATATGTTGGAATAAAAAATTAAAAAATTACGCCCTACTATTTCTTGGCGGCAGTGAAAGTCAAAATGATTCAATTTTCCATCCTAGCCAACGAAGAATTTTTTTCAAATTTTCACCATTTGTTACTAACCCAATAGTGGTTACAAAAAGAATTTTTTTTAGATATGCGCGGATACATATTTTTTTTTTATATCGATTTTTAATTAAGTAAACCATACAACATTTTTGTGAAGACAGAATAAAAAACATATTTGACAGGTCGGTCGGCTTCCCTTTTTTATATATATATATATATATATATATATAGATGAATTCCCGTCGTCTGACGACGATCATGAATCTACTATCTTGCCAACTCCTCTCGGGCAGTGTGACTTTTTGTATACTTTTTCTTTCAAAATATTTCTAAACGTAATATTGTGCGCCCTGCTTCTTCGTCATCTATCTAGTTAGTTGCAACTTCTACGATTACACTAAACGCAACTATGCTACTATCGCATTGTTTTTGTCCCTATTTGAAGAACTGTCGTGTATTACCGACAGTTAGTCATATGCACTGGCAGTACAAAAGTCATAAATATTTATTACTTTTGTGCTGTCAGTACATATGACTAATATTAGGCCGGCTTCAAAACATTGTCTTAATTTTTATATTATAGCGATGAATATTTATATTTAAAATACATAAATACGATTGTTATGCCATATATTTGGCGAATATGCAATAGGCCTAAAAGACAACTGCTTAAATCCGCTTAATTTTGTAGGAAATAATTGAATTAATAACACAAATTCAATATATTCCCCAAAGAAAATTGTCCTTGAATACGCTACTGAAATTGTCCAGCTGCAAAAAACAGTAAATTGTAGTTGACAAAACAAGTGTGCCCAAATAAATGTACCTTTACAAAAAGCTAGGCGTGTACTTGTACGATTTTAATTTGTGAACCACCTTGCAGCTTATATTTTCACCTGCTAAGTGCATTACCTGGACGACCACACATTGTTTTTGTACAATTGTGAACAGGTGTATTAAACTACGGGACGTCTGTCTACTTTTTTGTAGTGACTCATTTTGACAAATTTATTTAAGGCGAATCTCGGAAGATGAAATACGGTTCAATGTTCACCTAATCGCGCGGTCTTTTCTAGTCAACATTTTATAATTTTCTGAAAATATGTTTGGATATTTCTCCAGTCTAAGGATGATTTGATACTTTGTTAGGATGAAAAAATTAATTTTTTGTTTCGAAATAGTTAAACTAACATAGTAAAAAATATGCAAAAGTAGTCAATATTTGCAACAGAAAAGTATATATTTACTCCGATTTGTAATCAAAATTCAACAGAAATTCCTCTAAGAGATTGCAGTTTCATATTTCAAGTTTTGACAAATACAATCTGATAATGCCTAATTACAGTAGTATAGTTTATAGACATCCGTGCAATTATCACAAAAATATTATTAAAAACTAGTTTTCCTTATTATATTATACTGGTCTCTTATCAAGAGGTATTCATGTTCAAAATTACTCATTATTGCTACTTACTTAAGATATACATTTAATTTAAATGTAATCAAGTCTCCATTTTGCACCAGTTTTAAATAATTACAATAACAATTGTATCCAGGATTACCATTATGTAACCATAAAATTTCGCACACAACCATATAATTTGTAATAACCTTAATGCATAATATTCTGCAATTGCACAACAGTCAGTCCGTTCTGCGAAAACGAACACTTTTAAACTCTTTGTAACCAACAACGTGAACATAAAATAAGCCAAAAATCTTACGCAAGCCCCCCCGAACAAAAACCTCCGTTTTACAGGGCACAATAAAAATATTAACATCGAAAGTATTGCACAAATCTGCGACTTGTGCGTTGCGTAAACTTTTACTACATCCCTGCCGATTGCATAACTGGCCCGATTCGCATTGTGTGCAGCCGGGACCCTCGCCTCCAAAAACTCGTAAACCATCGATTGCTCCAATTCGAAAATATCCGAGTTAAAACCTCAGCCCTTTGCAAAAGAAGGGTTCTGCGAATACTCGGGGCTGGGGCCAGCGACTCGGGGGTTCAATAAAAAAAATCGTAAAGTTTGCCAAACAACGTCTGGTTAAAAATACTGAGGCTGTCACCGCATATAAAATCTAATCCGGCATTTGAATATTGTAAAATCTGTGGGCAGCGTTGTGGGCTTTTTCCGCAGACGGCGCTGTAAAAATTTATTCGGCAGGTATAGGGATTTTCAAAAGTTTTACTCGTTTTACCTCTTTCAAGTGTTGTAACTTTTACTGCTGGATTATTTTACGAGTATAATATTTAAAATAGTATTAAACTGAGCCACCACGGAATAAAACTTGTGGGTGTATAGAAATATCTTAACAATCATTTCAACCAACAGAGCTAGACGAATTTACAATGTATGCATATATATATATATATATATATATATATATATATATATATATATATATATGTATATATATATATATATATATATATATATATATATATATATGCACATGGTTTATAATAGAGACAAAGTAACTGGTAGATGATTATAAAATACAGTTTTCCATAAATGTATCAATAAAAATTTCTTGCTAAATGAAGATTATATCGCAAAAAATAACATTCAACTTAACAATTTTGAAAATTTCAAGGTTGAAAATAACACTGATGTAGTAGTAGTATTTTTTTACAAATTGAAACTGGATTTCAAACTTCGGGAATTTTTATTTTTTTGAAAATAAAAAAAATGTAGTTAGCACATATATTTTTCTATGAAAATGATATTCAGTTTTCAAAGTCAAATACAGATTTTTCAGTTTCTTTACAGTAATATATCGTTGAATAGTATGATTTTAATTAGTATGATTATATTATCTTTATGATGATTGTCAAATTAAGTTTTCAACATATGAGCCTGTGAGAATGAAAGTGGTGTAAGTCAATAATTTGAATTATTTTGAAAAGAAGAAGATTTTGAGTTTGGTATTTATGTAAATCATAGCGATTACTACTTACTTTTTATAGACAAGTTTTGAAAAATGTCCACTCAAATAATGTATTTGCGACATCAATTATATAAAATTTAATACAAAAATATTATATATATATATATATATATATATATATATATATATATATATTGTCTATTTGCCTTTTACCTTTCGGTGTAGCCTAGAAAAATATTAATTTATTTAATAATAAGTTATAGAAGTTTATGTTTACTATGTTTTAGAGAGTATTTTTCGCTGAAATCTAGTTAAGGAAAGTATGAGATTGGGACGGGCAGTGCGCATGTAGAACCATTATTTTTTTACCGCAACTTATCTTTGAAGATAATGAAGATATATCTTTATAAAATTGAGTTTTCCATACAAAATCCCCACAGTTATAAAATTATCACACTTTTTGTATTGTAGAAGAAACTAAAATATAATATTTTCAATTTAATAATTGTTTGATGAGGATATATCTTTGAAAAATTGAGTTCTCCATACAAAATCACTACAGTTATAAAATTAAACACTTTTTGTATTGTAGAAAAAAGTAAAAGATAATATTTTCAATTTAATATTTGTTTGATGAGGATATATCTTTGTAAAATTGAGTTCTCCATACAAAATCCCTACAGTTATAAAATGAAACACTTTTTGTATTGCAGAAGAAAGTAAAAGATAATATTTTCAATTTAATATTTGTTTGATGACGATATATCTTTATAAAATTGAGTTCTCCATACAAAATCCCTACAGTTATAAAATTAAACACTTTTTGTGTTGTAGAAGAAAGTAAAATATAATATTTTCAATTTAATAATTGTTTGATGAGGATATATCTTTGTAAAATTGAGTTCTCCATACAAAATCCCTACAGTTATAAAATTAAACACTTTTTTGTATTGTAGAGGAAAGTAAAAGATAATATTTTCAATTTAATATTTGTTTGATGACGATATATCTTTATAAAATTGAGTTCTCCATACAAAATCTCTATAGTTATAAAATTAAACACTTTTTGTATTGTAGAAGAAAGTAAAATATAATATTTTCAATTTAATAATTGTTTGATGAGGATATATCTTTGTAAAACTGAGTTCTCCATACAAAATCTCTACAGTTATAAAATTAAACACTTTTTGTATTGTAGAAGAAAGTAAAAGATAATATTTTCAATTTAATAATTGTTTGAGGACAATATATCTTTATAAAATTGAGTTCTCCATAGAAAATCTCTACAGTTATAAAATTAAACAATATTATATTTTCAATTTAATAATTGTTTGATGAGGATATATCTTTGAAAAATTGAGTTCTCCATACAAAATCCCTACAGTTATAAAATGAAACACTTTTTGTATTGTAGAAGAAAGTAAAAGATAATATTTTCAATTTAATATTTGTTTGATGAGGATATATCTTTATAAAATTGAGTTCTCCATACAAAATCTCTACAGTTATAAAATTAAACACTTTTTGTATTGTAGAAGAAAGTAGAAGATAATATTTTCAATTTAATAATTGTTTGAGGACGATATATCTTCATAAAATTGAGTTCTCATTACAAAATGCCTACAGTTATAAGATTAAACACTTTTTGTGTTGTAGAAGAAAGTAAAATATAATATTTTCAATTTAATAATTGTTTGATGAGGACATATCTTTATAAAATTGAGTTCTCCATGCAAAATCCCCACAGTTATAAAATTAAACACTTTTTGTATTGTAGAAGAAAGTAAAAAATAATATTTTCAATTTAATAATTGTTTGATGAGGATATATCTTTGTAAAATTGAGTTCTCCATAGAAAATCTCTACAGTTATAAAATTAAACACTTTTTGTATTGTAGAAGAAAGTAAAAGATAATATTTTCAATTTAATATTTGTTTGATGAGGATATATCTTTATAAAATTGAGTTCTCCATACAAAATCTCTACAGTTATAAAATTAAACACTTTTTGTATTGTAGAAGAAAGTAGAAGATAATATTTTCAATTTAATAATTGTTTGAGGACGATATATCTTTATAAAATTGAGTTCTCATTACAAAATGCCTACAGTTATAAGATTAAACACTTTTTGTGTTGTAGAAGAAAGTAAAATATAATATTTTCAATTTAATAATTGTTTGATGAGGATATATCTTTATAAAATTGAGTTCTCCATACAAAATCTCTACAGTTATAAAATTAAACACTTTTTGTATTGTAGAAGAAAGTAAAAGATAATATTTTCAATTTAATAATTGTTTGAGGACAATATATCTTTATAAAATTGAGTTCTCCATAGAAAATCTCTACAGTTATAAAATTAAACAATATTATATTTTCAATTTAATAATTGTTTGATGAGGATATATCTTTGAAAAATTGAGTTCTCCATACAAAATCCCTACAGTTATAAAATGAAACACTTTTTGTATTGTAGAAGAAAGTAAAAAATAATATTTTCAATTTAATATTTGTTTCATGACGATATATCTTTATAAAATTGAGTTCTCCATACAAAATCTCTACAGTTATAAAATTAAACCCTTTTTGTGTTGTAGAAGAAAATAAAATATAATATTTTCAATTTAATATTTGTTTGATGACGATATATATTTCTAAATTGAGTTCTCCATACAAAATCTCTACAGTTATAAAATTAAACACTTTTTGTATTGGAGAAGAAAGTAAAAGATAATATTTTCAATTTAATATTTGTTTGATTACGATATATCTTTATAAAATTGAGTTCTCCATACAAAATCCCTACTGTTATAATATTGAACAGTCATTTTATTGTACGTGAAAGTAAGAAATAATTAAATATTAGTTTATAATTATTAATAATTGATACAAGTAACTTTTTAATTAATAAGATTTTTGAGTGTAACATTTGTTGCCTGTAATAAAAAATTAATAAAATTTTATGACATCAGGTAGCTCGAACGCAAAGCCGCAAATACACATCTCTCCGTCCGATATTGGTTATATATATGCATGGGGAGAAAGGGCGACTTTTACCAATGCTTTTACTGTGATTCCCCGACAATAAAGTGTAGCTTAAAAGGCGCCGCCGTACTATAAAACAAGTGACGACCGGCGCACATTACAATATGTCGCACGGTCCCCGCTCGCATTATTACACCTATAAAATTTCTGGTGGGCTTTCGCCGCGAGAGTTTACCCGACCAATAAAAACGGGGGGCCGTAAATTTCCTCGATTGATTTTTCTCATGCATATATATATATATATATATATATATATATATATATATATATACATATATATTCAGAACCGTACCAATTTGCAATCGCACACGTGTGTATTGATTCTATTATTGTCTCGTCAAGTCCGTTTTGGTTCAGTTAGGGGGGAAGGGTTGTATTAGCAGTGCAGGTCTCGTCCAATGTCCTGCAGGTGTCATTAAGTCGCGGAAACTGCACGGGCCCAATTTCCCTTGCTATTACAGCCGTGACCGGAGTCGCACTACACACCAACCCGGAACACCGCCGACCCCTGCTCACACCCCAACCACCTCAAGAACTATTACTCATCCAAATCGTTTACTGAATTTACGATTCAATTCTTTAAGAATACTTGAATTATTTAAATGTTATATATATATATATATATATATATATATATATATATATATATATATATATAGTATAGGCTATGCTATACAGAATTACTCCCTCTGTCCCAAAATATGTACAGATTTCTTCATCCATTGTTTATTTTGATTATTGAAATTTAAAGAAGTTAATGAGTTTCACTCATTTCAAGTTGAAAAAAATATATTCTTACACCTTTTAAGTTGGCTGTGCTTGAAACAAATGTTGAAATTTTGTTGAAAAAAAAACACGCAAAAAGTAGAAGATTAAAATCGCCCCTCTTTAGAAGAAAATGTGGAAGAATGTATCAAAGGGTGGGTGTGTCTGAGGTGTGGGTTGAAGAAAAGCTAAGAGAAAGGGGTACGCTACACCTGGGCAGAAAGGAGTTGCCTGAACTATCATGTAGGCTATTTATTTACAAATTATTATATAAATAAATTTATTAGGCATAGCCTACAACATAGCCTACAACTTTTGAAAAAAAAATGTGGAAGGTATAATCAAAGAAAATACTGGTGTGTATATAAGAAGAGACCGATAAACTAAGAAATTGACTTGTGCCTAGCACAATCGAATTTTACAGTTCTTACTGCAACATGCAGTAGAGAACAAATGATCCGCGGCGCTGTTAACGAAGCTGCAACGCAAATTCGATGTTTATCTGTGTCTATAATGTGTAGTAAAAAGAAAGACGTTCTCAGGACAAATTGGTCAACCAAGGGCCAAGAAAGATAGTGTATACACTGGGTGAGGAACGCGGGGTGGGATGTGTGAATGGATGTACAGAGAGGGACTGCGAAACGAAGAAGACGTTCTGCGGCCGGTGTTAAATATTACGCAAGTCTGCGAGTTAAAGCGTTTGAAAGGGATGGGCAAGCATATTTCAAGGTTGAAAACACATAGTGCAGGTAGAAGTAGAGATGAGGGCAATAAGAATGAGGAGAGGGATAGACAGCAGGTATTACGATGGAATAAAGCGAATGTGTTAATATATGTCAAAAAACTAAATGACGTAAAGTGGGAGGAGGTGGCCTCAATACAGCAGCTGGAGGGGCGATAGTGGCTGCGTAGATGAAGAAAAGTGGCAACTAGGGGGATAGCTGAGTGTAGAATGAAGAACGCGAGATGGCGAACTAAGGGACATGAGGTGAGAGTGAAAGCAGAATGGGTGAGAAATGCAGAAAAATAAGTGAATGGTACAGAGAGGATGGAAACGGCGTGGAATCTATAAAACTGCAAAGGACAAGTGTGGTAAAGAAGGTAGGTTAGGTCGGAGGGAGAATAGTGGGAGGAGGATTTATTATATTAACATATCTCCCAAACAAGGAGACGGGAGGTATGTGCAATGAATTCAGAACTGATGAGGGAAATGCTAGCCGACCCGCCAAATCAGCAGGCGACGAGCGCGGTATAATTGGTGGAATATCTAAATCAGATACAGCAGGAGGCATGCCTAGCGGTAGTACCCTCTAGGGCACCGACCAGCAGGCGGGATAGGAGAACTTACTAGTAGTGGCAGGAGAGAGCAGCGGAAAAGGGCGGCCGGCACACCGACCCAGCAATTCCGGAACGAGTATAAGGCACAGCGTAAGGAATACCGGCGGGCGGTAGACTGCTGGAATAGACTTTGTAGGGAGTTGGAAGTCCCCTACAAAGTCATCATGCGGAAAATACGAGCCCGTCTGTAGGTCCCGGAATCCACAGTACCAGGAGAGGTGAAGTGAGTGGTGAGGGCCCTCTTTCCGCCTAACACCAATACCAATACGAGCAATACTAATACGAGCCCTAGACACCTGGGACAACAAGCGGCCGGCCCTACAACAAACACATCGCAAATAACTACACGTTGAGAAAAGCAAGAGGTCCTTCAAACCATAACCAAGCTTTCGAATAAAAAGGCGTCAGGACCCTCTCGCCTCTCGAATGAGCTGCTAAAGGCGGCCACAATTCAGACTATTGCAAACAGATGCACGAAGGAGGGCAGCATTCAAGTCCGATTGGTGCTGATGTCCAAACAGGCAACCAACCCAGGATCCTACCACCCTCACTGCTTGCTTGATGCAGTGGTGAAAGTGGTAGAGCACATGATGACGAACCGCATACGGAAGCCGTCGAGGAAACAGGAGGCCTCCACACAAGACAATATGGCTTTTGCTATTAGTAGCCCACGAGATGATGAATGAAGCCAACTCCGGGACGAGGATGAGGCGAAAGCACTGCTTAATGGCCACTCTGGACGTGGCAAACGCATTTAATACGCTGTCATGGGTGGCCATCATGTCTTCACTACTACGGAGGAGGGTGCTAGATGCCCTAACCAGTAATATCAATGATGAGCATCGGTCTAACCATTGTCCCTGCTAAAACCGAGGTCGCCCAGCTCTCTACCACGAGGGCAGAAATCCAGGAAGCCACCACCACAATATCAGATGATCGGATAGCCCGTAGAATTCAAGATATTGGAACAATGCTAGAAGTTAACACGAACCATACGATCAGGGTACTAGAAGCTGCCCGGAAGGTCGCAAAGACGGAGGCGGCAATCGCGAGGCTTTTACCAAACAACGGGGGCCGAGTGAAAAGAGAAGGCTGCTGGCGACTGGCAACTTCCCTATGCAGAACTGACCTAGGTTAAAGCAAGGCTGACGAGGGCGTTGCAAACCAGCGCTCTTCGTATCATTCGGGCGTACAGAACTTTCGAGGTACTAGCCGCGACGACCCCTGGCAATCTGCTCATAGAAGAACGAGCGGAGACCTTCATGGATGAAATCAAGGGGGCGAGATGATGTAAGACGCAGGACCTGGACCAGTGACAACAGGAAGACAATCCACGAGTCCTGGACCAGGCGATCATCCTCGACATCGCACCATAATACAAATTTAGTAATTCCAAAATATGCTGATGTATGAGTATAGCTCTCAAACTCGTGACCATGGCGAGCTGGATTACTAAACAGACCCTATCCGGCCAATGGAATTGTCTAGGAATACTTACACCGGATAGGGAAGGCAGACACGCCGTAATGCCGTTACTGTGGTGGGACAGATGATCCAGCCCACACGCTATACCGATGCCCGAGATGGAGCAGATAACGCGCACTGCTCTGAACCGCGGTTGGAGAACACTCCCAAACAACCCCCCCGCGCTCGGAGGAGCTTGGAGCAAGGATGACAGGAAGGAAGACAGATGGGACGCGTTCGTTGAATTCTCTCGACGAGTGATATGACTTGAGGGACGCAGAACCCAATTGCTACTGACATCGGCCCATGAACGATACGTCGCGACACAACGCCGACTCGAATAACAGAAGCGATAAAGGCAAGATAAAGAGACAAGACTATCTTGAGACGGTACTAGGGGCGTAAGTCCCTTGCGACAGAACGTGAGTTTTTGTTTTAGGCGGTAGGCGGTAGGCGGTAGGCGGTAGGCGGTAGGCGGTAGGCGGTAGGCGGTAGGCGGTAGGCGGTAGGCGGTAGGCGACGGAACGCGAGGTGAATCCGTAACTACCGCCCAGTAGTGTTAACAGAGGCATGGATGCCTTTCGAAGATTCCACGACACATGACAAAAATAGATACAGAAGAGTGCCCCATCCTGCTTCCCCAGCCTCTTTGTTTGTCCTTGTTCTGAATTTTTGAAAGACACCCCACGCATCGGCACCCGCAGTAGAGGGTCGACATGAGGTAGTGTCGGATTCACTTCGCGTCTTGTTCGGGGCGCCTACCGACAAAACCAAAACCCACGTTCTGTCACTAGGGCCTTGCCCGCCTCAGAGGCACTCTAAGAACCCTAGTACCGTCAGTTAGTCAATATTGTCTCTTGTCGTGCCTTTTTTGTCCGTTGTCGTATGTGTTAGTTCCGTAGGTTGTCCCTGTACTTTGTCTTTATGACTCACCTGCTGAACATTAGTACTGCCTCCCATTGTTCAGTACTGCGCAGCATAGCCTCACCTAGCTGGGCCGGAGTGTGGATATGCTCCCCAATCTCGTTCATCAGTCTGCTTCTGTCTATCTGTCATCTGCTGCAGCTGAAAATAGTATGTGCTGCGTCGTCCGTCCCGTTGCAGTACCTGCACCTTGGATTGGCCGACTTGCCAATCCTGTGCAGGTAGCTCTGGAATGTTTCATGTCCCGTCAATGTTTGCGTCAGCCAGTGGTACGTGTCTCCATGTCGCCGTGTCACCAGGGGCTCCAATCGGGGGAAAATGCTTTGGGTCCACCCGGTATTTTGGGTCTCTTCCCATGTCCGTTGCCATTTTGTGAATGTATCGGCTTTGTCATCTAGAAACTGATTAAATAATAATTTAGACCCAGTTCAGTGGCCGAGTGGTTAGAGGTGCCGTCCGTCTCGTAGTGAGCATTGAGGACCGTGAGTTCAAACCCCATGCGGGAAAATTTTCGCTAATCAGCTTTCACAGTCTTCAGAGGGTTTTTGTGAAGTTAAAGTAAATACCAGGTGATTATACTCCTCTGAGGTCCTCCATTTGCCAGCGGAAATCCTCACGACTGATGGCCCTATAAACATAGAAGATTTTTTAGATATTTTACGAGCTTCATTTCGGTTCATAGAATAAAATAGAGACATTTTGGGGAAAAATTATCCCATTACATAACAATTTATGTTAGATATTAATGTGTAGTAGTAGTAATTGACTACAAAATACCGGATGGACCCGGTATTTTGGGTCTCTTCCCATGTCCGTTGCCATTTTGTGAATGTATCGGCTCTAGCTTCCTTCTTGGCAGCCCGTGGGGTCGTTTCGATTTTGGTCAGTCGTAGAGCTGGGCCCTCTCTTCTACCAGCAGGTCCGCTGGAACGGTGGTGGCCAGTATCTCCACTGCATCTGTGGAGGTTGTGCGACGACCGCCATGTCTAATTCGATTGAGTGAGCATCCTTGGGCATCGTCGTAGACCGCGTTCCACAACAGGGGACCCAATACTGATCCTCGTGGGACCCCTCCCGACGACGTTGCCCTCCGGCGCCCTCGTGTGTGGCCTCTCGGTCTCTCAGGTACCCCTCTACCATGTGTATGTATGATGCGTGAATATGTCTGTTCCTTAGCGCGCTTATGATGGCCACCCATGGAAGCGTATTAGACGCATTGGTGATGTTCAGGGTGACCATTCTACAATATTTTCTGGTCCTCCATGTGCCGTGATTTGCCTCCTCTACGAGGCAATCGCTAGTATGGCGTCCGTTGTATAGCAACCCCGCCTAAAGCCGTATTGCCGTTCATGACGCCCCCCTGTCTCCTCAAGGGCTCGTTCCTCCATGTGGCGTGGTTTGCCTCCCCCACGAGGCTTCTGACCGCTAGTATAGCGTCCGTCGTATAGCAATCCCGCCTAAAGCCATATTGCCGTTCATGAAGCCCTTCTGTTTCGTCAAGGGCTTCGGCAATACGGTCCCTCAGCACGACGAAGGTCTTCGTGGCAAGGCATTTGCGACGTCTCGTGCGATGTACGGTGCTGCAGCTTTTATCGCTTCATTGGGATGCCTGTCGGGCCCGGGACCTGCCTGTTGGGCAGGTTGGTGATTGCCTGTAATACCATCTCTTCCTTCCAGTCTTGAGCTGTTGGAGGCAGGATATCGGGTTCTTCTTCTAGGGGGTCTCTGTTGTCTGTCGCTTAGGTACCGTCTATTCAGGTCCAGGTGGGCGAGCTTTGATATTACCCATGACGATTTTGTACGGGAGGCCCCACGGGTCTTCATCGACCTCCCTGCACAATTTTAGCCAACAGTCCTTCTGGCTGCATTCAATTGCCTGCTCGAATTATCTTATCTTGTCCCGGTACTGAGCCCGGAGGGGCTCGGTTAGGGCTCCAGCCGCCCTGCCTCGCTGCACGCGGTTTTCCTCGGTTCTCGCCTCCGCAATCTCTTCGGACCACCAGTATACCTTACTGTATGATGCACTGGCGGGTGCTTTGGTGAGCTTCACCACCCTAAGTTGTAGGCTATTCCAGGATGTTTTACACCGACAAGCATTCGGTGTAGGGCAGCTGCAGTGCTAAACTGTAGCTGCCCAGGTTGCTAGTTTTGGTCCGCCCCGGGTATTTTATTTCCCCGGTGCCCATCATATCTGATGAGCGTTCCCCTATCCGCCACCTGGGGAGGCGTCCGATGGGAGACTAGCAACTCCACACGGATGCCGAATGACAAAGGAAAGATTAGCAAGAAAAAAAACTATAGAGGAAGACCAATAAAAACAAGAGAAGACAGAATAAGAGAAGAAGCAGAAAGCAGGGCCGTAACTATCTTGTTCAGGGCCCTGGGCTACACCCATCACTGGGCCACTACACTAAATGTTGTGAATTAAATAAAGCTACTGATCTGACTGTAATATATGTAGGGGAGTTGTAGAATTCAGATTTTCAATCAACCCTCGACAGGGCAGGTTCTCAAAAAGTTGTTGAAACGCGAACCAGATAAGTATTATATATATATATATATATATATATATATATATATATATATATATATACACGCTTACACCTAACTGTAAAAAGGGTTAGGTTTAAATAAGCAAGTAAATGTTGGTCTAAATCCCGTATGACGGTGTTGTTATTGTTAAGTGAATTTATTATTATTCCGCCGCTATATCAATTTCTACATGTGTGTATGACACTATATAGTTTCTGTCTGCATCGAAAACGATATAAAAAACTAGATAATGTCATACGGGCTTAATAATAACATATATAATATAAAACCAACCAACCAAACTATGCCCATCGACTATTTCAAATGGCTTGAACTATGCACTACACAATTATCTATAACTTTGTATGATTAAATTAATTTAATTTATTAATTTAAATTTAATTTAAAAAATATATAGGGAACAATGTAATGTAGAGTTCAAGTCATTTGAAATAGTTGATGGGCATAGTTTGGTTGGTAAGGAACACCCACCCACCCCACCTTCGCTCGCATACATTTTTCAATGGATGCAAATGTTTTATATTGTTTAAATAATTCCAAGAAGAGTGTTATCCTATGGGAAAACTATACGAACAAAGGTGGGGTGGGCGGGCGGCCCCTACCAACCAAACTATGCACATCCACTATTTCAAATGGCTTGAACTTTACACTACACTATTTATTCATAATTTTCTATGATTAAATTAATGTCATTTATTAATTTAAGACTAATTAAAGAAATATATGTGAAAAATAATGTAATGCATAGTTCAAATCGTTTGAAATAGTGGACGGGCATAGTTTGGTTGGTGGGGGCCGCCCGCCCCACCTTTGTTCGTATAGTTCCTCCATAGGATAACACTCTTCTTGGAATTGTTTAAACAATTTAAAACATTTGCATCCATTGAAGAAAACTATGCGAACAAGGGTGGTGTGGGTGGGTGTTCCCTACCAACCAGACTATGCCCGTCCACTATTTCAAATGACTTGAACTATGCACTATCCACTTTTTTCGGGCGCTGACCTCGCCACCCAATTAACTACTACCGTTGATTGAAGTATTGAAATACTTCAATCAACACTACTACTTATGAAGACAATTAAACAACTACTGAGAAGGTTATTCGAACTACAGTTTCAAACCACGTTAGTTATTAAATCGTGATTTATTCCATATTTTTAAACAAAATAGTATACGAAATAAATTGTATGTATTGAATTTTCATTCATAATTTTTGAAGAAATTGTAAGAAAGGAAGGAGTATGACGACAGTAACTTTACCTGCATTATAAAGTTAATAATGTAGTCAATTATTACTACTACACATTAATATCTAACATAAATTGTTATGTAATGGGATACTTTTCCCCCAAACTGTCTCTATTTTATTCTATTAACCGAAATGAAGCTCGTAAAATATCTAAAAAATCTTCTATGTTTATAGGGCCATCAGTCGTGAGGATTTCCGCTGGCAAAGGGAGCACCTCAGAGGAGTATAATCACCTATTTACTTTAACTTCACAAAAACCCTCTGAAAACTGTGAAAGCTGATTAGCGAAAATTTGCCCGCATGGGGTTTGAACTTACAGTCCTCAATGCTCACTACGAGACGGATGGTTAGAGGTGCAACCACTCGGCCACTGAACTGGGTCTAAATTATTATTTAATCAATTTCTAGATAACAAACATACTGATCATAAAAGCAAGTTTCTGGATAACAAATTTTAATAATTGTATACGAAATCAGCAACTATTTCTGCATTGCAGCAGATACTAGAATTAAATTCGTCTGCCCGATTTTATAGATAACTTTGTTTTTATATCTGCTGATGTAAAATAAAATCGGTAAAACGTAAAGCATCTTACGTGATTTGCATGACATAATGTTTATGATGTAGCAAAAAACGACACTACCCAAATAATGTTTCAAATTAATATCCCATGAATAACCGTATAAAATATTCAAATCGTTTTATTGCACAAGTCCGCCGCAGCGGCTTTACTACTTACACCCGCCCCAGTTTAATGTAATATTTGCACATTTTTTTATGTTTATTGTAGCCCGGCAAGTCCACAAAAGTACATTTTTTGCGATCGACATTATTTAAAATTGTACCAACCGCGCTGTAAAAAGACGAATTTGAATAGTTTATGTGACGCAGCGTTTTTTTAATACCTGCGGACGACAATGTACCTAAGTAAATCGTAAAAAGCGAGCATTACCTGAAACCGTATTGCAAAAATCTGTATCGACTAAGCGTAGTAAAAAAATGTAGTATTATTGCCGGTATTTTATCATACGCAAAAAACGACCCAAAATTGCAGAAGAATGCGAATAAAAATTTATAATGTTATAAAAATATAGGTCGATTTTTTTACAATGCCAGCTTTAAATATAGCCGTAAATAAAATTTAATAAAAAAACTAGTACTAGTTATATGCAGCCAGGGCTGTAACGAGCGTTTTTGGGGCATTTTGTAAGACCTAATCACAGTACCCCCCAACTGCACTAAATTTTATGAATTAAATGAAGCTGCTTATTTCCCCAAAATAATAGTTTTAACCTGTAGTACAACTAAAAAAAAATAATTTTGGAGGGAGCTAAAAAACAAAAGTAGCACAATACTTATATCTTATATTGTACAATACGTATTCTAACAGATTTTAAAGGTTTTCATTTTTATATCTGATAGCTACTATATTGAAAGGCGAACAGTTTTTTTAATAACTATGCGCCTTTCAATAACTTGTTGGAAACCTGTCTTAAAATAGTAGCCCTTCCCCATACAACTGCCCCATAGTGTAATATATATATATATATATATATATATATATATATATATATATATATATATTACACTATGAACTGCCCTAACAATATAGTACATAACTATCAGTCATAAAAATGAAAACCTTTAAAAAATGAGAATTTTTTCGATATTTCTGTGGCCTTACTGGGCCCCCCTTTCGCCTGGACCCTGGGCACGTGCCACTTCCTAGTTACGGCCATGCATGTAGCACAATTACACCTGATAATAAAGAGATGCAGCGGTAATAGCTAAACTTCAGGAATAAGCTCAAATACATATATTAAAAAAAAAACCTTTATTGGCATTTTCCTCACTGCCCCTCCACATCACAAACCTCAACAAAAATATACAAAAATAAAAATAAAAATACAATATAAATAAAAGTACTACTCCACCAAAAATTACTAATTACCCCCATCTATCGCCGCTCCCTTTGCCCTTGCCACTTTGCTCTCCCACGCCAGCCTCCTGCAGATTTTCACGCCTTCCCCATCCTCGCATAACCATTCATTCAGCTTTCTGCAGTCTCCCACCCACTCTGTTTTCACACCCTCACATTCTTCGCTAAGGTGCCACCACGTGTCGCTTCCCTTACTACACAGCGCACACGCGGTGTACCCTAAACCCATCCACACTTTCCTCCCTCTCTCGTCTGACCCACACCTCGCTCTTGCCATGCATACCTTGTCCTCCCTGCTCCACTCACCCCTGGCTAAGTAACTCGGGAGTCTCCCACTCACTTGCCACTCTACGTAGCCAGGGTTGTAAGAGCTCTCATTCATTCTAGTCTGCCGTTCTTGCCACTCAATATCTCTCAATCTCTCTCTTACCTCAGTTACTAGGCTTCCCATTTCTCTCAGCTTCTCCTCTACCCACACCTCAGACATACCCACTCTTTCATACATCCTTCCTCTATCCTTCCTCTATCCTTTCTCCAACCACTCTCCGCCCTACTCTTACACCTCATCCATACCTCCCGCACCAGTCTTTCCTCACCCAATTCCTGCAATCTTTCTTCAAACTTCACAACCCTTACACACGACTCCCACCACGTACTCATACGATTCGTCTTCTGCAACAGCACTGCTCTCGGTGTCGACCTTTCGAAACCTAGCAGACTCTTCAGGAGCAAACCTTGCTCTCTCTCTATCACATCCCAGACACGCAATCCCCACATTCCCTTCCTCTCCATAAAACAGAATAGGTTTTACACACGCATCCCAGATCTTGCACGCCATTACGAGGTTACCGCCCCACAACCTCTCCCATTTCCTTCTCGCTATTCCCCAAGCCATTCTTTCGCTTGCATACTTTCCACATGCACCCTAAATCCTCCTCCACTGTCAAACCAGAAACCCAAATATTTAAAGACATTCACTCTCTCAATCATCCTTCCCTTCCATTTCAGCTCTTCCACTCTACCCCTTCTACCCCTATTCCTAAACATCATCCATTTAGTCTTCTCTACATTCACTACTAGCCCTCTCCTATCCATGTACCTTCCCATTCTTTCCAACATCTCTTGCATCTCTTCCACTCTCTTGGCTACTAATACTATGTCATCCGCATATGCCAACATCCACACCTTGGTTCTCCCCACCACGACCCCTCCAGCCTGTCCTCTCCTCAGCACCGCCTCCAACTCGCTTGTGTATAGATTGAACAGGAGGGGGCTTAGCGGGCACCCTTGCCTTACACCCACATTCACCCTAAACTTCTCAGACTCTTCTCCATTCACTCTCGATTTTGCCCACGTCTCTTTATATATACTTCTCACCCACTCCACTCCGTCCACTTCCATACCCAATCTATCCATACATTCCACCAGTTTGCCCCTAGGAACTGAGTCATACGCCGCTTTCAAATCCACAAACACCGCATACACTCTCTCTTTGCACTTCAACGCTTCCTCCACCATTCTCGCAAGCGTGAAAATCTGCTCCCTAGTCCCTCTTCCCTTTCTGAAACCCCCCTGGCATTCCGGCAGCAGCCCTTTTCTATCCAGTTCTTCCTCACCACTCCAGACTCTATTCAAAACCTCCAGTAACTTATCTTTTCCTTCCTCTGTTAATCGTTTGAAGGCCTCTGCCTTCAGCCCATCTTCCCCCGCCGCCTTTCCCAGTTTCAGCTGCCCTATGGCCACGTCGACCTCTTCCCGCGAAAACGCCTCCCTTCCTACCACCGGTCTCGGACTCCCTAAATCTACCTCTGACCCCGCCATCTCTCTACAGCTCTTCTCCCACTCTGCCAGCTCTATGCTAACGTTGCCATTTTTTACGCTTCCCCTCAGAATTTCCCACAACCCTTTCTCTGTCACACACTCCCTCAACCTCGTTTCTACCTTCTGCAACTCCTCTATCTTCTTCCTCTCGCAGGTTCTCTCGAACTCCCTCTTCGCCTGATTGGCCCTTTCCACTTCACCTCTTCCATTTCTCCACTTCGCCATTGTTCTTCGCCAGCTCGACTTCACCCTACATTCCTCATCAAACCAACTCTCCCTCTGCCCCCCACTCTTCTTCTTCTCCAATGCAGCCACCATCACTCTCTCCAACTGGAGCATCGAATGCACATCCTCCCACTTGACGCGTTTTAGCTTTTTCTCATATGCATCCAAATCCGGCTCGCTCCATCCAAACCTCTGCTGCCCCTTCCTCTGTTCTCCCTTCCCAACGTTCCTCACCCTAACGACCACCTCCACCGGTACATGATCCGACCCTCCTACGTTTTCTACCTTGAAGCACACCAACTCTTCCCTTTCGATCCCTTTGGCCACCACGTAGTCCAAAACCGAGCCTCCTCCTTGTCTGCAGAACGTTCCATTTTCCCACTATCTTCCTCACCCCCAATAGAATGCCTCCTTTGGCTCTACCCATCTTAGCTTCCTTCTTCGCTCCCTGAGTCATCCAGTCCCATCCTGGCGACATACAGCACTCTATCTGCCCCCACACCTCTTCTGTCAGCCACGTCTCTACTAGCCCCACTATGTCCTTTGAGCCCAACCAATCGTCTAGTTCTTTTACCCACACTCCTCCCAGCACTTTTTTCTTTAGACCCGCAGTCTTCCAGAAGCCCACCCTGCAGTTGCCCTCGTCACCATACTCCTGGCTCGTCGTCCTCACCCCCTTCAGCACTTTTTTGCCAGACCATCGCCCTGCCAGATCCACCACTCGCCTGCCACATTCATTTTTCGGTAGCCCACTCTCACTTCTACACCTTTCGCTCTTTCCTCCTTGGCCCTCTCCCTTATTTTCTTCTGAACGTCCCTCTCCGCTACGGTTAAATCATCGTCTATATATATGTTTGTGCCCTTCAATTTGTGTTTAGACCTCATTATCTGCATTTTCTCGTCCCAACTGGCCAACTCTAGCAGCATTCGGTCCCCCTTTCTCCCCAGCTCCACCTCTCTCCGCACCTGCACACTAACATCCAGCTTCTGTATAACTCCCTCCACCCCTTCCTTTCCTATCCCCGACACCACTACATTGTTTTTCCTCTCATTTCTTTGTCTCTCCTCCTCTCTCTTTTCTATCGTGACCACTTTCCTTTTCACCTCCTTTACCCACTCCGGCGCTGCTTTCCCCTCCGGTTCGTTTCTACTCTCCCCCATTTTTACCAGCTGGTCTATCTTCCCCATCATCTCCTTTCTCTCCCGTGTCCATTCCCTCTGCATTTCCCTCCATTCGTCCATAATCAGTTGCCACTCCTTTCTCTCCTTTTTCAACTCCTCTCTCTCTCTATCCGTGATTCTTCTCTCTCCTCTCTTAAAAGTCTCCTCCATTTGTGGCTCTCCTCTCGAGATTTCTTAAGTTCCTCTTCCATCTCTTCTACCACTTCCCACATTTTTTTCAGAGCTTCGACGTTGCCGTCCTTCACCTGCTCCGGAGTCAACTTCTCCCACTTTATTTTTTTCATATCCATTTCCATATATATTAAAACCAATTATTATTATTTAATCTCCATACGCATAGTTTATGGTGACATAAAATAATATATAATTAAAGGATAAATAAAACGATTTTTACTTTGTTTTTATCACACTTTAGTAAAGCTAAGTAAAAATCGTTGTATTCATCCTTTAAAATTAACTATCGTATTAAGTAGACGTCTTAACAATCCAATATTTGAATAAATAACTAAATTATTTCCCATAATAATGTTAGAAAGTAAATAAGTATTAGAAAGTGAATATTATTAATTTGTGATCATATATAATCCAAAATATTCACATATTTTTAGTGATTCCTTCTATCTAATTTATCATTTATCGGTATAACCGCTCCTTAACGTAATTTAATATAAACTTTTTAAAAACACTCTCGGAACATTCGAACGTAAAATGTGCTCGAATTTTTGTATATACTTGTTATTATTGTATGACACCATTTTGATTATACTGTGTTAAAACAACGCGTTCAGTTAATTAAGCCCGTTAAGAGTTTAATCCCGGGTGTAATTATCCGCAAAGTAGTTATGAAATCCTTAAAATTCTGCGGTCGCAAAAGTTTTAATTGGATTAAACGAGGACGCCAAAGAATCGGCCGCCCTACCCCAGACATTCCCCCCTGCTTCCAGTAACAGACGCGATAAGCAGCTAATTTGTTAAACAGGCCTCGAGCTGAAACCCCCTTTAGATTTATTAACCGGCAGATCGAGAGGTTGCTTTTTCAAGACATAACAAAGATTAAGGAAATGTTTTGAGTGGGTAATTGATTTAACGAGCGCGGCTTGTGTCGGATGGAAGACTTATTGATATGCAGATCGCGGATTTTTATTCCCGAGTGCTATGCGAAATGTTTTGATTGAATCAGAGCTACTCCCGCGCGCCTCATAAATATAATTTCGTCCCACTTTACAGTTTTTTTTTACGAATGCTTTATGAAAAGGCGGGGGAGTGATAAACCCACAGTGTGGTGCCCGAAACTTAACACAGTCGTACGATTTTTTACGATTCTATGAAATCAAGCAACCGTATTTTTTGCTGTCCGTTAGTAAAAAATTCTGGAAAAATGCAACAATAAAAAAGGGTTTAACCCGTTATTTTTTTTGGACGGGGGGTCTCTCTTTAGGGTTTTACTAGCGGGGTCATTAATCATTTCATTGCGCGCGTTCATAAAACTAATCAAACTTCTGTTTAATAACAAGGGTCATATCCTTTGTGCTATAATCACCGCTCGATCCAAAGTAATAGGTCATTTCAGGACTCGGATATGTCCTGTACGAGGCTATTCAGGATAGTTTAAGAGCACTTTACTGACTAATAGACACCTCGGGCTACCTTACCCCCATTGCGCACACAACCCCCCTCCAAATAACTCCACGTGTAATTGGATATGGGGAATTTATTTTATATACTTCTTTGATAAAATAGCTTGTGTGGATTGTACAGTAGCCAAGATCTTTTTACATGTTACCTTAGGAATTTATGGAGAGGATATCATGTTTAACATGAACAAACCATAATTAAATTAACGTTAGAATCGTGCATTTTTTTAAACTTTAGAATAATCATGATTTTTATTTACAATAAGAAAATCCTTTATAGATTTCGCAATTTGTGAGGTTACTTAAACAATAAATTCAGCACAATTGCAAGTAAAAAATTACAAGCAGTATCGAATATCGAATAATTTTCAGTTTATTTTTTTACTGAATTGTATTTATGTATTCTTTATGTATATATATATATATATATATGATTAATAAAAAAAAAAAAAAAAAAAAAAAAAAAAATATAATAATTTTGCAATACTAACCCTTGTATTCACCAACGTTCCATAAATGTATCAATAGCTATTGAACCCATAAGTATTCGTTGTTATAGCAACAATAAATACATTATCTAGAGAATATAGTTACATTAGATTTTCACTATTGGAAACACTGAATAATTAAACAAAAGGTGTCATCAGAGCTCCAATCACAAGAGCTAATCAAGGCGTTTGACATTTGTTTTGGCATATTCTGTCACAATGACGTTGTCAATTTGTCCATTCAATAGCTTATGGGACCTATACAGTTTATGGGATGTTGGTGAATACAGGCATAAATGAAGGATATGTCACAGTGTTTGTAGTAAAATATTAAAGTACGACTTTGAAATGTCTGATTTAATTTCTATATCGGGGCTGTTCTGAGATCTGAATAGCTCCTGAACGATAAACAAAAGCAGCTTATATATATATATATATATATATATATATATATAAATATATATATATATATATATATATATATATATATATATATATTAGTTTGTAGCGTATGACCACGATTCCCTGAAAACTCCCCAGTGTACTACTAGGATTATTTGACCTGATTTGTATGTTGTTTGTTAATTTAAATTAACTCAGATTTAAATTAAAATATATTACAGATTTTAAATGATATATTAACAGTAGTTGTTGTGGCGTATCGATTGGTAGTGGTCGTCCTCTGGTATGTAAATCCTGACATCTGCATATACAATAGTAGGCAAATGTACAAAGTGTTTCTTTTACTAAAACTCCATTATCTGGTTACATGAAAACACGTGCCGGCTGCTTTTAGTGCGACAACTATATAAAAAGAATACTAACTACCGCTGATGGCATTGTTCCCGTTTGAAATTTCACGGGAAATGCGAGCGGTCTACTTTCGGTTTTTAATGACCGACAGTTGGCTTTAAATAAAGACTTTATACTTAGGTGACAGGCACCCCGGTGGAAAATTTAGGGCGTACTGTTTGCCGCAAAACTACTAAAAGCCTGCAAGTCAGAAATAGAATTGGGCTGCTGTCTCGTGCCCGTGTTTCGTAATGATTGTTGGCACCCCTTTTTAAAGCGAGGCCGTTTGGAGACAATAAAAAAAAAAAGGAAGAATTAACCGACCATTGTCAGACGGTGGTGGTCGTATCAGTCGCCATCTCACCAGACTGACGACGGCCCCAGGATTTCGTCGATATGCGAATGTCACTGGTTTGAAATATGTGTCTGCTGTTGCTGAGGTTGCCACGCTGCTACTGACCACATTGTTTTCGCTCTGGGCATTTTAATTTGTCAATAAAAACCCTCCTGTCGACGAGTCGGAATTGGGGGATCAGATAAGCTGGCGGCGACAAATTCCGCAGAAATAAAACAATAATTTGTCTGTGACTTAATTAAAAAGAGTAATGGCTTCTTTGTCTTTGTTGAGTTTCTTTCAATCTTATGTTCGGTTTTCTGTTAAGTTAAATTATCTTGAAAATATGCCCACTTTATCATTGTAGACGTAAGAAACCCTCACCCAATTTGAACATACAAATATTTTGCATGTAAAATTCAATTAATTTGGTATTTTACTCCTTCGAAATCTGTTACCCTCGCCATGTATCTACCAAATTACGAATTCAGTCGGTTAAATAATCCCCACGAAAAGCGACCATAGTTTGCAATAACTGCGCCCCCGATAAGACTCGTTCCGCGATACCCATAATCGGGGTTGAACCGCCCTCCGGTTTATTTGTCCACACGAAAAACAACACGAAGTTGTCGCGGTCCTCGTCGCTCGGTCGCACGCCGACACAGCGTCGTCCTCGTCGCGACGCCATGCGCCATAAGTGTCCGAGCTTATCTTAGACCATTTCACTTGAACTGGCCGGCATGGGGGTCCGGCGGACAATACGGCCCTCTTTATTTTATTCCATTTTGATTCGCCCGCTTTATTTGCCGGAAGAATTGGCAACGGCAGTTTAAGTCCGCACTGAAATCCTTTTGATTGACCGCTCGAGCGAAATAAAAAACTGCTGGACGGACATTGGTTTTTATGCGCGCGTAGGGGAAAGGTTATTGTTAAATTATGCAAGTCGTGTGTTGGCTTGTGTGTGCTTCCGCGTTTTCACGTTTTCCACCACATTTTCCATCATATCGCCTGAAAAATTATTCACGGAATCCGTTGAATCTTAATGCGTTTGGAAACACACTCGTTTTTCATTAAATTTACTTGTTGATGATATTATCCCCCTAAAATAGGTAATGAATAGTATTTTCTATATGTCGTTTCTTCCACTACCACATGGTGGTACAATTATTAAACTCACTCCAATTTGTTTAAAAAATATTTAACTAATGAATTAATAAAGGCTATTTTAAGGGCGAGTTAACTGTAACCCGTAATTACAGGTTTCCCACTCATAAATATTGTTGTTAACTTTTTTTTTCATAGTTATATCTACCTCTGTTTACACATCGCAACATATATGTTTTATTGCCGATTTTTTTTATACGTTCTGGGTAGGATTTAGTTTAAAAGAGATCAAGTGCGAGTATAAATTATTTTTAAATTTGAAGCAATTTTCTACGGCTTATTGTCCTTCTTTCGTTCTTAATGAATTCCTATTTTACCCTTGGAGTGTCGAAGCTTTGACTAATACTTAGTTAACTATTTTCTGTTTTTATAAGATTTTATCCATTTCTTTCTATACATTGCAGTAGTCTCTTTTGCTAGTATCCAGCTAGTGTCCTTGTTCTTGAGTTCTTTTGGGGTGGAACTGTTGAGGAAAGCGGACAGAGTGCTTTTAGAACTAGCTTGCTGGGAAGACAAGAGACGGGTGATGGCGCCGAAAACAAAACTGAGGGACTCGAACATGTACACAGACGATGATTTGACGATAAAGCATAGGAACCTTCAAAGGAAGATCAGGAAGAGGGCGAAAGTTGAGAGAGAAACATTTCCCGGCTAGCGGCTACGCAATGGCTTCAGGCCTAATTCACACATAAGCGGCATCGGGCGGAGGCATGGTGCAGGCGCAACGTCGCACATGCGATTGTGATATCCATATGCAGTGAAGGGATGGACATTGCACCATATGTTTACATAGAAGCGGCGTGGAAGAGTTGTGCCTGTAGCCTCGCAGCCATCGTGTCTCAGGCGAAGAGGCTAAGGCGCGGTGCCGGCACCATGAGAGGAACGAGGCAAATGCCCGCGTCTCGTCACCTAAGTGGGCATTGCACCATATGTTTATATGGAGGGGGCGTGAAAGCGTCGTGCCTCTCGCCGCGCCTTCGCCTCTTCGCCTCCTATGTATGAATTGGGCCTTAGACCACTGCGATACGGACCGCCTAGGGTAAAAAACGGCGCGGGAGATGGAGCAGGACGACGGGGTGAGAATTGTAACTAAGGTGGGATTATGTAACGTGGCCGGCCTAAAGAAAAAATCTCTTGGGAAGTTTGTGGGGAAAGGAACTGTTAGAATGGATGTGCACGAAAGACGTGGCAGGATTGTTGGAAACACGAGTAACGGAAAAGGAGTATGAAACATGCCGGCCGGTAGGGATTGGGTGATGCAGGGGGCGAGGAAGGAGGGCCGAAAGAAATAATAACAGTCTTCCACAAGATCAGGTAAGGCAGGGAGCCCAAAACAGCAAAAGACAAGGCCAGAATCCGCACATTAACCAACTATAGCGGACGAGTTGGGAGACTACGACCAACGCGATATGGACTAGACAGATCTGCCTCTAGATAGTTCCACTGGTAGACACAAAATACGGACAAATCAACCACTGGCTGGCGCAGCTACTGACAGGGCATGGTGTGTTCCAAACTTATTTACATCTGATAGGAAAGGCCAGAACACCCAAGTGCCGATGCTGCGACCAGCCGAAATATGGCTAGACCGACCTTTTTTAAGTCCTGTGAGGAGGAAATAGTTAGCCTCACTATCACCTCCTGGTGTTACAGGCATAGGTAGTATCAAATTCTCCCCGCGATTTACCGACTAAACCCATCCTCACGTTCTGTAACTAGGCACTTGTCCGCCTTAGGCCCAATTCACACATATGAGCCGAAGAGGCACGACGTTTTCACGCCCCCTCTATATAAATATATGGTGCAATGCCCACGTAGGTGACGAGGCGCGGGCATTTGCATCGTGCCTCTCGCCATGCCGGCACCACGTCTTAGCCTCTTCGCCTGAGACACGGTGGCTCTGAGGCGAGAGGCACAACTCTTCCACGCCGCCGCGTGATATATGATGCAATGTCCACCCCTTCCCTGCACATGGACATGACAATCACCTGTGCGACGTCGCGCCTGCACCTCGCCTACACCGCGCCTCCGCCCGACGGCGCTTATGCGTGAATTGGCCCTAAGAAACCCCTAGTACCGTCTCACGTCAGTCTGTTATTCTTGTCTCTTGTCTTGACCTGGTTGTCACTGGTTAGTGCCCATGCTGCAGCTCGTCATAGTACTTCCGTCCGATGACTTGCTTGGCGGCCCAGTTCGCTTCTATATCCAACATAAGCAGCCCCATCCGTCGCGGTGTCGGGTCCTCTTCCACCAGTTTATTCCATTAGGAGGCTCTCTCCCGGCACCATCTACTACACTCCCGTAGTGTATGGGCCAGGTCATCGGTCTTGGTGCATAGAAGCATTAATTCTATACACATTGGTTCTTTCCTCCTCCAGGAGGTCAGCTGGTGCTACTTAGACCAGTGCTTCTGCTGAGTTTGTGGATATGGTTCTATAGACGCAGATGATCCGTAGAGCCCAGTGCCCTCCGCAGCCCCACCACGTTCCGGTTGGTCCTAGCGGCGGCCTCCCATATCGGGGTCGCTTACAGCAGCTGCGCCCTTGATACCGTTGCCAACAACTTTCTTTTGATGTGGCCCGGCCCGTTAATGTTCGGTAGGATTATCGTCAAAGCAGCTTCCATCGTCGCTGCCTTCCTGCTCGCATGCAGGACTTGCGCAGCATAGCCTTCAGTATGCTGCCGAGATATTTGAACTGTCTCTTGACGACGAAGACCTGCCCCAGCATCCTAATTTCCATGGCGGCCTGGATACCTGCCCTATTTGTCGAGAGTGGGGCGACTTCGGAGTTGGCTGCCGTAATAGTGGGTCCTATTTCCATCATCCAAGTTACTATCATCTCCGTGGCATGTCTAGCGTCCTAGCCAGCTCTCTTCCACGGACGACTATCGCCAGGTTATCGGTGAAGCGGATATTGCCTTCACCGATGACCTGGCTATACCGTCCGGGAATGTCGTCCTTAATGCGTCATCGTATACCACATTCCACTAGGAGGGTTCCCAGGACGAAGCTCTTCGTGTCTCATTGTTCTTCCCTTTGGCCCCTCGTAGGTCACCTCTGAGGGCTTCCGGCACTTCCATCTTATTCATCGCCTGCATGATGGCCACGGTAGGCTGTTGAACGCATTAGCAACATCCTGGGTGACTCTCATGCAGTGCCTCCTAGTCCGCCATGTCGCCGTATTCGCTTCGGAGACCATGGCTCGTACCGTCGGCTCGACCGACCTGGGGAAAGATGAACCGACGCCACAACGAATTGGAAAAATAACAACAGACGCTGAGAAGAACTGGGAAGCGGTCAGGAAATTCGCAAATGCTGTATGAGGTACAAGTTCAACGACGACCTCAGAACCAGAACTAAGAAGACACGAATTCAGCAAGACAAAGAGACGTGACTAACTGACCGACGCCAGACAGTGCAAGGGGTTTAGAGTGCTTCTGGGGCGGGCAAGCCAATTGTGACAACACTTGAGGATGATTTTAGCCGGTAGGCGCCCCTGGCGAGAATCCGACGCTACCCTTGTCCCTAACACCAGGAAATAATAGTGAGGCGTGGGTGATTTTCTCCTCACATGACAAAGACAAACTAAAAAAATATGGGGAGGGCTAAAGGGGGGAATTGTGCTGGGATTGAGGAAGAGATTATGAGACTGGAGGAATGTGTCGCTAAAGGAAATTACGGGGCTGATGATTGGGAATATAGCAATTAATAGAAGCAGTATTTGGATGGGGAAGAGGACATTCTGCGGTCACGAAGGTGTTAGACTATATTATGGTCAAGAGGTTTTGCCCGACACCTGTCTGACGTTTTTAAACCATATAATTTTGAGGACCAGAATAATATAGAAGAAATTACGAACTTCCTCGAGACATTCCAGACGGACAAACCAATAAAGCCCTTCAGGTACAGTGAATTGATACAATAACAATCTTAAAATACATTAACCCAAATACAGCACCTAGATATGACCTTATACCCAGTCGGATGCTACAAAGAATAATAAACTCAAGGTCAAAACTAAATATACCAAACCAACAATTTGGATTCAGTCAGAAGCATGGCATAGTAGAACTGGTTCACAGAGTAGTAAAGAAGAGCAGCAATGGCATAGATAATAAGAGGTTCTGTTCGGTTGCCTTTATTGATATCAACCAAAAATGAAATTATAGCAATTAAAACATTAGCTGTTCCAGTTCTGGCATAAACGGATATAAAAAATAGATCTTTGTGCAACTGTGAAAATGTGTAACAGTTGTTGCTCTGAAATTATGAAACTATGCAACTGTGATGCACCTTTTGTGCACCTACTATGCAATTGTTATGCAACTGTTCATCTATGTAACTGTTGTGCAATTGTAATGCATCTGATTGTGCAACTGTGAAACTGCGCAATTGTGAAACTATGTCAAGTCACTTTCCTCAAATCTCGCAAAATCTAGCGATTTCTTCATTACTGCATTACTGCTCCCCGTATAGAAAGCTGAAACAAAGTTTGAAAAGGTATATTTTGCACTATATCTCGATAACTAAACGGGATAGAAGGTTGCGGTTTGTTTCATTCGGTTCAACTCGGTATTTTATATGCGGGGAGAAATAGTAATAGGACTCCAGCTAGATTGTGCATGGTTGAGGGAAGGTATATCATCCCCTATGATCTGATGCCTATTTTCCGCTATATCTCGATAACTAAACGAGAAAGAGGGTTGCGGTATAATGTGTTCGATTCAGTTCGGTCGTTTCTATTCGGGGAGCAATGGAAGAAAAACTGGCTTGGTTGACAAAATTTTGAAATTGTTCAACTGTTAAGTTAAACTTTTAACTGTTAACTGTTCAACTGTTCAACTGTTCAACTGTTCAACTGTTCAACTGTTCAACTGTTCAACTGTTCAACTGTTCAACTGTTCAACTGTTCAACTGTTCAACTGTTCAACTGTTCAACGGTTCAACTGTTCAACTGTTCAACTGTTCAACGGTTCAACTGTTCAACTGTACAACTGTTCAACTGTTCAACTGTTCAACTGTTCAACGGTGCAACTGTTCAACTGTTCAACTGTTCAACTGTTCAACTGTTCAACTGTTCAACTGTTCAATTGTTCAATTGTTCAATTGTTCAATTGTTCAATTGTTCAATTGTTCAATTGTTCAATTGTTCAATTGTTCAATTGTTCAATTGTTCAATTGTTCAATTGTTCAATTGTTCGTGGTTAACAAAATTTTGAAATTGTTCAACTGTTCAACTGTTCAACTATTCAACGGTTCAACTGTTCAACTATTCAACTATTCAACTGTTCAACTGTACAACTGCGAAACTGCGAAACTGTGAAATTAGAAACTGTTGTGATGTTGATGTGCGCAAAACACAAATGTGCCACCGGTGGTATTAGCTACATAATTTGGTAAATTTAATAGATTGTCATGTTGTCACGTTGTGCTGTCACCAGTTATTTGAGCTGGACAGTCTGATATGAAGGAGTTGCTGGTTTTATCATTGGTGGTGATATTTGTAGTTAGGTTTCCTCCATGTTTTCTATGTATAATAGATAGATGTTTAGATTGTTACCACCAACGCAGGGTCCACGTATATTCGCGTAGAAAGTAATAAATAGATGTAATGCTTCGTACGCTCAGCATAAGCGGATATATATTAGTCGTAACGACTAATTTATTCATTCGTTTATGTATAAATTAGGTCCTGCGACAGTGTTGTTTTCGGAATAATACAAACTAAAATCAATTCACATCTGGTAATATAGGGGCAAGAATTCTAAACCATATTTTAGGATAATTGACTTTAAAGGGTGTGATCGGGCCTATACACTATATATGGCAAGAATTGAAAAGTTGTATTGAGCTTTTAGCAAAAAAACACTTTGTTATTGACTATGAAACTTGGTGCCCCATTTTCTTAGTTACAGACTGCAGTAGACAATATAGAAGATACGACTATATAGCAGCATATTCAAAGTGTTTTTATTAACTTGCTTAGTTGCATATCTTTTTATTGCCTAGTTTTTACTAAAGGTTCAATACAACTTACATAATTTGTACTATGAAAAAAGAATATTTGTGCTCCAACTTTTGACTGAGATTTGATAGTGATTGTTACGTATAATAGGTGAAATTACACCTACACACGTGGGTCTGGTGGACAGCCCGTTATGTAGAGGGTGCAATGAAGAACTGGAAACAGGATAGCATGTAATATGCCTTTGCCTAGCTCTAGTAAACACTAGGCATCTAATACTAGGGGAGTGCTGGCCTAGTATGGCCAGCATTGGCAACTCCTCGCCCACTAGAGTTACAGCTCGCACGCAGAATTGACTGGTGGGACGAATGAGTAGCCTTAAAGGGAGGTTTCACAATGGGCCCATTTTGAGGCCTAAGTGTCTGTAGCTATGCTACCCTCCAGCCAACAATCGAGAATATCCAGAACTACGTATAGGACTAAATATGTCATAAAAGCAATAAAAGTTCAATACAATTACATAAATCATTCAATAAAAATAATATAGATGTGATCCCACCCTTAAATCTTTTTGATTCATTGCTTTCTTCACGAACATACATGCACTGTTTGAACCTTGCGATAGTGGTTTATACACAGTACTATGTTACTCAACAATAATCAAATGAATCAATCTATTATACATAAATAAAACTGGGCAATGTCCATTTTTTGCGTGAGTTGGCATGCAAACGAATTTGATACTGAGCATTATAGTGTACATTTTAAATGCATTAAGTACAATTTCAACACTGATTTAAAGATAATATATAAATGTATGTTAAAAATGGATAAAAATAGATGACAGTTATTAAGAAAACTTCTATATTTATAGGGCAATCAGCCGTGATGCTTTTCGGTCGGTCAAAGGAGAAGCTCAAGGGAGTTTAATCAGCCGGTATTTACTTCATAGAAAACCTCTGAAAACTTTGATAGGTGATTTGCGAAAATTCGTCCTGATGGGGTTCGAACTCAAGCTCCCTAATACTCAATACGGAACAGACGACGACTGGGTCATACATTTTTATTTGTATGTATTTTAATAAGTGAATTTTTGGTGCAATTTTTAATAGCTTATCAATTGTTATCTATCTATCTATTATTTATTTGCCTTTTACCTTTCGGTGTAGGCTATTACATTTACATTATTTAACACTTTACAATTATTCGTGACAGAATACCTAACAAAGACATAAGACAAATGTGCGACGTACAGTACATAGTAAGGCGGATGAGGCAGAGACGACGAGAATGGAACCAACACATTAACAGAATGGAAGACATCCGAATTGCAAAAATCGCCAAAGACGGAAACCCACACTCTAAAAGGCCCCCAGACAGAGCACCAAAGAGATAGAGGGATAGCTGAAATTACAAGCAACGCTTTAAAGCTGGAAAAACAGGCTGTACGCCTATTTCAAGAAGAAGAAGAAGAAGAATTATTGTTGTTGTTTATACATTTGTAAATTCTTTCTACTCAATTGTTATCTACTTATATCAATATAACTCTACTTTGAATTTATTGTTGAATCATCTCATAATTAGTACAGAATTTATTGAAAATATATACAGTAACATATATAACATGTATTTTATTTTGATCGACTAGAATGACCAAAACAGCAGATTGATGTATTTTATTATTATTATTTTATGTCGTCATGGTTCATTCTAGTGATGGGGCGATTTTTATTATTATAAATGTATCATTTATTTTAATATTGATTTAGTTAGCGAGAGAGATTAGATATAATATTATTACGTCCTAATATTTGAATTGAAAAATATTAATTTTATACTAAGCTGAACTAATTACGGTCCGTCCTAAACAGCTAACATAATTCATTTACTACCAATTTGTCAAAGACCTGTCATTTTACGGTCCAAAGAAAAAAGCAAGCACGACCCCCACGCGTCCCAAATTATTATTTATTGCATTCAGCAACAAAAAAATCTGCGGCGTAATAAACGTATTTAGCCACAATGCTTTAGATGCGTTTGCTGTAAATTTTCTCCAGGAAAAATAGAAAGTGAATTGATGTATTTATGGACCATCATCTGTGACCATTGCTTGACATAATGGTCGATATTGGGTTTACGCATTCGTAACGAATGGTCAACAATGCGGCGATGATATCCCTCCGATTCGTTCCGATTCGGTTTCCAGACCCAAAACTTTACAATTCCGTTTACTTGACTTTTGTAGTGCTTGAAATGAGTGCAGCATGCACAAGTCAAACTTATTTATGAAATTCTCATTAGGCTATTTGTAAAATAATTTATTTACATCATTTAGAATTAATAATAAATCACACTGTTTACTATATCATGACTATATTAAATCATGAACTAAAAAAACAAGCTATAAAACAAGTTATAAAAGCGTTATAATATATGTATATAAGTCGCGTTGATGTTATTGAATAATCATCTCAAAATCAATAATAATTATTGAGAATACATACAGTAAAAAGTATGCTAGTATACATTTTCACTAATGTATTTTAATAAATGAATTGTTTGTTTTAAAAACGTATCCATTGATATCCACTTAAATCAATATAACTTGACTAGTACTCAAGAGATATAGTCTAATTACAGGGTAAACTTAGATAGACTAGTTATACAAGAAGATAGTGATACATATACATAAAAAGGAATTATATAAACTAAAAATTAAAATTGATGATCTGTAATTATCTATGAAAATGTCCAATAGTAGAATATTGTATTGTAAAAATACCAATTAAAATGTTTTTCGTTATAAAATTACAAGTGTAATTTATGAATAAGTTATTGTATAATAATTAACGGTTCACGTTAATCATACAATTTCCAATAATTGTCCAAACCTTTTCGTTTCGAACGCACGCCGTATAAATTTCGTTGCTAGTGTAAACGCCCGTTTCTGGTGCCCATAGGAAATAAAAGTGTTAACTTAAATATAGCGTGAAAATCTATTATCTGCCCCATCGGTCGCCCTTGCCGCGCGCAGGCATAAGACCGACTTTCGCAACCCGCGCCCCCAAATCGTCTGTATGAAGACGTTAAGTAGGCCATTTGTCATGTCATGGAAAAAACGATGGGTGGTACAGGAAACTTTTAAAATGCAGATGACAAACTATTATTATGTCGTTTTCGAAAACGGGCAGATTTAACGCTTCCAAAATGGAATACGGAACGACCGGATAATTATAGGAATCGTTTATTTTTTATTTCTGTTTTGTCGTTGTTTATTGCTGTGTAATCGGTAAGAATTAAAACTAACGAGTCGGCCTTTTTTTTTGTAAATGGAAAGCGGGAATAATTAAAAATAGTCGGGCGCTCGCAACACGGCGGAGATGGTAAACTGTGGTGCCATTATGGGCGCCACGTTCGATTTCTGCCGCCAAACGGCAGGGAATGTGTCTAATGTGTTGTTCCAATGAATTACAAATGTGACTGGTGTAATAAAATATAATGTTTGTTGTTGAGATCTATTTTTTAACGGCAGTCTCGGGTTTTCTAGGTTTGTATTAGCTTCTTACTTCTCACAACCTCTCAGTTGATTGTAATTCTATTTCATCACGCTGTATTTCCATAAAATATATAGATTCCATAGGCATACAATTTAATAAATTATATTTAATTCAAATTAATATATTAAAATATAAAGTATTACAAATTGAGGCTTAGGCACTTTTCTCACACTCACTTACAGTTTACGATATAACAGTCAGAAAATGAGAAAATTATGAAATTTCATGTTTTTTCCTGGTATAAACTCGCTAGCATTTTAATGTCTAAAGACGTGTAAAGACATATCACTCATCGTTTTAGTTTGTCGCTGACGAGCTTAATTGCACAGTACGAAATTATTAACAATCGATCTAGTAGGTGAGTCTATGTGCAAATATTTTCAGTTGTTAGCGTTCATTAAATTTCGCGCGTACACATCCACATGCACGGGCGGTGGCGTCGGTTTCTCTCTCTCTATATATATATATGTATGTATGTATGTATGTGGGTGTGTGTGTGTGTGTGTGGACGTTGGCGGTGGTATGGGGGCGGCCCCCCGTTTGCGGGGGGCGAATGCGCCTGCCCCTGTGGCGGGTAACTGGCCAGGCCGCCCTCATTAGCGTGTAAAAGTCCGGTTACTGTACAGTTTTATCATGTGTTCTACCACCACCGCCCGGTTTTTGCAGCTTTATTTTACCACTCTGCACATATGTGCAATGATATGTTATCGATTTTATTTGATACCCAGCCTTTCTCTCGGTGCTTTTAAAACGTACGTGTTTTGCTCTATTTATTCACACACGAATATGTAAGCCCGATAATTATTACACTTAGCGCGTGCATGCAGGTAGTAACAGGTGCTTAATTATAAGCGACCACAAAAAATGGCAGAGAAAGATGGAATTATTTGATTTAAAGTTTAATATACTTCGACTCAATAGATTGTCAAGGACTAAATTGAAAAATCAGCAAAGATTTACGAAAAAAGAACATATAATACCGGAATAATCAAAAACTACATAGTGCCTTTCGTTTATCACTCTGGGCTGATACGGGCTTATTGTTTCTTGTTCTATTTGCCGCTTACGATGCGCATAATTCTAACTCGGCCCTTACAACCGGCGGCTCATGACCGCAAGACCAGAGCGATCTGCACGCCACGGGGGCGACTAGAAATGATAAATCATGCTAAACGAAAGCGCCTCATAGCAGATAATTTCAAGTTGAAAGAACTAACATACATCAAAACTTTCCACAAGCAGGCACTAGATTACAAAACTGAAAGATCAACAAAACACCGTACTCAACAACAGTAAAGATATTGCTACATAATACCGGAATCATCAATAACATCATAGAAGATAATTTCAAGTTGAAAGACCTAACATACATCAAAACTTTCCACAAGCAGGCATAAGATTACAAAAGTGAAAGATCAACACAACACCGTACTCAACAACAGTAAAGATATTGCTACACATAAAAAATTTACATCTGCATCCAAGAACATCAGAAACACTTATCTACAACGTAGGATCCGAAGAGATTGCTGAGATAACAAAAAAAAAAGAAATATGAACAGCGCTGCATTTAGGCAGACCCGAGAAATGTGGGATTCGCTTTGATTTCAGTACAAGGATTACGCACTAAACCCTATATCCTTGCTCTAACCCCGACCCAGATTAGCACATATGCGTTCACAAAGTTCTAATTCTCCAGGCTCTCTGTCATCACGCCACTGATGTCCAAAGACTTGGAGAACAGCTTTTCAAGGGCAGACACACTGGGGAAGATAGCTGACATCATAAAGGGACACTATACAGTTCTCTCCTAGAGATGATCGGGAAAACCTGGACGGCCCAAACATACCAAGCAGTGACCAAGGCAGAGGATGACATTTTCGCGGCACCGCAAGACATGGTTCTCGCATTCATTACCCCAGACGACATTGAGATATATGTGTATGCCCCTAAAGCCTACAAAGATAGGTTTGTATGTCAGAAGGGTCTACTGGAGCAGGAAGCAGTAGCAGGGAACGTGATGTTTCTACGCAGACAACCGAGACGCCGAACGCAAACGAAAGTATATCCACCACAACAAGTACAGTGTTCGTCCTGGTCACTAGGCCAGAGGAAGTTATCGATGTTCCACAGCCAGAGATGGTATTCAGCACCATGAGCAAGGCCATTGTACTGGCGGAGGAATGCGGCATTTCTAGGATCGCCCTTGCATGGCCGGGATCACGCGAGGGAAGGTGAGTAAACATTCAGAAACTATCCACCACAACAAGTACAGTGTTCGCCCTGGTCACTAGACCAGAGGAAGTTATCGATGTCCCACAGCCAGATGTGGTCTTCAGCACCATGAACAAGACCATTGCACTGGCGAAGAACGCGGCATCTCTAGATCGCCCTCGCTTGGCCGGAATCACGCTAGGGAAGGTGAGTAAATATTCAGAAACGAATTGAGTTCACAGTCTCCTACACCGAAACCAAGGTGGTGGAGTTCTACAGACGCAGCGGAGGTCCTCGCGGCCACGATCCCGGGAGACCTCCTAATCCAGGAGAGGGCGGAAGTTTACCGACGAACAAAGGACGGGGTGTCTAGAAAGGATGCAAACGACGCGGCCAGACAGGAGACGCTGAGGAACTGGCAGCCGAGATGGGACAGCTCCCCCAAGGAGGCCGTAGCAGGGAACGTGATGTTTCTACGCAACACCACCAAGACGCCCAACGCAAGCGAAGGTATATCCACCATAACAAGTACAGTGTTTGTCTTGATCAGTATGCCAGAGGAAGCTATCGATGTTCCACAGCCAGAGGTGGTCTTCAGCACCATGAGCAAGGCCATTGTACTGGCGAAGGAATGCGGCATCTCTAGAACGCCCTCGCTTGGCCGGGATCACGCGAGGGAAGGGAGTAAACATTCAGAAACGAATTGAGTTCACAGCTCCTGCACCGAAACCCAGGTGGTGGAGTTCTACAGACGCAGCGGAGGTCCTCGCGGCCACGATACCGGGGGACCTCCTAATCCAGGAGAGGGCGGAAGTTAACCGACGAACAAAGGACGGGGTGTCCAGAAAGGACGGAAACGACGCGGCCAAGCAGGAGACGCTGAGGAACTGGCAGCCGAGATGGGACAGCTCCCCCAAGGGGAGATGGACCAAAAGGGTGATCCCCAACATGGAGCCCTGGACCATTGGACCACCCAGACTCTATCCGGTCACGGTCCAATCGAAACGACGCGGCCAAGCAGGAGACGCTGAGGAACTGGCAGCCGAGATGGGACAGCTCCCCCAAGGGGAGATGGACCAAGAGGGTGATCCCCAACATCGAGCCCTGGACCATTGGACCACCCAGACCTTATCCGGTCACGGTCCAATCGTACATGCATCGGATTGGGAAGGCAGCCACGCCGAAATACCGTTACTGCGATGGTTCCGATGACCCGGCCCACACTATCTACCGCTGCCTCATAGAGAGAGTTAACCTATGGCTGGAGATCGGAAGAGAGGTTCTCCCCGAGGACATCGAGGCGGAGATGCTGCAAGACCAAAACAAGTGGGACGTGTTCACGACTTTCTCCCGGAAGGTGATGGGGAGAAAGTTTGATGACAACTTGCGAAACCCATAGACGGACGACAGACACCATCGCTCCCCCTTTTTTCTCATTCACGATCATCCTACCCCGATTTCATACGCAAGAGACCGACTGACAAACCGACGCAAGACAGTCCGGGGGGCTTAGGAATTCCTACTAGGCGATCAAGCCCCTCGTCGACAGAACCTGGGTTTTGGTTTAGTCGGTAGGCGCCTCGGTCAGCACGCGGGGCGAATCCGACACGACCCATGCCTATCACCACATGGTGGTAGTGGAGACATGGATGTCTTTCGAAGATTCCACCCCAGACGAAAAAAACAGACAAGGACAGCCCTCCATCCCCACACTAAACGAAATCCGGTAAAAGCGGCGATTGTAGCATCAGAGACTGGACGAGAGACCAGACGAGCGGCCTATGACCAGCGGAGAATTGGCAGCCTGTAGCTGGTCAGAAAGAGGCGCGCCGGCGGGGACAATAACGTAAGGGCCCGCACCAAACAGGCTAACGCAGACGCAAGGCTCCATAACCCGGACAACGAGGTCCAGGATCACACCAGCTAGGATCTACGCCCATCTGTTCCTCGAAGTTAAAACGCCCTCATGAGCAAACTGGCAGAGAACAGTCTAGCCCAATCCTTAACAAAAGTTAATTCCAACAGGCCGGGCCTGGGTACACTAGAGCTGGCGCAGAGAACGTGAGGCCCAATTCACACATAGGAGGCGAAGAGGCGCAGGCGCAGTGCCGGCGCGGCGAGAGGCACGACGCTTTCACGCCCCCTCCATATAAACATATGATGCAATGCCCACTTAGGCCCAATTCACACATAAGCGGCGTCGGGCGCAAGCGCGGTATAGGCGAGGCGAAGGCGCGACGTCTCACAGGCGATTTTGATGTCCATATGCAGTGAAGGGGTGGACATTGCACCTTATGTTTATAAAGAGGTGGCGTGCACCTCGCCTACGCTGCGCCTCCGCCCGACGCCGCTTATGTGTAAATTGGGCCAGAGAGAGCTCTGTGCCCTGGAGGTAGGACCGGACCTCTTCGTGTCACTGGATACCGGAGTGAGTGAGAAGACATAGACCTCAAAAATCCTGAAGAGGGAGCATCGGTGGAGTACATCTTCCAAGCACTGCGGGACTGCCAACCGAGCGCAGAGAGCAAAGGTAAGGTGGCTACTGGGCCCACATTAGGATGGCAAGGGTCACGTTGTTTCAGAATGACGCCCGGCTGCCATGGGGTGGATCAGGATGGGCATATCTCCCGGCGGATGAGAGCTGCCTAGTGTCGGAAGTGCCTGGGGTTGGGCCACATCGGAGGACAATGCATCGGACCAGATAGATCACTTTGCTGCAGGAGATGTACCGAAGCGGGCCACCTGGAGTCGGGATGCAGAAAGAGTCCAAATGTATCGCCTGTCAGGATGGGGAGAAGTGACAAGGGCTGCATCGCTGCAGGCAGAACCAACACCAGAGGCATCGGGGGGCCAAACCAACGAAGTAGGTAGTGATTTTGCGGGTCCTACAAATAAGCCGGTACCGGGCGGCACACGCCGTCCTGGCACAGCACGACCATTGTGTTGGAGTCGAAGCCCAACGTGGTCATCGTCACCATTTGTTGTTTGTACTTTTGATGTATTAGAATACCAACTCCTGAGTGAGCTATGGCATCGTTATCTTTGCTACTGTGACGTACCCGGTTTGTTTCAGACATGGCACATATGCCAATCTTGTGGTGGTTCATTTCTATTATTACTTCTTAATCTCGTTTGTTCCATGGTGTTATATTTCAGCAGGACATGCATAATATGTTTTCCCTTTCCAAGATTCTTTTCTTTTCTATGCACTAGCCGTCGTCGTTATTTTCAGTCCAGTTTCCTAGGCAATTATATCAGATCTATTCTCAGACTATAAGTTTTACGGCAGGTAGATTAGCCCTGCCAACCCTTCTTCTTTACCCAGGCTTGGAACTGGCAGTGACTCCTGGTGAGCTACTCGATCCACTCACCAGTTGCTCCAAACGAAGTCTGTAGTTTCTGGTGTCAGTATTGTCTCTTTTCCGTGTCTTGAGTAGTATTACAATTTCTTCATTTTGTCAAATAGTAGGTATATTACAATTTCTTCATTTTGTCAAATAGTAGGTATATTACAATTTCTTCATTTTGTCAAATAGTAGGTATATTACAATTTCTTCATTTTGTCAAGTAGTAGGTATATTACAATTTTCTCGATACACTTATTTAGTAGGTGTTTTACTGCATTTAGTACAGTAGTCTTTCCCTATTTGGTCATTTCGCAAGACATTATATCTTACGCGGATTGTCAGATGCATTGTCCCCTATAGATTATTTGTTTGGTAGTGCAAGACAAAAGAGAAGAAAAAAACCCCAAAGTATGCTACAACAGCTCCAAAGGCTGGCATGTTTGGGCACAACAAGAGCGATAAACACGACTCCTACCGCATCAATGGAAGTGATGTTAGATCTGATCCCATTACACCAACAAGCAGGAAAAGAATCAATGCTCTCAGAATAGGACTGGGACGTCAGGTGCACGGGCACATGGAGGTCCTGAACTAGGTCGGAAAGAAGTATCTAAGATATCTCATGTATTCGATGCCAGTTGCATTCGATTTGGATGAGGCTTTTGAAGTGGTCATTACTGACCGCCGAAGTAGCACTTGAAACATCGCATACATCAAAAAACAACAATCTATAATCTGGTACACAGACGCATCGAAGGCAAAAGATGCCGGACTTGGAATACATAGCCCAGGATATGAAGAATCGCTGGCCCGACGCCTACTATTCACAAGCAGAAATCATGGCTCTTGAGAGACGTGCACAAATCTGCCCAGAAAGACTACTCAAGGGAGTGCGACTCGATATCTTTACAGACAGCCAGGCAGATTTAAGGAGGTTAAAAGCCTATAGGTATCACTCTTGATCTGGAAATGTAAACAAACCCTAAAGCAACTAGCGAAATATAACAGACTCACTCTGATGTGGGTACTTGGACACGAGGGCATTCAGGGGGCCGAAGTCGGCGATGCACTTGCTAAAAGTGGGGCTGGGGCTCCCTTTATGGGACCAGAGCCAACATGCACTACAGGCAACTGATCTGAATTGGGAGAAGCAAAGGCAACCTCACCCCAACTTGATCTGGAAATGTAAACAAACTCTGAAGCAACTAGCGAAATAGAACTCTGATGTGGGTACTTGGACACGAGGGCATTTAGGGAGCCGAAGTCGCCGATGCACTTGCCAAAAGTGGGGCTGCGGCTGCCTTTATGGGACCAGGGCCAACATGAACTACAGGCAACTGATCTGAAGTGGGAGGAGAAGCAAAAGCAACCTACTGGGGACATACTTCAGGACAACGACAAGCCAAAATGCTCGGTGCTAGGGTCAAAACAAATCATAAGCTTCTCAGGAAATGAGATAAAAACTGTCACAAGCATTCTAACGGGATGCTGTCCGGTTAAATTACACCTAAATAAAATAGGATAAGCAGACAGTATTGCCTGCAGACTATGTGAATCGGACATTGAAACTGCGGAACATATACTGTGCACACGCCCAGCACTTGGGCAGAAAAGACTTGAGAACGACCTTGGAGCTGAGAAGAAAGCCTCTCAGGAACATACTAAACTTCGCCCAACAAGTGGAATTTCTAGGAAAACAATAGAGGTAGGGTAAAACTCAATAGATCAGCATTAGTCGATGTGCAGAAAGCATGGACATTTCCAAACAACTCCTCTAAGGCCCATTTCACACATAAGCGGCGTCGAGCGGAGACGTGGTGTGGGCGAGGTGTAGACACGAAGTCACACAGGCGATTGTGATGTCCATATGCAGTGAAGGGGTGGATATTGCACCATATGTTTACTTAGAGGCGGCGTGGAAGAGTTGTGCCTCTCGCCTCAGGCTAAGAGGCTAAGACGCGGTGCCGGCACGGCGAGAGGCACGAAGCAAATGCCCGCGTCTCGTCACCTAAGTGGGCATTGCACCATATATTTATATAGAGGGGACGTGAAAGCCCGTTATGTAGAGGGTGCAATGAAGAACTAGAAACAGCAGAGTATGTAATATGCTAGCCTTTCGCAACTCCTCACCCGCCAGAGTTTTGCAGCTCGTCCGCAAAATTGACTGGTGGGACAAGTGAGCAGCCTTAAAGGGAGGTTTCACAATGGGCCCATTTTGAGGCCTAAGTATCTGTAGCTATGCTACCCTCTAGCCAACTACCCAGAACTATAGAACTATCCAGAGGGAGTGGATATTGCACCATATGTTTGCATAGAGGCGGCGTGGCAGAGTTTCGCCTCTTTGCATACCGTGTCTTAGGCCCAATTCACACATAAGCGGCGTCGGGCGGAGGCACGGTGTAGGCGAGGCGCAGGAGCGACGTCGCACAGGCGATTGTGATGTCCATATGCAGTGAAGGGGTGAACATTGCACCTTATGTTTACATAGAGGCGGCGTGGAAGAGTTATGCCTTTCGCCTCTTCGTCTACCATGTCTTAGGCGAAGAGACGAAGACGCTCTGCCGGCGCTGCGAGAGGCACGACGCTTCAAGCTTTCTCTATATAATCATGTGCAATGCCCACTTAGGTGACGAGGCGCAGGCATTTGCCTCGTGCCTCTCGCCGCGCCGGCACCGCGTCTTCGACTCTTCGCCTAAGACACGGTAGGCGAAGAGGCGAAACTCTTCCACGCCGCCTTTATGTAAACATAAAGTGCAATGTCCACCCCCTCACTGCATATGGACATCACAATCTCCTGTGCAACGTCGCGCCTGCACCTCGTCTACACTGCGCCTCCGCCCGACGCCGCTTATGTGTGAATTGGGCCAAATAAAGAGAAAAAAAATTAACGGTCACTACACCAGTGTACAACATTCTGTGTAAAAAGAGCACTAGAAGCTTAAGATTAAGCTGTGCCGGAATTGTTGCAAAGCGATGCTTGCCGCTCACTCGACCGTCTACTCACTGCATTTAAAATAAAATTATAAACGCAAAAAAATACAAGTTATATAAATATGTACAAATTATAATACAAATATTTGTTAAATAAACTAAAAATCTTTGCATTTAAAACAACTGTACATAAATATGTTACATCATGCAGTTTTTATTCTTTCATCAATTTCAAGACTAAAAAGAATTCTGTGATGTGCAAGAAAAAGTTAATGACGTTTTAGGGATTTTATTAGATTATTATTTTTATATGTTTACTCTGGAAATACCCTTATCCTCTTAGAAGATACTAGTACCGTAATATCTACGGTTCAGACAAGGAGAGGAAGAGAGTATTTACAGAATAAACATAATAATAATAATCAAATAAAATCCCTAAAACATTATTAACCCTATATATCTCACTTTACGTACGCTTTCGTTTGTTTTATTTTATCCTTAAAAAGCATGAATAAATAATAACATAGTAGATATATCAACGTATGTTATTATTTATGTACGGGTATATCATGTAGATACACCTTGTTCACTTAAAATCCCTAAAACGTCATTAAGGGACCCAATTATCCGCTTGCACACACACAGTATATGTCCCCCTGTTAGTTTTTTTCTTTGCGTAACAAGATAGTGCATTATATCCTGCTTAGAAGACTAATATCCTCTTTTCATAGACCATCAAAGAATCCTAATCTTCTGTGAAGATCACTTACTGTAATGTACACCTACGGCAAAAAAATACAATACGGCCGTGGGTAGGTATCGTAGAAATCTTGATCTTTCATGGGAACGTAAATTTTAAAAACCGAATCGCAGAAAATAGCAATAGTAATATTTAAACGATATCTGAATTATATTTTAACAATTAAGTTACTTTATTAAATTTGATTTCTGGTCATGATCTGTTACCCTTTCTCATATATTAAGAAATGCAGGTGACTAAATGATTAGTAATTAAAAAACCAGAAAATGTTACTTGATATGTAAGTTGCCCCACATTGTTAAGCCCGTATGACATTATCTAGTTTCTTATATCGTTTTCGATATGGTTTTCGATACAGACACAAACTTGGTGTCAGAGGGTCACTAGTATCCGTCGCTTGCGCTGGCCACACCAGCCACCAAAAAAAAGAAAAAAGACACAAACTACATAGTGTCATACACACATGTAGAAAATGATATAGCGGCGGAATAATAATAAATTCACTTAACAATAACAGCATCGTAATACACAATATTAATTTTCCATTTTGAAATAGTTAGACAGTTCAATTCTTATATATATATATATATATATATATATATATATATATATATATATATATATATATATATAAAACGATATAGGAAACTATATAATGGCATACGGGCTTTAAGCATAAAACGCAAATCAAAAATCAAAATTAACATTTTGAATGTAAGAATACTTTATCCTATACAGCTAGAGAATAAAAATATCTGACATACACAATTCTGAAATCCTTGCTAATTTACCGGTTACTATAAAATTAATTTAACTTACACAGTATTCAGTTTCAAGAGACACCGTTCCTGCGTTCAAAGGGCGAATTAATTAGAGGCCGCTCTCCTACGGTCAGATTTATTGCAATCTGACCGGAATGCCCCTTTTTGAAATGCGATCGGTCGCCGGGGCAGTCGAATTTCGGTAAATTTAGGACTCAATTGTGCGAAAGATTAAGGAAATGTGATCGGTTTTTTTCTGTCTTTTATGTGTGCGTTCCCATATTATTACTATTGTCCTGTGCTAATCTGCCTATTGCGCATGGATGATTCGAATTACTGTAAAAAAGCTGCTACTCATAAGAATGGTAGATTAGATTAAATCCCTGATATATTTCATGTTTTATGGTTAGTTTTTTTTAACAAAACAAATTTTTCGGAATTCAAATGTGTACAGGTTACATTATATTGTGTTGTTGTTAAGTAAAGGAAATGCGATGATTTTATTTCATGTTTTATGGTCAATTATTTTGAATTTTGAGATCTCAGGTAATATAAGAATTCAATACAAATTACTCGAATTACATACATACAGGAAGTTAGAAATATTGTAATAAAATATTTCGCGGGCGGCAAAAATAGGGGGCAAATGTAAATTGGTTGATGACAATCGTCATCGTTTCTGAAAATATTGAATTTTCAAAAAAGAAACGTCATATATAAACCGTTATAATAAATAATCATCCTGTAAATTTGTTATAACGGGGTATATATCACGTTCATTTTTAAATTATATTTATTAATTTACTAGGGCGGCAAAACGTCGGCCGCATATCCAAAACCGACCCTGTACACACACAGGGTGTTACTGCAGCAGTAATCATTTGTCTCATTTTAATTTTTCTAAACTGCTTACACTGCGGAAAGCAAATGCGCATCGCATAGCCCCTTCAAGCGGAAACCGGATATCGCAATCGGAAATTTCTTCTTCGACCGACGCCCTGCCACGAAAACAATGTTTCCGGTGCCTCCCTATAAGTCGTAGAAGTGTTTGGAATATTTTCGATAGTTATTGATCGGCCGCCGCAGTACAGGCGCGGTCCCCTCAATTAATTCACACAATTTAAATAGTTTTCTCCGAGCAATTTTCCGGCGGGGACCGGTGAGTGGGCGGGGGCGGCCCGAAGCTAGACAAGATAGACTATCGCGGCGACCACAAAGCAATCTGTCAGTGTTGCCAATCGCAATTCATATTCCCCTAGGTGTCAGGGCTACCACTCTAGCCGACTCATTAAAACACTGTCCGAGCTCCCATTAGTTTGCCAGCATACAAATTACGTCATATGTCTTTGCCACCGTACGGCTATATCATTTATCTCTGATACTACATCTTTCTAATTTAATGCTGGATTTAGCACTTACTGTGTAGGCTGAGACACTCTATTTCATCCGCATAATCCTTTCGCTCCCCCCTTTGCACACTTACGGCGATGAAAACAATTCATTTATATGGGGGTTGGGGTAAAAATGTTGCATAATTAAATAATTAAACGAAGTCTTTATAAATTTATCAAATTATATATATATATATATATATGTATATATATATATATATATATATATATATATATATATATATATATAAACTGTATATGAATTAAACATCATAACATACACCACTGTGTGAAAATTACTGTATGAAAAACCTTTTCTTTTATTTAAATTAATTGAAGAGATTTTTCATTCGGATTAAAAACCCGTGCCTTAATACAATCAATTCATTTTATAATTATCTGTATTTGTTACAATTCGTAACTGGCTAACGACCTTCTGCTGTGTGCATGGGGGTCTTAGAACGGGCTATTTTAGAAAATCGTCCCCGAGTTATATAGTGTCGTTAATTGTATGCCAACGTCAAATGCTACCGACTACCCAGGAATAATTATCATTAAACATTCTAACATTTGAAAAATTGCAAATGGCAAAATGTAGTGGTAAAAGTAGCAGAAAATAAATCAAAAAGATGAGAGGGGATACTATTTGAAATTTTAGATGGGTAACTTATTGGTACAAATATTTTTAATTTATCTGAAAATACAATATTTTCGATATTTTTGTAGGTATAGGTTATATAAAAATATCAAATTAATTAAATAGCAGAGGGTAATAAACTATAAGGTATATGCTGTATATAGTCCTGGCAACATATCGAACGCATGGGTGCGGTATTTTCATAGTACAGAAGGTTCAATTATCGGTAACATCTGATGGCCATCAAATGAAACAAACAAAAAAAACCAGAGCAGCACCGAGGCTAATCAATGCGCGCGCGACCTTTTGTTCTCGTTTTATTTTTCCGTACACCCCGATTTGTTTCGAAGCGGCCGGTTTACTCTTTTATTTTTTCGTGTTTCGTTTTTGGTGGTCGTTATCGATGTTTTTAGTGGAATTGTGTGTCTGTTTAATAATGGACGCGCGCGCCGGTTAAAACAACACTGGATATTTTAGCAAATTTTAGTGAGATTTTGTGTACGTTCAGCTTTTATTTACATTTTACATTTCGATCAATCGCTCGCCGGCCCAGCATGCTGGTCCCACCACCGCCACCCCCCAGCGCCGGGTGCGTGTATTTGTTCGGGTCGCGGATTCGAAAATATTCGGAAAACCACTCCGCTCCGAATCCAATATTTATTGTGATATGTTCGAAATTTACTGTCGTCAATTGCGACACGGATGGTAGGGAGCTATTGACCCAATTACAGAAGTAACTAATAAACGTAATGTAAATTATTGAGACCGCTGTTAGTAGCTATATCTGATACTATCTTACTCACATTTAAATCCCCACTACTATACATTTATACATAGAATACCTTTATTGTCATTTTCCCATTATATAAAATGTATTGTTAACCCTTAAATGCATGTCTTTTTAAAATTGATATTAAATAATAGTTACCGCCAGTCGTCCACTTGCTACAAATTATAAGAATCGCCTTTATTAACAAAATCATGGATCATACGTATACAGATATCTATATAGAATTACAGTACCACGGAGCACGGACATATTGTCATAGACCAAACTACTGGTCGCCCTGATGCAGTTCAAAGTCACCCGTAGGGAGGAAGTGCCTTATGGTTTTTAATTAGGCAGTGAACAGTGTATATGGTAATATTGCAGTTCTGCAACAATATACATTGAATGGTTAAACATAAAAAAAACTTCTATCGATATAGGGCTATCATTCGTGAGGTCAAGGGAGAAGCTCAGATTAGTTTAAACCTCTGAAAATCTGTGAAAGGTGATTCGCGATAATTAACCTCGATGGGGTTCGATCCCAGGTTCCCAATGTAACTTTTGAGCAACCTCGGCACCCCAGCAATCGACCGAGCGCTTGGAGGGGCGGTCCTGAAGTAGTCGGATTTTATACACGCCCTGGTTTGCCCGGGCGGGTATGGAAAGCGGCGACGAAACGGAGGAACGCAACCCGATCAGGTCGATCAGACGGGAAAGTGCGCGGCAACCCCGGATGCGAAGAAAAGAAAGTGGGAGAAGTTGACTCCGAATCAAGTGAAGGACGGCAACGTCGAAGCAATGAAAAAAATGTGGGAAGTGGTAAGTAGATGTAAGAAGAACTTAAGAAATCTCGAGAGGAGAGCCAGAAATGGAGACTTTTAAGTGAGGAGAGGGAAGGATCATGGATAGAGAGAGAGAGAGGAGTTGAAAAAGAAAAAAAGGAGAGGCAACTGATGATGGATGGATGGAGTGAAATGCAGAGGGAATAGACACGGGAGAGAAAGGAGATGATGGGGAAGATAGACCAGCTGGTAAAAATGGGGGAGAGTAGGAACGAACCGGAGGGGAAAACAGCGCCGGAGTGGGTAAAGGAGATAGAGAGGAAAGTGGTCACGATAGAAAAGAGAGAGGAGGAAAGACAAACAAGTGAGAGAAGAAACAACGTAGTGGTGTCGGGGATTGGAAAGGAAGGGGTGGAGGGAGTTATACAGAAACTGCTTCAAGGTGGAAAACGTAGGGGGGTCGGATCATGTACCGGTGGAGGTGGTCGTGAGGATGAGAAACGTTGTGAAGGGAGATCAGAGGAAGGGGCAGCAGAGGTTTGGATGGAGCGAGCCGGATTTGGATGCATATGAGAAAAAACTAAAACACGTCAAGTGGGAGGATTTGCATTCGATACTCCAGTTGGAGAGAGTGATGGTGCATTGGAGAAGAAGAAGAGTGGGAGGCAGAGGGAGAGTTGGTTTGACGAGGAATGTGGGGTGAAGAAGTCGAGCTGGCGACGAGCAATGGCGAAGTGGAGAAATGGGAGAGGTGAAGCGGAAAGGGCCAATGAGGCGAAGAGGGAGTTCCAGAGAACCTGCGAGAGGAAGAAGATAGAGGAGTTGCAGAAGGTAGGAACGAGGTTGAGGGAAATTCTCAAGGGAGTCCCAGACCGGTGGTATGAAGGGAGGCGTTTTCGCGGGCCATAGGACAGCTGAAACTTGGAAAGACGGCGGGGGAAGATGGGCTGAAGGCAGAGGCTTTCAAAAGATTACCAGAGGAAGGAAGAGATAAGTTAGTGCAGGTGAGCGGTGAGGATAAGCTGCCGGAAGAGTGGCGTGTGGGGGTGGTGGTTCCGGTACATAAAGGGGGAGCGGCATCGGTCATAAACAATTATAGGGGTATTACCGTTATAAGTGCGGGGTACAAAGCTATGATGACAATTGTGAAAAATAGACTAGAGAGGGAAGTGGATAGAAAAGGGCTGCTGCCGGAATGCCAGGGGGGTTTCAGAAAGGGAAGAGGGACGAGGGAGCAGATTTTCACGCTTGCGAGAATCGTGGAGGAAGCGTTGGAGTGCAAAGGGAGAGTGTATGCCGTGTTTGTGGATTTGAAAGCGTCGTATAATTCAGTTCCTTGAGGAAAGCTCGTGAAGTATATGGATAGATTGGGGATGGAAGATGAAAGTGTAGAGTGGGTAAGAAGTATATATATAAAGAGGCGTGGGCAAAATCGAGAGTGAATAGAGAAGTGTCTGAGAAGTTTAGGGTGAATGTGGGTGTAAGGCAAGGGTGCCCGCTAAGCCCCCTCCTGTTCAATCTATACACAAGCGAGTTGGAGGCGGTGCTGAGGAAAGGCCAGGCTGGAGGGGTCGTGGTGGGGAGAACCAACGTGTGGATGTTGTCATATGCGGATGACATAGTATTAGTAGCCAAGAGAGTGGAAGAGATGCAAGAGATGTTGGACAGGATGGGAAGGTACCTGGATAGGAGAGGGCTAGTGGTGAATGTAGAGAAGACTAAATGTATGATGTTTAGGAATAGGGGTAGAAGAGGTAGAGTAGAAGAGCTGAAATGGAAGGAAAGTATGATTGAGAGAGTGAATGTCTTTAAATATCTGGGCTTTTGGTTTAACAGCGGAGGAGGATTTAGGGTGCATGTGGAATGTATGCAAGCGAAAGCGAGAATGGCTTGGGGGATAGCGAGAAGGAAATAGGAGAGGTTGTGGGGCGGTAACCTCGTAATGGCGTGCAAGATGTGCGATGCGTGTCTAAAACCTATTCTGTTGTATGAAGTGGAAGTTTGGGGATTGCGTGAGTGGGATGTGATAGAGAGAGAGCAAGGTTTGCTCCTGAAGAGTCTGCTAGGTCTCGAAAGGTCGACACCGAGAGCAGTGCTGTTGCAGGAGACGAATCGTATGAGTATGTGGTGGTAGTCGTGTGTAAGGGTTGTAAAGTTTGAAGAAAGATTGCAGGAATTGGGCGAGGAAAGACTGGTGCGGGAGGTATGGATGAGGTGTAAGAGTAGGACGGAGAGTGGTTGGAGAAAGGATAGAGGATGTATGAAAGAGTGGGTATGTCTGAGGTGTGGGTTGAGGAGAAGCAAAGAGAAATGGGAAGCCTAGGAACTGAGGTAAGAGAGAGTTTGAGAGATATTGAGTGGCAAGAACGGCAGACTAGAATGGATGAGAGCTCTTACAACCCTGGCTACGTAGAGTCGCAAGTACGTGGGAAACTCCGGAGTTACTTAGCCACGGGTGAGTGGAGCAGGAAAGAAAAGGTATGCATGGCAAGAGCGAGGTGGGAGGAAAGTGTGGATGGGTCTGGTGTACACCGCGTGTGCGCTGTGTAGTAAGGGAAGTGACACGTGGTGTCACCTTAGCGAAGAATGTGAGGGTGTGAAAGCAGACTGAGAGGGAGACTGCAGAAAGCTGAATGAGTGGTTAAGCGAGGATGGGGAAGGCGTGAAAATCTACAGGAGGCTGACATGGGAGAGGAAAGTGGCGAGGGCAGAGGGAGCGGTGATAGATGAGGGTAAATGCGGAGTATTACTTTTATTTATATTTGTATTTAAATTTTTATTTTTGTATATTTTTGTTGTGGTTTGTTATGTATGGGCAGTGAGGGAAATGCCAATAAAGGTCTTTTTTTACTACCCTGGTGTATAGCCATAGGATTATTTTGGGATTCTGGCCCCAGTTTTTTCAGCCCGTTCTACTGCACCTATCTAAGGTTATGTATCTTTCTGTGTTGTTTTGCTTATATGTGAGTTCCTTGTTAGTTTTTGGTCAAAGATGATTCCTAGAGATTTGGCCTCTGATTCAAATGGAATTTCTACACCTTTAAGTATTGGGCGATTTTGACCTCTTAGAATTCTTCTTGTATAGTTGGCTATTGTGGTTTTTTGGAGGGTTTATGGACATTCACTCTCACACCAGTTGTCCACTATATTCAGGACTCTTTGTGTGTGATCTGAGATTATTTCCGCAAATTTTCCATTCACGATCGCAATATCTGTCGCGTATCCTAGGCAGTGGATGCCTTTTGAGGACAACTTTTGCAGGAGATCGTTTACTAGGACTAGGTGATAGTACCTCCTTCCAGTTCTCGCCTTTATGGTAGCCTCGCCGAGTGTAGATATGATGTTCCTGTTCTTTAGGCCGGCCTGTACTCAATGGCATATAACTTGTGCATTTCTTCCGTAGTGCCTTGACCATTGAGTGTGTTGTGGCATTGTTGAATGTCCTTGCAATGTCAAGGTACGTGGCTGTGGCTAACTCTTTATCACCCAGCGTGATTGCCAATAGCCTGCTTAGGTCAACCAGCGCCAAGTCGGTTGATTTTCCCAGCTGGTAATCATATTGTCGATTGCTTAGAGGGTTAGTTCTCAGTAAACCATCACATTAGTAAATCATCACTATATCAGCCTTTCTAGCGTCTTCAGGAGGAAATACGTAAGGCTGATGACTTGGGCGTGTGTTTGTTCGTTCATCCTACCTTTAGTAGGAAGTTTAATTTGGCCTCCGCCACCCCTGCGGTATGTACTTCCAAGCTATGCTAGCTCAGAAGATTTTGCATAGTTAATGTTACTTTATAGTTAAGCATGAAGAAGCTTATTCGGAAATTAAAGAAATCAAAGCAAGGGTGCCACAAGAGCGTGTATTAGGATTTCCTTGTATACACTTGCGAAATGCCATTACTGGCTAATAACACCATCGTTATATTCGCTGATGATACAGGGACTTTAACAGTAGGAAAAACAAACGAGGAAGCCACTAGAAAAGTACAAACAGCTATCAACGAATGGACTAAGGGCCGGTTCTACAATTGACATTTAACTAGAGAATAAGGCTATTCGTAGAATTTGAGATATTGACGTTAAAATCTCAAACATATTCCACGAATAGTCTTATTCTCCGCCTGGAAATCCGCTACCATAAACGACAGCAACAATAAGCCTCCAGAGTGCTCCAAAGTTGCCTATTTTATTAGAGAAAAGACTCAAACAAGTTAAATAACATATATCGAACAGTGAGAAGCAGAGCTAGTGCTAGGGTATACGCTAACCATAGTGTAATCAAAGACAAAATTTAAGGGGCGTTGGTGGTTATACCATAAATATTGATCACTAGTAAATTAAGATAAGAATGAAGAATAAAATTGCTCATTGGTCGTAGACCAGAATTGTATGTATTACTTTTAGGTAAAACAGTTACATTCCAAATCTGAGCTTGCATTAAATTGGAGGTTAGGATTTTTTTTACTATTTCTCGCAGACTATAGACGTTCCCCTAAAACGCACGGGAAGGAAATGCACAATTTTAAAGTCACCGTATATTAAAATAAAATAGTAATACGCCCTTACATAACCACGATGAATGTAGGTAGATACACGCGGATATTATTTGTTTCCACTTTGAGGCAAATACATGATATTATTATAGATACTGATTGCACCATGCACACCTTATAGCCATAGTTATATATCTTAAAGACGTATACTGTTTTCATTAGTCATACTGCATCGTTGCATCATTAATGTAAATTATAATCGTAATGTACTCATCACTGACCTTATGTACATCTACCTAGGACCAAGATGAATCACCAACAAGACTCCATCCATACAACGCTTGATAACACAACACTTGAATTTAATTAAAACTAGCAATATGTATGTCCTTAAATTGTTAAAACAAATAGCGGCCATTAAACACCGCAACGCGAACTGCACTGACTAAGCGCTGCCTGCTCGCGCATTGTTCACCGCGCTTATCTACAATTTTTTGCGGATTAAAATTTCCAGTCCGAGCTATTTTCGTGCGGAGCAAAAAGTTGTTTACAGTATAAAATATTAGTCAATTTTATTCAATCCAATTTATTCGAGCGGTCGTGCCGATCCCGGTTTGAATCCGGTATTAATAGATCCAAATTTTCATTCGGAATTTGGTTATATTAATCTAGATACTTACAGAATCAAAAAACATTTTTAACAAATATATATAAACCACCGGATGTTCACATTAAAGACTTAATAAACATAGAAAACCAAGTACTAAAACCAAACAAAAAACACATAATAGTAAGCGATATGAACCTAAATCTACTCAAAAACGAACCAAAAATAACAGATTATAAGACATTAATTAAAAGCACAGGTTACAAGATTATAAATAAACAGGAAATGATATACAAGATACAAAGAAAATAACAAGTCAAGCATCATAGACCATATAATAAACAAATCAAGATAAAACCAATCAATCAAGATGAAACTAATAGACGCCTCCTATTCAAACATCATGGGATTTGGAAATTAAATATGTTACCAAATACAATAAAAAAAAAATCAATTATGAAAATATAAAAATACAGTTCGCCGAAGAAAGAAAGGTCACACATTATACAAATTTGGACCATCTCATAGACAACCAACAAAAAATAATTAAAAAGTACACGAAAATAATAAAATTCAGACATTGCGAAGACAGTGAATGGATTAATAGCGAAACAATAAACATGATTAAAGAAAGAAACCGGCTATATAAAGTATACAAAAATAAACCCACAAATACTGATAAAAAAGAGACTCTTATAGACAGAAAAGAACAATTGAGAAAAAAATAACAGCAAGGAAACACGATTACTACAAAAGTAGAATAAAGGCGGGGGCAAATAACCCAAAAGGTTTGTGTTACTACCAAAGCCCGGGAAACAGACAGCAGACCCGAGTGCCTACTGCCCGCTCTGTCTATTGAACGAGGAGGAAAAAACGGTAGAGTTGGACGATTGTGGATCGCCTCACTGAGGCAATCGAAGCCGCAGGAGGCCTACATGACCTGCAGTTTTGCTTCAGGAAGGGGCGGTCCACAACTGACGCAATGCTGGCAGTGAGGCGACTAGTCGCCGAGGCGAACACGAGGTCATCCAGTAATTCGAAACACTGCGTGATAGTCAACTTGGATGTAGCCAATGCCTTTAAAACGTTACCATGGCCGACCATCATGCAGGCGTTGGGGAGGAAGGTGGTACCAAGAGCCCTCATCGGGTCAATTGGAGGCTACCTCAGCGATAGGGTGGTGACCGATGCTGGGGCCGACGGACATGTGGGGCATGAGGTCCCACAGGGCTCTGTTCTAGGACCCATCCTGTGGACATCGCGTACGACAGTTCAGTGGAAGTACCACTGCCGAAGGACGTAACGTCCATAGCATTTGTGGACGACCCGTTACTAGTCGTCCGCAAAAAGGACTTCACTGAGACCATGGCCTAAACCACAACAGCCACAGAAAGGATGGCGGTCGGGATGACGGACAATGGACTCGCCATCGCGCCATCCAAAATTAGGCCATAGGTAACAGACCGGTCTGATATTTTATCAGACCGTCTTGATGTGAAATGGTGGAAGGACTACCACTGTCACTAAAAATGATGTGAATTGATGGAAGGAACACCGCTGTCACCAAAATGATGTGTAACGATGGAAGGATCCTGCCTATGACGCCAATACTGAGGTAAGGGGTGCGATTCTTGAAATCCCTCGTTTCGAACGTATTCGTTTAACTGTCAAAGTCTTTGAGTAAAATATGGATTATTCACGTTGTGAGCTCATAAAATTATGAAATTTCGGATTACTACTCTTTAAAAAAAACTAATAAACCAAAATTTCATCATTGAACGAACTCAAACCGTGAATTATCCGTATTATGTTGCGAAGCGACTCTGACAGTTAAACGTATACGATCGAAACGAGTGTCTGAATAGACCCCAAGGGGGTATCGGCAAAGCGGCTACCCCCAAGTGCCGCCACTGCAACCGGACGGACGACCCAGCCCACACACTGCACAACAGTGCCAGATGGTACAGGGAATGAGCCACGAGGACACGACGACAGGACAAATTGGTAAACTGGTGCTGGAGACGGAGGCAAACTGGGGCGCCGTCGCCAAATTTGCAAAGCAAGTGATGAAGCAGAAGTTCTAGATCGACCTGCAGGACGAACAATAACAGACAACCACGACAGTACAAGAGACAGGAATGACCGACCTATGTGGGATGGTACTAGGGACTTAGAGTGCCTTCGAGGCGGGAAAGCTCCTAGTTACAGACGTTTTGGTTTAGACGAGGGGTGAATCCATTACTACCCGTGCCTTTAAGGCCCAATTCACACATAAGCGACGTCGGGCAGAGGCGCGGTCTTGGGGAAGTGCAGGCGCGACGTCGCACAGACGATTGTGATGTCTATATACAGTGAAGCGGTGGACATTGCACCATATGTTTACATAGAGGCGACATGGAAGAGTTGTGCCTCTCGCCTCCGTGTCTCAGGCGAAGAGGCTAAGACGCGGTGCCGGCACGGCGAGAGGCACGAGGCAAATGCCCGCACCTCGTCACCTAAGTGGGCACTGCACCATATGTTTATATAGAGGGGGCGTGAAAGCGTCGTGCCTCACGCCGCGCCGGCACCGCGCCTTCGCCTCCTATGTGTGAATTGGGCCTAACACCTAGTGAGGCGTGGGTGTCTTCTGAAAATTCCACCTCACAGGACAAAATAAGCTTGGGACCGGCAGTGACTCCTAGTGAGCTCCTTGATCCGCTCACCAGTTGCTCCAGGCGATGTCTGTAGTTTCTGATGTCGCTATTGTCTCCTCTTCCACTTATTTAATAGGTGTTTTACTGTATTTCGTACCGTTGTCCTTTCCAATTTGTTCATTTCGAAAGATATTTTATCTTAGCCGAGAGATTTGCCACTTATGAGTAGATATAGTGGTTTTCGAATTTCTGAGGTTGAAATTTCAGGTATATCTTCTTAATAGTAACCCATTTTAGGTATATAAAATACAATCATTTTTTGAATCTGTCCAAAACAATGATTATTTTAATTCCAACGCTGAATCGGCACAATTTTCCATTTTAAATTTAAATAGAAAACAACTTAAGTTCTATTAATATCTCCATATACACAGTGTGTAGTTTCAAGTTTCGCCTCTCACACACACATACACCCAAACAAAATAAATGACAAAATAATTACTTCTGTACCGTCCCTCGGTCTGCCGCCGCGTGAGTGATAGGCACGCATAATTATTATACATATGGGCCGAGCAGGAAGCACAGGTTAGCACGAACACCCACACACATAAAGGCCGCTTCCGGTTCGGTTAATGGTCCGCGGGAGTGATGCCTGTCGACCGAGAAAACGTTCGTTTGGGGAACCGTTTTGTCGCCTAATTACCTCGCTTGTTGCCCGTTTTATTTTCAATCCGTCTGTGTGTACGATTTTTTTCTGTATATGTTTGTTTTTTTTTTGGGCGGGTGTTTTTTTTGTGCACAGCGAATGGATCGCATCAGCATGTATAAGGGGGGTTCAGTATTATATTGAGATCACGCCAAATAGATAAGGGGATGATTGTTTTCGATCGGGGATAACCAAAAAGTTTTCATCTGACTTGAACAGCAAACACGATTATTTAATTTATGCCATCCAGTTCCAGTATGAAATGTTACGGGCTGTAATAGAGGTGCATTGCAGTTTGAGTATCATTTCAAATCCCTTTTGTTACGAGTAGTGACAGCATGTGTGTATATTGTTTGGCATCCACTGATATTCAAAATAAGGAGAATTCGGGGATGTGCCGTGATAAATGTGCAGATAAGGCTCCAGTTTAGTGTAACAATGCGGCAAGTATATAGGTATCTGTTTGCCTCTTGGTCTCGCCGCCGTCTCCACCACCCTACATTGATCACAAGATTACACCTCGACATGGATTCATTATGGTATACCGATACTTTATTTAGCTAGAAAATACACCCGTTGCAGGAAAACACGTGCTACAAGGACACGCCTTTAGAACCCTTTCATTATTATCATCATTAATTTCTATTACGAGGGTTGTAACCCGTTCTTAATTACTGAAATACTTGTTTGATATTTTAGTCAACTTAGTTTATTACTTGAGCTAACAAACCAGAAAATGGCATAACAAGACAAACATTTTTATTAGCACAGGATAGCTTGATATATTTCCACCACTTTCCCAGCATACTTTAAAATAACTCACCAAATTACTAAGTCATTTTGACCCCAACAAAAAATTATTAACATTCAATAAACAAGAAATATTGTTCGATTAAATTAATAAAATGATCCAATATATCATATAATTTAATATATGAGGCATTAAGGGCTCAAGTGGACAACGCTCAAACTATTTTTGTGTTATTACTAATATTAATATATTTATTATTATTAGTAATAACATTGAGGGCACAAGTGGGCTAACGCTCAAACTATTTGTGTATTATTACTAATAATAATATATTTATTATTATTAGTAATAACACAAAAATAGTGTTAGTCAACTTGTGCCGTCAATGCCTCATATATTAAATTGTATGATATATTTGATCATTTTATTAATTTAATCACACCTACAGCTTACGGTAGAAGGCTTATATATTTAATCATATTCGAAAAATTAAAAATTAGAATTTAAAAAATTGCTAATAATAATAATGATATTAGTTTTATGTTATAATAATAATGATAATAATATCATTATTGTTATTATAACATAAAACTATATTTTTAAATTTGAGGGTTTGTCCACTTTTGCTCTCAATGCCCCATATAAAAACTACTGAAACAATAAGCAACTATCCTAATGTCCTTCGAAACATATGTAATTATCTATGGTAAATTAAACATTCACTTCCTCTATATTTCTGTAAATTATGTCGGGGAGCCACAAGGGTCGCGAGCAATTACAAACGTCTACGGGGCATATGGCCCGTCAAAGGGTTGTATATAACGCGCATCATTTATTTGTTTTTAATGAGCCTTAATTAAGACGACGTTTATAAATATGTTTAAAGGGGCACCGCCGCCGTTATTGCTCGTCGCCCATATGCCCTTTTACGGTGCCCTTCATTTAACGGGTTTATAGCGGACCCGCTCAGATAAAAAATACGTAAAAATAAATAAAACGCAAAATGATTTATGACTGATGTTCAATAGATTTCTACAGGGTGTCTACAGTCATCTCATATGTTTCAAATCTATCTTAAACATAACATAACATTCCAGAAGGGTTAACGTTCACGCAAAAATATATGTATGTACTGAAAGGTATATATCATTTTACAGTTAGTTCTACAAGTAGCCCTAAGAACAATATAATTTTTTGATAGTACTATTTTGTTAAATATATATATATATATATATATATATATATATATATATATATATATATATATATATATATATATATATATTAATGAAAATGTTTTTAATATATGATTGAGTGAGACTTGTTTCTTCAAAGTGTGGATGGGGCAAGGGTACATCGCATGTGTATTGTGTAGTAAAGAGAGGGACAAATGGTGGCACCTGAGCAACGACGGTGAGGGTGTGAAAAAAGAGGATTGGGCGATTGTAGAAAGGTAAGTGAATTGCTAAGAGAGGACGGGGATGGCGCTGAAATCTGCAGAGGGTTGTCGTGGGAGAGGAATGGGTTCTAGGGATGGTGGACGATAGTATTGATTTTTATATGGACCAGGAGATATGGGCTGGTGTTTAAGATGTTTGAATTGTTTTTTCGTGCTTTGATGTTAGAGAGAATGGTAAAGTACCTTGATGAAGAGGAGATTAGTTGTGAATGTGGAAAATACAAATATACTGTAACCAAAACCGGGTGGAATTAACGGAGGTACTAGACGAACTGGATACGGCAGCAGATATATGGATCATCGGGGGCGACTGGAATGTGAGGGTGGGGGGAGCTGGGAGGAGGGATCGGAGAGGACAGTGACTGGAGAGAAAGGTGCTCCCAGGATAAAGTGACCAACCAGGAGGGGTAGAGAATGGATGCAATGGGTGAGAAAGTCAGGATGGGATGTGCTCAATGGTTGCTGTGAAGGGGACTGGGAAGGAAAAAAAACGTTCTGCGGACAAGGAGGAGGCTCGGTGTTGGACTACGTGGTGGTCAAAGGGATCGAAAGGGAAGAGTTGGAGTGTTTCAAGGTTGCAAACGTAGGGGGGTCGGATCATGTACCGGTGGAGGTGGTCGTGAGGGTAAGGAACGTTGTGAAGGGAGAACAGAGGAAGGAGTATCAGAGGTTTGGATGGAGCGAGCCGGATTTGGATGCATATAACAAAAAGCTAAAACGCGTCAAGTGGGAGGATGTGCATTCGATACTCCAGTTGAGAGAGTGATGGTGGCTGCATTGGAGAAGAAGAATAGTGGGGGGCAGAGGGAGAGGTGGTTTGACGAGGAATGTAGGGTGAAGAAGTCGAGCTGGCGAAGAGCAATGGCGAAGTGGAGGAATGGGAGAGGTGAAGTAGAAAAGGCCAATCAGGCGAAGAGGGAGTTCGAGAGAACCTGCGAGAGGAAGAAGATAGAGGAGTTGCAGAAGGTAGAAACGAGGTTGGGGGAGTGTGTGACAGAGAAAGGGTTGTGGGAAATTCTGAAGGGAAGTGTAAAAAAGGGCAAAGTTAAATTAGAGCTGACATAGTGGGAGAAGAGCTGTAGAGAAATGGCGGGGTCAGAGGGGGATTTGGGGAGTCCGAGACCGGTGGTAGGAAGGGAGGCGTTGTCACGGGAAAAGGTCGACGTGGCCATAGGGCAGCTGAAACTGGGAAAGGCGGCGGGGGAAGATGAGCTGAAGGCAGAGACTTTCAAAAGATTACCAGAGGAAGGAAGAGATAAGTTGCTGCAGTTTTTGAATAGGGTCTGGAGCGGTCAGGAGGAGTTGCCGGAAGAGTAGCGTGTGGGGGCGGTGGTCCCGATACATAAAGGGGGAGCGGCATCGGTCGTAAACAATTATAGAGATATTACGGTTACGAGTGCGGGGTATAAAACTATGATGACAATTATGAAAAATAGACTAGAAAGGGAAGTGGATAGAAGAGGGTTGCTGCCGGAATGCCAGGGGGGTTTCAGAAAGGGAAGAGGCACGAGGGAGCAGATTTTCACGCTTGCGAGAATGGTGGAGGAAGCGTTGGAGTGCAAAGGGAGAGTGTATGCGGTGTTTGTGGATTTGAAATCGGCGTATGATTCAGTTCCTAGAGGAAAGCTCGTGGAGTGTATGGATAGATTGGGCATGGAAGATGAAAGTGTGGAGTGGGTGAGAAGTATATATAAAGAGACGTGGGCAAAAGCGAGAGTGAATGGAGAAGTGTCTGAGAAGTGTCTGAGAAGTTTAGGGTGAATGGGGGTATAAGGCAAGGGTGCCCGCTAAGCCCCCTCCTGTTCAATCTATACACAAGCGAGTTGGAGGCAGTACTGAGGAGAGGACAGGCAGGAGGGTTCGTGGTGGGGAGAACCAAGGTGTGGATGTTGGCATATGCGGAAGACATAGTATTAGTAGCCAAGAGAGTGGAAGAGATGCAAGAGATGTTGGAAATAATGAGAAGGTACCTGGATAGGAGAGGGCTAGTGGTGAATGTGGAGAAGACTAAATGGATGATGTTTAGTAATAGTGGTAGAAGGGGTAGAGTGGGGGAAGGATGATTGAGAGAGTGAATGTCTTTAAATATTTCGGCTTTTGGTTTGACAGTGGAGGAGGATTTAGGGTGCATGTGGAATGTATGCAAGCGAAATCGAGGATGGCTTGGAGGATAGCGAGAAGGAAATGGGAGAGGTTGTGGGGCGGTACTCTCGTAATGGCGTGCAAGATCTGGGATGCGTGTGTAAAACCCATTCTGTTTTATGGAGTGGAAATGTGGGGATTTCTTGAGTGGGATGTGATAGAGAGAGAGCAAGGTTTGCTTCTGAAAAGTCTGCTAGGTCTCGAAAAGTCGACACCGAGAGCAGTGCTGTTACAGGAGACGAATCGTATGAATATGTGGTGGGAGTCGTGTGTAAGGGTTGTGAAGTTTGAAGAAAGATTGCAGGAATTGGGCGAGGAAAGACTGGTGCGGGAGGTATGGATGAGGTGTAAGAGTAGGGCGCAGAGTGGTTGGAGAAAGGATAGAGGAAGGATGTATGAAAGAGTGGGTATGTCTGAGGTGTGGGTAGAGGAGAAGCTGAAAGAAATGGGAAGCCTAGGAACTGAGGTAAGAGAGAGATTGAGAGATATTGAGTGGCAAGAACGGCAGACTAGAATGAATGAGAGCTCTTACAACCCTGGCTACATAGAGTGGCAAGTGCGTGGGAAACTCCCGAGTTACGTAGCCAGGGGTGAGTGGAGCAGAGAAGACAATGTATGCATGGCAATAGCGAGGTGTGGGTTAGACGAGAGAGGGAAGAAAGTGTGGATGGGTCTGGGGTACACCACGTGTGCGCTGTGTAGTAAGGGAAGCGACACGTGGTGGCACCTTAACGAAGAGTAAGAGGGTGTGAAAGCAGAGTGGGTGGGAGACTGCAGAAAGCTGAATGAATGGTTAAGCGAGGATGAGGAAGGCGTGAAAATCTGCAGGAGGCTGACGTGGGAGAGGAAAATGGCGATGGCACAGGGAGCGGTAATAGATGAGGGTAATTTGTAATTTTTTTTTGCGGAGTATTACTTTTATTTATAATTGTATTTTTATTTGTATTTTTGTATCTTTTTTATGTGGAAGGGCAGTGAGGAAAATGCCAATAAATGTTCTTTTTTTTGGAAAATACAAATGTTATTTAAAAATAGAGGGAGGATGGGTATGCTGTTTCAAGTAATAAGGGGCTGAAGGATCTAATTATCCGGTTACGCATACATTCAATAGACAGGGTGTCTTCTAACCAGTATATAATATTCTATCTTGTTACGCAACTAACTAGCAGGGCAGTTAGTTGCGTAACAAGATAGAATATTATATCGTGGTTAGAAGACACCCTGTCTATTGAATCAATTTCATATAGGTAATCAAAACAAGAAATAATTTTTAATAAAGATAATATAAAGATAAATAATTTCCATAACATAAACACGCAATCCAAGTTAAAGCTACAAAAAAAGTAGTCCATTATATATCGTTTTAAATCCCCAAACAGTTTAATCAACCTCTATTCAGTGTGTCACGAAAAAAATGTCACCCCCTCCCGAGGCCAATTCCCGTGAATTCGCACACAGTCCATTATGAAAAAAAAATTAAAGCTTTTTATTAATCGCCAGACCAGGTACGCCGGGGCTGCCACAAAACACAGCCCACTGTCTGTACACGGGAGCCGCACTGAAAAAGGGTATGAACCCTTTGATACGGGACTGAATACGTCCTGAATGGGCATACCGCACTCGTTCTCTCTTTCACTCTTTACATATCCCCATTCATCGCTTTACGGTTTCGATTCTAATCTGACAGTTATATTTTATATCAGGTTACTGACTGGTAAATCTCGTCAACGGAATGAATGGCCGGTTGTTGCTGTTTGAGGTTAATATGGGAATTTATAAAGGATTTAAAATGTAAGGCCACAATAAAATGTTTTTTTTGCACACACACACACACACACACGACAAAGGATGTATCTTAAAGAAACATAAGCTATACATGAAGGGTGTGAGGGTGATGTTTGCGAAAACAGACATTATATGTGAAGAGGGTGTGATTGCGTGACTTGATATTATAAATATGATTTGATCTGAAAAAATAAACGATATAACTGTGATAATGATCCAGGTATATATATATATATATATATATATATATATATATATATATATATATATATATATATATATATATATATATACAAATACAAGTTATATACATGTTTAGAAAAAATAAGATGTCATAAAATTAAAATATAACGCCCGGTTAGTTATTTATAAAGCAAAACATTGTTTTACGAATCAATCGATAATTTAAAAAAAAACTCTGAATACAGTGTTGCTCTAAATCAAATGACAGAAGGTGTTGAAAAATAAATGTTTGTATATTTATGAAACTACAGCCTGATTGACATTTCAAAAATTCGCCAAAATCTGTTCAACGGAAAATAATCTTAACGCATTACCGCTACGGTCTTGTTATTCTATTCGTGATGCAATTGAGTGACATGCCGTTGACTGGGGGGATTAGCTAGGGAGCAGGAAATCGGCAACAATGGATTTTTATGAATTACTGTCAGAAATTTGATGTTTCTCGCAAAAATTTTAATAGCGGCCGGCGTTTTTGATCTGCATGGGGTCAGTGTGGCACGTTCGCGTAACATCCAATTATTCGCATGGCTAAATAAACACTCGCAATCTTATTGTTGCGTTTTCTAACGTATTTCCGTGCGGGGTGCGTTTTTTTTTCGCTCACGTTTTTGCAACGCCGCGGACTGTTCAAACCGCTAAGGTAAACCGAAACAAGCCCTACATCCAACCCCTTCGGTGCTCCTCTGTGTGGAGCCCCTCGCGACACAATGTGCGTAACCCCTTTTCTCTAATAATGCTACGTAAATATATTATGCTGGGATTGCCCTGTCGACAGGGGGCTTGATTCTTGTTGACACAGAACAGAAATATATTCGATTTGGACGTAGTGGTTTAATTAATTAACATTGATTTAAGTGAATGGCGATAAATCGAACATTTAACAGTTCATTTATTTATTCAATTTTTATTTAATGTTGTTATGTTGTTATTTTTTATGTTCGAGTATTCTACGTAACCCATATTTTTCAGAATTTTAAAAGCTTTCCAGCTTTCATAAGTTTCAGTTAGTTGACACGAATGCACTAGGCTAAATAAATATATGCACAGTTAATAGATCAATCTGTGTTAAGGATGCGATCTTGTTTATATATTTACTAGGCGATTGCCTGTAGTCCCACGAGAGATTATTTTTTAATTGTATTGCCCCCAAATATTATTTTTCTAATACCTTCATAACTCGTTATAAAAAAGCGAAAACCTAAACATTTCCAAAATAATTCAAAGCACATACATTTCCGTATTAATCAAATTTAAAACAGTTGCGAAGAAGTTTTTAAATTGCAGCTATAAATAAGGATTTCTTTTTAAATACTATTAACTATGGAGACAGTCGTCTGTTTTAAGCATTTATGCTTTTGGTTTGACAGCAGAGGTTTGCACCCACCTCTGCTGTCAAACCAAAAGCATAAATAATTAAAACATACCACTGTTTCAATCATTATTCTCATCCATTTAAACTCTTCCTCTCTACCCATCCTACCCTTATTTCTAAACAACATCATCCATTTGGTCTTATCTACATTCACTACTAACACCCCATGCAATGGTGAGAATTGGATGAGGGTACCGAAGATGAATAGAAAGATGTGGTGGGTTCGTAATGTACACGTCAACGATTGGTTTACGTATGCCGATGATACGACTTTATCCATAAGAGAATCAGATCTATCCAATAGTATCTAGAAATTTCAGCATATGAAGACAAATGTCAAATGTTGGTGCAGTATGGATTCAGAAAATTGAAGGGTGATGGTGTTGGATTCAGAAAATTGAAGGGTGATGGTGTTCCCTTCGCGAAAATAGTGATCTATTCCTCACGAACAAAATGTCTTATAATTGCTTGGTCTTTACATGGACTCCAAACTAAGATGGGACAAACATGTTGACCATGAAGCAGGAAAACTATGCACCTATGTATAAAGTATATTCCTGACTACGCCACTCTCCAACACAGCGCCTGAAGAAACCACCAGGCTCAGGCTCTGATGATTTTTCGCATGAGCTGATTCATGCGAAAGATCATCAGAGTATGAGAGTCTACAAAAAAGCCAAATGTAGAGGGAAGGGTTCCGTTTACTAGTGGTGCGAGCAGAAAAGAGCCAAGGCCAACGAGGCAAGAGGAGGAACTGGCAAGGGCCTACACCCTAGGGAGGAAGGACTTCCGTACTGCCATCACGCGCGTTAAGATCCGCCACCCCCCAACGCAGCGCGGAAGAAACGACGAGGCTCAGGCTCTGATAATCTTTCGCATGAGCTAATTCATGCGAAAGATCATCAGAGCCTGAGAGATGTCCGTCTCAGAAAAAGGCAAATCCAGAGGGAAGGGTCCCATTTACTAGTGGTGCGAGGAGATGGCCCAGAAAAGAGCCAAGGCCAACGCGGCAAGCCGAAGAATTGGCAAGGGCCTATACCCTAGCGAGGAAGGATTTCCCTACTGTCAACACGCGCGATAAGACCCGGCGTTGGAAGGAACTGTGCGAGAAGCTGGAGGCTTTCTCCACAAAATTGTCTACAGAAAGCTAGGTGCCAGACCCTTTGGGGCGGGAATCCTCAGTCCCGGGCGGGTTGCGGGAGTTAGCCAGCACGCTATTCTCGGCAGGCCTGGGAGAGTAGGAAGACATCGGGCTAATCCGTCCGGAGAACACAACACTCTGGATACCGACGTCGTCCTAGCAGCTGGCGTGATCTCCTGTGGGATTGCTGTGGCAGTAACTTTGATGGCCTCGCTGGGCAAGCCAGTTGGGCCTGGGACTACCCTGGTTGCCAACCAGCGCACCCCCAGGCCCAACTGGCCTGCCCAGCAAGGCCATCAAGGTTACTGCCACAGCAATCCCACAAGAGATCACGCCAGGCTGCCAACCAGCAAAGCCCCAGACCCAACTAGCTTGGCCAGCGAGGCCATCAAGATCAACAAACCAACTCCTGCAATCTTTCTTCTAACTTCACCATCCTCCCATACGACTCATACTATATCCTCCATTCGTTCTCTGCCTTATTCTTACATATCATCCAGACCTCCAATATTCAGTAGCTCAGCTATTGAGAATGAATTTACACAATATCTCGAGTGGTTATATACAAATATGATACAACTAACCCCCTAGGAGGAAAGTTTAACTTTCCTCCTAGGGGGTTAGTTGTACTATTTTTTTCTCTTCTCCCAACTCCTGCAATCTTTCTTCTAACTTCACCACCCTTGCATACGACTCACACCATATGTTTACAAATCGTTTCCTGCAGGAGCACCGTCATAGGCGTCGATCTTTCGAGTCCTATTCTCTCCAAGAAGAAATATTCTGGGCGCCTATATTATTGTATGTAGTGGAAGTGTGGAGATTGTGGGAGTGAGATATAATAGATATGTAGCAAGTCTGGCTCGTATTGAATAGTCTGCTAGGACTAGATCGACGCCTATGACGCTGTTCCGACAGGAAGCGATTCGTAAACATATGGTGTGAGTCGTATGGGAAGTTAGAAGGAAGATTGCAGGAGTTGGTTTGTTGACCTTGATGACCTCGCTGGCCAAGCCAGTCGGGTCTGGTTGGCTGCCTGGCGTGCTCTCCTGTGGGATTGCTGTGGCTAGGCAGGCCAGAAGGCCAGAAATATTGCAGAAGTTGGGGGATGATAAACTGGCATAAGAGGTGTGGATGAGATGTAATAGTAGGGCAGAGACCGAATGGAGCAAGGATGTATGAAAGCGTACGTATGTCTGAGGTGTGGGTGGAGGAAAAACTAAGAGAAATGGAGAATATGGTGTGAGTTATATGGGAGGGTGGTGAAGTTAGAAGAAAGATTGCAGAAGTTGGGGGATGAAAGACTGGTATAGGGGGTGTGGATGAGATGTAATAGTAGGGCAGAGACCGAATGGAGCAAGGATGTATGGAAGCGTACGTATGTCGGAGGGGTGGGTGGAGGAAAAGCTAAGAGGAATGGAGAATATGGTGTGACTCGTATGGGAGGGTGGTGAAGTTAGAAGAAAGATTGCAGTAGTTGGGGGATGAAATACTGGTATAGGAGGTGTGGATGAGATGTAATAGTAGGGCAGAGACCGAATGGAGCAAGGATGTGTGGAAACGTACGTATGTCTGAGGTGTGGGTGTAGGAAAAGCTAAGAGGAATGGAGAATATGGTGTGACTCATATGGGAGGGTGGTGATGTTAGAAGAAAGATTGCAGCAGTTGGGGGATGAAAGACTGGTATAGGAGGTGTGGATGAGATGTAATAGTAGGGCAGAGACCGGATGGAGGATATGGTGTGACTCGTATGGGAGGGTGGTGAAGTTAGAAGAAAGATTGCAGCAGTTGGGGGATGAAAGACTGGTATAGGAGGTGTGGATGAGATGTAATAGTAGGGCAGAGACCGGATGGAGGATATGGTGTGACTCGTATGGGAGGGTGGTGAAGTTAGAAGAAAGATTGCAGCAGTTGGGGGATGAAAGACAGATATAGGAGGTGTTGATGTGATGTAATAGTAGGGCAGAGACCGAATGGAGCAAGGATGTATGGAAGCGTACGTATGTCTGAGGTGTGGGTGGAGGAAAAGCTGAGAGGAATGGAGAATATGATGTGACTCGTATGGGAGGGTGGTGAAGTTAGAAGAAAGATTGCAGCAGTTGGGGGATGAAAGACTGGTATAGGAGGTGTGGATGAGATGTAATAGTAGGGCAGAGACCGAATGGAGCAAGGATGTATGGAAGCGTACGTATGTCTGAGGTGTGGGTGGAGGAAAAGCTAAGAGGAATGGAGAATATGGTGTGACTTGTATGGGAGGGTGGTGAAGTTAGAAGAAAGATTGCAGAAGTTGGAGGATGAAAGACTGGTATAGGAGGTGTGGATGAGATGTAATATTAGGACCGAATGGAGCAAGGATGTATTTCCATACATCCTTGCTCCATTCGGTCTCTGCCCTAATATTACAAGCGTACGTATGTCTGAGGTGTGGGTGGAGGAAAAGCTAAGAGGAATGGAGAATATGGTGTGACTCGTATGGGAGGGTGGTGAAGTTAGAAGAAAGATTGCAGCTGTTGGGGGATGAAAGACTGGTATAGGAGATGTGGATGAGATGTAATAGTAGGGCAGAGACCGAATGGAGCAAGGATGTATGGAAGCGTACGTATGTCTGAGGTGCGGGTGGGGGAAAAGCTAAGAGGAATGGTAATTTTAGGAAATAAAGTCAGGGAGAGAATTACAGAGGACAGATAATTACTGTGAGCTCGTACAACTCTGGTAATGTGCTGTGGCAAGTGCGGGGGAAATCCCCGAGCTATATAATCCGAGGAGGGTAGAGCAGGGGGGTGAAAGTAAGCATGGCAAAAGCGAGATGTGGCTCGAAAAAGAGAGGCAAGAACGTATGGATGGCAAGAATACAGCGCCTGCCTACTGTGTAGTAAGGGGAGTCGTACGTTGTGTTAATTCGGCGATGAATGTTAGGAAGTGAAAGCAGAGTGGGTGGGGAATTGTAAAAAGGTGTGTGAATCATTCAGAAAGGATAGGAAAAGTATGGAAATCCAAAAGCCTGCATGGGAGAAGATGTGACGGTACTGCCATTACGCGTGGTAGGAAGGAACTGTGCGAGGTGGTGGAGGTAGATTCCTGTGGCTTTCCCTACAAAATTGTCTCCAGAAAGCTGTGTGCCAGACCGCTGGGGCCGGAATCTTCAGTCCCGGGTGGCGCGCGCAATGGAGGAGGGTTATGTTTCTAGTTGTATTCTGTATTATGTTGAGTTTTTTTTGTAGTGGTTATTGTAAATAAAGGTTTTTTTTTATGAAAAAGGATGAAAAGTTCATTGCCGTACGGATAATGGAGAAATTAGGTTTTAATTGAAGTAACTCAAAACCTTACTTAAAAAGATGGCTATTAATTTAAATTTTACTGCTGCAATTAAGTAATGATTAAAAAACAAAAAAGCCATCACTCTCGATGGGAATCCAAACCCGCTACTTAATAATAAAATAAGAAGTTAATTTCAGAGGGATATTCTCCATTAAATTATTTATTATGACAAAAGAAATTGCATATTCTTATTTTGTGTGGATCCGAACCCGCTACTTTAGAACTGTCACCACAAAAAACACTGTCTTCGCTTTTATTTATAAGGATACGCATGATCGCATCCTTAAGGTTGGGTTGTATGAAAGTAGATTATTTTTTTCAAGTAGATACATTTAATCTACGAGTCAATTTTTAATCTGTGATTCAAACCAAAGTTTTAACACATAAAATTGCAAATTGCAAACAGAGGTAGATGAGATTACTAAATACTAAGTCAACTTCTTCTTTAGTCATGAACATAGGCCTTTTCCATAATTTTCCACGTCGTTCTGTCTTGGATAGCCTGGATCCAGTTTCTTGTATATCATCGCGCCACCTGTCATATTGCAAGAGATAACCAGAAATGGACCAAAATTCTATTGCAATGGAGACCTAGGCAAGCAAAAGGCCTGACCTTATTTCCTAAAATTACCATTCCTCTTAGCTTTTCATCCACCCTCACCTCAGACATACGTACGCTTTCATACATCTTTCCTCCATTTGGTCTCAGCCCTAATATTACATCTCATCCACACCTCCTATATCGTCGCGCCACCTGGCATATTGCAAGAGATAACCGGAAATGGACCAAAATTCTATTGCAGTGGAGACCTAGGCAAGCAAAATGGCCTCTCCCTCACCTTATTTCCTAAAATTACCATTCCTCTTAGTTTTTCATCCACCCACACCTCATACATACGTACGCTTTCATACATTTTTCCTCCATTCGGTCTCTGCCCTAATATTACATCTCATCCACACCTCCTATATCGTCGCGCCACCTAGAATATTGCAAGAGAAAACCGGAAATGGACCAAAATTCTATTGCAATGGAGACCTAGGCAGGCAAAATGGCCTAGCCTAGGTCTCCATTGCAGTAGAATTTTGGTCCATTTCTGGTTAACTCTTGCAATTTGTCAGGTGGCGCGACGATATCCAGATTCATCATGGGATATTAATGACAGCAGCATAGATTCAATATTGCATCAACACTAGGCTCTCAAAAAAATATTCACGTTGGATAATTTATGGTTCCAATTCGAACATATTTTTTTGAGAGCCTCTTGTTTATGCAATATTGAATCTATGCTGCTGTCACTAATACCCCATGATGAACCTGAATCTATCGATAAGCCACATGATATGTAATGATAGTAAGTAGTATTTTAATCGGAATGGAAAAATTCTTCGAAAATTTGTTTAAACGCATTCAAAAGCGTATTGCTCTTCATGGAAAATGCTTTTGAGATAAACAATAGAAAAGATTTTCAATGATAAATATATCTATATTTTTATTCTTTAATCCCTAAATATTAAAGGCAACATATATAAGTGTGAACCTACCTCTTAGCAATTTACATATCTAGATTTCGATCTTATTAGATCTCATCAGTGTAGCTCAGCTAGTGAGGATGAATTCACACAATATCGCGAGTGGTTATATACACATATGATACAACTAACCCCCTAGGAGGAAAGTTTAACTTTCCTTCTAGGGGGTTAGTTGTACTATTTTTTTAAAGGCATACACTATGCATAAGCATGTATATGTATTGAAAATGTTACGGTAGGTTTGTATTTAAATAAAATAAGTTAATTTCAGAGGGATATTCTCCATTAAATTATTTATTATGACAAAATAAATTGCATATTCTTATTTTGTGAGCATAAACAGTCCAAAATAATCGATTTTATTTCTTCATCTGTCTTATTTCTTATTATAAGCGAATACTTATAGATAATATTATTTTTAAGATAAATGCATTTCAACTGTATCGAATAGTTAGTTATTTTACATATAAGTTAGTCTCACCACTAACGTAACAATCACTTAACCTCTCGCTGTCAATATAATTGTTCCGCTTTCAACATTCTAATATATCCAGCTGCTATTCGAACGGATAGAGCCGTGTTTGTTGCGAGTTGTATCAAATAAGATATTGAAGGGCGGCCACTCCACGTCCCGGCCAGCGTCTTGAATAGATCGCATTTGTGTTGCGTTGACATAATAAGAGACCGGAAGCCAAGGGTGGCATTAGCTCTGAATACACTAATTCTACTCGATGTCACACATTACCGGGATCTAAATAATGCATGCACCAAAACATTACTCATTGTTGGATTCGCCTCTTGAGTTGCTAGTTCGAAGTGGATGCAAATCTGTTAGCAAATTTATATTAATTACCATTTACAATTGTATGCGAATTATTACCATAACAAATCAGAATAAAAATTTCAATAAATTGAGACATTGAAAGAAAAAGTGGTTTGACCATAAATTTATTAAAACTTGTTTTTAATGTTATTTTTATTCAGAATTTCGCACTAAATCATCTAACTATGCAATTGCACTGTTGATTGAATCTGTATAGTGAGTTTAGTTAAAACACATGTTGTAATCTGTATAGTGATTTTAGTTACAACATGTGTTTTAACAAAATTCACTATACAGATTGAATGAACAGTGCAACTGCATAGTTAGAAGAATTAGGATTAATAGTGGACATCATAATTCTTCTGACTATGCAGTTGCACTGTTGACTGAATCTGTATAGTGATTTTAGTTAAAACATGTGTGTATTGGTAATATTTTGAGATAGAAGTATAGAAATAGATGTCAGAAGGGCTCAAAAGAATCGGCAAGATAATTATTTCATTATACAAAAACTGTGAAATGTGATTCAAGAATTATTATCTGCAACAACTTTAAAGACAATAAAGATATGATTAATATAGCAATAATAAAATAGTTAGGGAGTAATTATTACCCTACCTCTAGCCTCTGAATAATAAAAGAGCCATGTCGGGATAAAATTAATGACATTCATTGAATCTGTATAGTGAATTTAGTTAAAACATGTGTTTTAACTAACATCACTATACAGATTGAATGAACAGTGCAACTGCATTGTTAGAATAATTAGGATTAATAGTGGACATCATAATTCTTCTAACTATACAGTTGCACTGTTCATTTAATCTGTATAGTGATTTTAGTTAAAACATGTGTGTGTTGGTAATATTATGAGATGAAAAGTATAGAAATAGATGTCACAAGGGCTCAAAGAATCGGCAAGATAATTAATTCCTCATACAAAAACTGTGAAAGGTGATTCAAGAATTATTATCTGCAACAACTTCAAAGACAATAAAGATATGATTATTATAGCAATAATAAAATAGTTAGGGAGTAATTGTACCTCTAGCCTCTGAATAATAAAAGAGCCATTTGTCGGGATAAAATTAATGTCATTCATTGAATCTGTATAGTAATGTTATTTAACATGTGTTTTAACTAACATCACTATACAGATTCAACTGCATAGTTAGAAGAATTAGGATTAATAGTGGACATCATAATTCTTCTAACTATGCAATTGTACTGTTCATTGAATCTGTATAGTGATTTTAGTTAAAACATGTGTATGTTGGTAATATTATGAGATGAAAAGTATAGAAATAGATGTCACAAGGGCTCAGAAGAATCCGCAAGATAATTAATTCATTATATAAAAACTGTGAAAGAAGATTCAGGAAATTTTGCCTACAAGGTTCAAACTCGTTGTAGGAAAAATTTCCTGAATCACCTTTCACAGTTTTTATGTAATGAATTAATCTGGCCGATTCTTCTTTCCTAAATGCGCAATACGAGACTGAGCTAGATCATATACATATTTATTCTAGTATTTAATCTAGTATTTAATAATAATGAATTAATATTTAATGGTTAATAATCGAATTTAATTAATAATAGTGTGATACTAATAGGCATTTAATAAATGTAACTATGATATGGTTGTTTATTTATACAACTGCAAACAATTTGAGAAATAAATTGAGTTAATAATAATAATAATAAAGTTATTAATAATAAATGGATTATTGCATATTTGATCAAACCACATTAAACGAGATAAAATGTCCGGTCTTCTCTTTCTAATTAATAGAATTATTACCAAATATTAGCATTAAGTCTTCTAAATTTCTATAAAAACTTATTTGTATAATAAATTATTTTATTATATATTATTATATTTTATTTCTATAATTAAAGGTGAGTTTATTTTGTAAAATTAAAAATCAGAAATCACTTGCAGATCCTTATTCCAGATCAAATAGTATTCATTGTGAATCATAATAAATAATTATGAACATATGAGGCAGACGAGCTAGTAGTTTCATTGACGACGCAACGTTATTTGATACAGTTCGGAACAATTTAAAAAAGTGTGAGGGGCGCCATCTTCGAACGGAGGGCTAAACATATTTTCTGATTGAAGGGTGCAAGTTACAACATCGAAAGGTTTGAAGGTTTGATTTTTTAATTTCCATATAAATTCGACAAGTAGTGATAATAAAATCTAAAACGGTTATGAGTTTACCTATAAAATTATAATTATTAGTTTTGTTTCATACTTATATACATGTATATTGGCCATTTAGAAGATCAAAACCGATATCTTATTTAAATTCTTACATAAAATTAATTTTACATTCTATTCTATATGTTAATTTGTTGTGCAGTCAAATCTTTAAAGATTTTTCCCAAGTAGAAAGTTATATATTGATTTTAGTAGTAGTAGTAGTAGTTACTATATGTGTTACCATTTGTAACTGGCTATCGACCTTCGGGTCTTAATGCCTATTGGCCATTTATAGGACCAAACCCAATATCTTATTTAAATTCTTACATAAAATTAAATTTTACATTCTATTTTATTCTATATGTTAATTTATTGTGATCTTTAAAGATTTTGCCCAAGTAGAAAGATATATATTGATTTTAGTAGTAGTAGCAATTACTGTGTGTGTTACCAGTTGTAACTGGCTATCGACATTCGGGTCTTAATGCCTATTGGCCATTTACAGGACCAAACCCGATATCTTATTTAAATTCTTACATAAAATTAAATATTCCATTTTATTCTATTCTATATGTTAATTTGTTGTGTAAATCTTTAAAGATTTTGCGCAAGTAGAAAGATATATATTGATTTTAGTAGTAGTAGTAATTACTGTATGTGTTACCATTTGTAACTGGCTATCGACCTTCGGGTCTTAATGCCTATTGGTCATTTACAGGACCAAACCCGATATCTTATTTAAATTCTTACATAAAATTAAATATTACATTCTATTCTATTCTATATGTTAATTTGTTGTGGAAATCATTAAAGATTTTGCCGAAGTAGAAAAATATATATTGATTTTAGTAGTAGTAGTAATTACTGTCTTTGTTAACATTTGTAACTGGCTATCGACCTTCTTAAGGGTCTTAATGCCGCGTATTTGTGTATGTGTATGCAAGTGTTAGAACTTACTACCAATTTACTACTAGAAAATCATCCCCGAATATTCTAAAGTGTCATTAATTTTATCCAGATAAATGGCTATTTTATTATTCAGAGGCTAGAAGTAGGGTAACAATTACTCCCTAACTATTTTATTATTGCTATAATAATCGTATCTTTATTGTCTTTGAAATTGTTGCAGATAATAACGACATTACTATACACGTCAATATATTATTGTTATATATTATATATTTGTATATATATTATATATATTATATATTTGTTTATTTTATAAAATAAATGTATTATTCAAGTATTGGATTGTTAAGGCGTCTACTTTGTGATAATTCATTTTAAAGGATATGAAATTTGATACAATATATATATATATATATATATATATATATATATATATATATATATATAAGAAACCTTTATTGGCATTAACAATCGTCTACACAGTATGTAATAAACACAAATCATACATCTTTTAGTATTCTTACTTACAAAACAAAGTAAAAATAATCGTTTGATTTATCCTTTAAATTAATTAATATTATTATTATTATTATTATACTACATTCCTTTAGGTTTGTAATAAAAACACACAATAATTTCCGTTTAAATTATGATCTAGAAATAGCAAGGTGCGAAACGAATGGTTTCTTTTATTTGTTATTCTTTAGTTTTGGTGTATTGCATGTACAGATGTGTGATGGTCATTTGCACAAAAGGACACGGACGTGACACACGTCGGTTTCGTCTAATTTCCGCCACGTGCTTCGTTTAACTTATGAATGCAGTTGTTGTTTTTTGGCAGTTTGTACAAATAGACAGTATTATTTTTAAAACACTCTGCGATCTATTCTAAATAAATAAACACAATCAGGCAAGCACACGGACCACATAGGACGAATTTGAATAAGTTATGAGTTCATAATGTAGAATTTGTTGGTTTTAGCATTGTCGGATATTTAAAAATAATAGTCATACACCGTTTCAGTTTCTATTTCATCATCAACTTCATTAATTGGTAATGATGATAAAATAGTGCATAGTGTTATTTATTATTTATTTATTACTAACAAAAAATATTTACTCAATCGAGGTATTTTACAAATAAAACCAGTGATTCTTAACATTTTGGTCTAGAGCAGTGGTGATCAAAAGTGATTTTGACTTCCAAATATATACGTAAAATTCCTTGATTGAATATATGTTTATATACTCAATCAAGGAATTTTACAAATAAAATTCCTCGATTGAGTATGTACTAGCATGTGTTTTATCCCGACGTTTTTTCATTTCTTTGTGCACAATGTTTAACTATATTCTATCGACAAAAAGTACCGACCACACTTGCCAGGATTCAAACCTGGGCCGCCCCTTTGTAAAACAGGCGTACTAACAACCGTACTACATCGGCGTGTTAATAAATTATGATTATTAAACAATTTCAATACTGGTAAATTTTTAGACTTGTCTACCAGTCTAAAGATTTACCAGTATTGAAATTGTATAATAATACATAATTTAATTAAATTTAATAATTCAATAATTTATTTCCTGGAGTAAAATTTATTTATTAGGTCAAAATACTTATACCAGTCTAAAGATTTACCAGTATTGAAATTGTATAATAATACATAATTTAATTGAATTTAATAATTCAATAATTTATTTCCTGGAGTAAAATTTATTTATTAGGTCAAAATACTTATGGAATTAATATGTATATTTTGTGTTAATAAATATGTGTCAAGCTTTTATTTATACCGAAATTTAACTATAGTTCTAATTAAGTTAATTTCCATCCGGGTTGCACAAATAGCAATCTGCGCACATTAGCCCCATCAATCTGTAGCAACGATTGTTGATTAATAATTGTTAATTGATATATGTTTATTGAAACCAAACTTAGGGCGAAATGCAAACCTCATCAAATTGAATGTTCTGCGTGCATTTAATTGCAATAATAGCTCTTGTTAATATTGCATTACTACATATCCAAAGTTTGGCATATTTTTTTGAGCAATTGTTTCACTCCGTGATGCACACATATGCTATACAAGATGATGCTTAAAAGGGGGACTAAAATTAAATGCTATATAAATATATAAGCAATACATTATAAGCAGAAAACACGAAATAACTATTAGTCCTCATATGGCTCGTTTTAGTATTCAAGATTTAAGATAGTGAACAAAAAACGGTGTGGGCACCAGACTTCTGTCTGAATTAATTAATTAATTAATTAATAATTAATACATTTTAGGGCGGGATTATGATTTGGAAAGACACACCAGATATTTTTACTTATTATTTTTATAATTAATAATTAATACAATTTAGGGCGGGATTATGATGTTATAAAAATAATAAGTAAAAATATCTGGTGTGTCTTTCTAAATTATATTGATATTTCGGCATATTTAGCATTTTTGAGAATAATTGACAATACTTGACTATATTTAACAATATTTGACCATATATGACAATATATGACAATATTTAACAATATTGGACAATATTTAACAATATTTGACAATATTTGACAATAGTGGACAATATTTAACAATATTTGACAATATTTGACAATATTTGACAATATTTGACAATATTTGACAATATTTGACAATATTTGACAATATTTGACAATATTTGACAATATTTGACAATATTTGACAATATTTGACAATATTTGACAATATTTGACAATATTTAACAATATTTGACATTATTTCACAATATTTGACAATACTTGACAATATTTGCCATTATTTGACAATATTTGACAATATTTGACAATATTTGACAATATTTGACAATATTTGACAATATTTGACAATATTTGACATTTGACAATATTTTACAATATTTAGCAATATTTGATAATATTTGACAATATTTGACAATATTTGACAATATTTGACAATATTTGAGAATATTTGACAATATTTGACAATATTTAACAATATTTGATAATATTTGACAATATTTGATATTATTTGAAAATATTTGACAATATTTGAAAATATTTGACAATATTTGACAATATTTAACCATATTTGACATTATTTCACAATATTTGACAATATTTGACAATATTTGCCATTATTTGACAATATTTGACAATATTTGACAATATTTTACAATATTTAGCAATATTTGATAATATTTTACAATATTTGACAATATTTGCCATTATTTGACAATATTTGACCATATTTGACAATATTTGACATTATTTGACAATATTTTACAATATTTAGCAATATTTGATAATATTTGACAATATTTGACAATATTTGACAATATTTGACAATATTTAACAATATTTGATAATATTTGACAATATTTGACAATATTTGATATTATTTGAAAATATTTGACAATATTTGATAATATTTAACAATATTTGACCATATTTGACAATATTTAACAATATTGGACGATATTTGAAAATATTTGACAATATTTAACAATATTGGACAATATTTGAAAATATTTGACAATATTTAACAATATTGGACAATATTTAACAATATTTGACAATATTTGACATTATTTGACAATATTTGACAATATTTGACAATATTAGACAATATTTGACAATATTTTTGTATTGGAATCACATTTAGGTCTTAAGTATACTACTTCTATTTATAGCAGAGAAATATTTAGTATTAAGAATTTGCAAGTAATTTTACAAGGTCATACATATGAAATTAATAAAGATATCTCTTTCGGCTTTATGAAATTGAGTTTCTCATGCATTTGTCAATCAGAATCATTAGTACGTCTTAAGTGTACTCCATGGTTACTTGAACTTTCAGCGGAGGAATGCCCCAGAAATATACTACTGACATAATTATTATCATCACCATCAATCCGATGCCAACAAATTTGTTTTCAAGATATATTTTCAAATTCTAAAGATATCACTTTGGAATTTAGAAAATTCATACTCATTTCTCATACATTTTTCTATCAGAATCAGGTATATTGATTGGTTACTTCTATTTATAGTAGAGACATGTCCGATAGAAGTATTTACTGTTTAACAGGGTCATATCTTTGAAATTGATAAATATATCTTTTTGGGGATTATGAAATTCAGTTCCTCAAACGCTTTTCTGTATAAAACATATATATATATATGTGTGTGTATGTGATGTGAGATGTGGTGCCGCCAGATGGCGTTTAACTTCCCTCTTCGAGGGTTAGTTGTACTGCTTTTCTGTATATTTAATAAGACGTATTTTCAATTTAACGTGGTCATATCTTTCAAATCAATGAAGATATATCTTTCAGGTTTATGAAATTGACTTAATCATACATTTTTCTATTAGAATCACGCAGAGGTCTGAAGTATACTTCTTATCAGACATTCCTCTGCTGCAAATACAAGTATTTGTAACAGAGGAATGTCTGATAAGAAGTATTTGTAATTTAACACGGTCATATCTTTCAAAGGAATATAGATATATCTTTGGAGTTTATATTATAAATATGTTTATTACTATGTTTGTATGTTTTGGATTTGCTATATAATAAATTGATTTTTTTTACGTATTTTCAAAATGCAACTTGAAGTATTTGTAGCAGAGGAATGTCTGATAAGATGTATTTGTAATTTAACACGGTCATGTCTTTCGAAGGAATATAGATATATCTTTGGGGTTTATGAAATTGAGTACCTCATACATTTTTCTCACGGAATCACGTTTAGGTTGTCTTAAGTATACTTAATAGTAACTTGTATTTGTAGCAGAGTAATGTCTTATAAGAAGAATTACGAGTTAACACCGTTATATCTTTCTAATAAATGAAGATACATTTTTGGAGTTTATTAAATAGAGTTCCTCATATATTTTTTTTATTAGAATCACACATAGGTCTGAAGTATACTTAATGGTTACTTGTATTTGTAGCAGAGACATGTCTAATCTTAAGTATTTGCCTTTTAAGACGGTCATATCTTTGATATTAATAAACATAACTCTTTGGGATTTATGCAATTGAGTTTCTCATGCATTTTTCAATCAGAATCATTCGTAAGTATTCTCAGTAAACGTAACGTGTTTATAAAAAAAGTTGCATTTTGAAAATTCGTAAAAAAATCAATTTATAATATAGCAAATCCAAAGCATACACACATATTAATAAACATGTTTTTAATATAAATGCCAAGTTTCATGAATATTAAAGAGCTAAAAGTAGAATTAGAGTGATTTTAGTGAAACGTTTTTATGAAAAAAGTCAAGTTGCATTTTGAATATTCGTAAAAAATTCAATTTATTATATATCAAATCCAAAGCATACAAATATATTAATACATATGTTTTTAATGTAAATGTCAAGTTTCATGAATATTAAAGAGCTAGAAATAGAGTTAGAGTGATTTTAGTGAAACGTGTTTATGAAAAAAATTCAAGTTGAATTTTGAAAACTTCGTAAAAAATTGAATTTATTATTTGGCAATCCAAAGTATACCAACAAATTAATGAACATGTTTTTAATATATATATATATATATATATATATATATATATATATATATATATATATATATATATATATATATATATATATATATATATATATATATATATATATATATATATATATATATCAAGTTTCATGAGTATTCAAGAGCTAGAAGTAGAGTTAGAGTGATTTTATTGGTACGTTTTTTATGAAAAAAGTCAGGTTGCATTTTGAAAATTCATAAAAAATTCAATTTTTTATATAGCAAATCCAAATCATACAAATATATTAATTAATATGTTTTTAATATAAATATCAATTTTCATGAATACTGAAGAGCTTGAAGTAGAGTTAGAGTGATTTTATTGGAACGTTTTTATGAAAAAAGTCAAGTTGCATTTTGAAAATTCGTAAAAAAATTCAATTTAATATATAGTAAATCCAAAACATACAAACATAATAAATATATTTATAATATAAATATCAAGTTTCATAAATATTCAAGAGCTAGAAGTAGAGTTAGAGTGATTTTATTGGAACGTTTTTGTGAAAAAAGTCAAGTTGCATTTTAAAATTTCTTAAAAAAATCAATTTATTATATAGCAAATCCAAAGCATACAAACATATTAATAAATATGTTTTTAATATAAATGCCAAGTTTCATGAATATTAAAGAGGTAGAAGTAGAGTTAGAGTGATTTTAGTGAAACGTTTTTATGAAAAAAATTCAAGTTGAATTTTGAAAACTTCGTAAAAAATTGAATTTATTATTTGGCAATTCAAAGTATACCAACAAATTAATTAACATGTTTTTAATATATATGTCAAGTTTCATGAATATTCAAGAGCTAGAAGTAGAGTTAGAGTGATTTTATTGGTACGTTTTTTATGAAAAAAGTCAGGTTGCATTTTGAAAATTCATAAAAAATTCAATTTTTTATATAGCAAATCCAAATCATACAAATATATTAATAAATATGTTTTTAGTATAAATATCAATTTTCATGAATATTGAAGAGCTTGAAGTAGAGTTAGAGTGATTTTATTGGAACGTTTTTATGAAAAAAGTCAAGTTGCATTTTGAAAATTCGTAAAAAAATTCAATTTATTATATAGCAAATCCAAAACATACAAACATAGTAATAAATATATTTATAATATAAATGTCAAGTTTTATAAATATTCAAGAGCTAGAAGTAGAGTTAGAGTGATTTTATTGGAACGTTTTTGTGAAAAAAGTCAAGTTGCATTTTAAAAATTATTAAAAAATTCAATTTATTATATAGCAAATCCAAAGTATACAAACATATTAATAAATATGTTTTTAATATAAATATCAAGTTTCATGAATATTGAAGAGCTTGAAGTAGAGTTAAAGTGATTTTAGTGAAACGTGTTTATAAAAAAAGTCAAGCTGCATTTTGAAAATTCGTAAAAAATTCAATATATTATATAGCAAATCCAGAACATACAAACAAATTAATAAACATGTTTTTAATATAAATGTCAAGTTTTATGAATATTCAAGCACTAGAAGTAGAGTTAGAGTGATTTCAGTGAAACATGTTTATGAAAAAAATTCAAGTTGCATTTTGAAAATTCGTAAAAAATTTAATTTATTATATAGCAAATCCAAAGCATACAAACATATTAATAAACATGTTATTAATATAAATGTCAAGTTTAATGAATATTCAAGAGCTAGAAGTAGAGTTATAGTGATTTTAGTGAAACATGTTTATAAAAAAAGTCAAGTTGCATTTTGAAAATTCGTAAAAAATTCAATTTATAATATAAGATATTAATAAACATATTAATAAACATTTTTTTAATTTAAATATCAAGTTTCATGAATATTCAACAACTAGAAGTAGAGTTAGAGTGATTTTATTGGAACGTTTTTGTGAAAAAAGTCAAGTTGCATTTTGAAAATTCGTAAAAAATTCAATTTATTATATAGCAAATCCAAAGCATACAAACATATTTATTAATATGTTTTTAATATAAATATCAAGTTTCATAAATATTGAAGAGCTCGAAGTAGAGTTAGAGTGATTTTATTGGAACGTTTTTATGAAAAAAGTCAAGTTGCATTTTGAAACTTCGTACAAAAATCCAATTTATTATATAGCAAATCCAAAACATACAAACATATTAATAAATATGTTTTTAATATACATATAAATTTTTATGAATATTGAAGAGCTGGAAGTAGAGTTAGAGTGATTTTATTGGAACGTTTTTATGAAAAAGTCAAGTTGCGTTTTGAAAATTCGTAAAAAAATTCAATTTATTATGTAACAAATCCAAAACATACAAACATAGTAATAAATATGTTTCTAATATAAATGTCAAGTTTCATAAATATTCAAGAGCTAGAAGTAGAGTTAGAGTGATTTTAGTGAAACGTGTTTATAAAAAAAGGGAATTGGCATTTTGAAAATTCGTAAAAAAAATCAATTTATTATATAGCAAATCCAAGGCATACAATCATATTAATAAATATGTTTTTAATATAAATGTCAAGTTTCATGAATATTGAAGAGCTTGAAGTAGAGTTAAAGTGATTTTAGTGAAACGTGTTTATAAAAAAAGTCAAAGTCAAGTGGCATTTTGAATATTCGTAAAAAATTCAACTTATTATATATCAAATTCAAAGCATACAAACATATTAATAAATATGTTTTTAATATAAATATCAAGTTTCATGAATATTTAATTGCTTGAAGTTGAGTTAGAGTGATTTTAGTGAAACGTGTTTATGAAAAAAATCAATTTATTGGACACAGAGGAGCCTGTACGTAAAAGGCAGAAAAAAAAAGAGAAAATCAATAATTGGGGTTGATGGAAAAATTGGAGCACATTGCGAGTCCTCACATACCAGCTGAACATGAGGAGTTACTATAAGCTATAATAGATCTGGAACAGAATACCGCATCCACCGAAGTAGTCAGGCAGCGAATTGCCTCTTTTTCTATTTTGGTTTCAGAGGTTTTACATCTATCTAAGCTAGAAGCTTTTAAAAGAAATTGATGATGCCATTACCATAACCAACAACTATAATGGGAGGCTATGTCTCGAGGTTGATAATAGCAAGAAAGTTTCAGTTATGTTAAAAGACTTTTTAGTGTCACTAAAACAACAACTAGGACCTGCAGAAACAAGTTTGGACAGCATCAATGCCATCTTCAGAAAGTGTACATAGTGCGTCAAGAACTAAAATCATACATCGTAAACTTTCGTGGCCTTGAAGTCTTATCAGGCCTTACCTCCGCCAAGTTGCGGATGGTGGCGGGGTTGGTGATGAAGTCTCAACCAGGCCATCGGTGTAGCTAGGTGCTGCGGGCATCGGAACGGTGACTGCCTACGGCAAGGCTGAGCTCTAGCCTGTGAGTGTGTAGCTAATGTATTTGTGCACAATGACTCTTCATTCAGGACTCTCCAGCCATATATGTGCCATCAAGCTCCAACGGAGGACAGTGTCATATCGAGGTAGAGGACGGAGGACACAAATAGTCTGCACCATCACCTAGAGCAATGCATACTTTTCTCCTCCCATTAGGTAACCTAGATATTGTAGTTTCTTTCTCTATATTGTGGCTGCAATGCCGAGTCGTGTGTTTATACGCTCCAGTATAAAAAAAAACAACTCAACTGGTGGGGACATCTAATCAGGATGGAAAACACGAATCAAACAAAACAAGTATAGGAAGCAAGAAGAGTAGACAAAAGAGGAAGAGGTAGACCAACAAAAGAGTGAGACAACATAATAGAAGAAATTATAAAAAAACAAAGGAAAGACAGTGAAGCAATCAAGAGAACTGGCGAGGAACAGTAGAGAGTGCAAAGAAGTTGTAAATACATAAAATGTTACTATAATGTAATGTAAGTGCTAGAGTAAAACAGTACGACTTTGAACCCAGCTACTTCTGGGTTCAAAGTCGTACATATAATGATCTATCTCGGGTCTATGCATTGCAACAACGGAAGCAGTGAAGATGAAATACGACGAAGAATCGTAATTGCAAGATCAGCCGTCACAAAACTAGTAAAAGTATGGAAAGATCCGAACGTTACAAAGCACACGTGGACCCCGAAAAAATGCCGCATCGAAGCTTTCGAATTATGGGTTAATCTGCGCATGCGCAAAATATCCTGGGTAGAACCAACACCACCGATAGTAAACAGATGGTGTTGGTAGAACACTGCATAAATAAGTCAGTATTGAAGATCTTATGAGCCAGATATTGATTAAAATTAGATAATCATTTTATAAAGAAAATAATGTTTAGTTTTTAAATATCTAGTACTTCCATTTTTAATAAATAAATAAATAAAAAACTGACGTTGTTTAGAGTTCAAATATTGTTAATTACATTAATTTAAGTATTTCGCTGTATTATACTATCATTAAACGGATAAGACCCAATGATAGAATTTCATAACCATTAGTGTTAGTTCATGGTTAATTTAAGACGCGGCTTGTTTTTTTTGACATGTTGTGACAAATGGTCTGTAACGTGATCATTCGTATTAAGTTGCGGTAACCACTTCAGTATAAACCTTTTGTTTCGTGTTGTTTCATGAAGCTGTAATATTTGTGCATAAATTACTGTTGCGTTTCATATTTATTTTAAGCGATGTGTTACTGTTACAGAGTAAACATGGCATGGCGGCGTATTTATAGCAATCTCCAAATGGAACATTAAAATTTGACCACCCAGTGCAGCCGGAAGGAGACCCAAAATATGAATAGAATGAGCGGAACGAAATATGATACGATTCATTACTGTCGTATGCAGGACTGTGCATTTCAGTTAATTTATTATATTTTTTTTAGACAACACAAAGAGAAAGATGCAATAGTGAATAATGGGTAAATGTTTTGTCTAAATTTGCAGTAGAATTTCTTGTATGTGAATAATGTATCTTATTTTTTGTACGAATAAATACTTAAAATTTATTTATAGTAATTTACATTATTAGTGCAGAAAGGCAAGTTTCCCGAATGAGCGAATGAGTTTACAGCACGAGCCGAAAGCGAGTGCCGTATTAAGAGCGAATTCGGGAAACGGCATTATCGCACAAATAATGTATTTTATTTTTTTGTACGAATAAATACTAAAGTTATTTAAAGTTGTTGTGACAAATAGGTTAAGTCACACTACCAATTACATATAATTCAATGTCTATATTTTCTTCAAGATTGTACTTATTCAGTACCAAAGCATTAATTTTTAATGTTATTTGAAGTATAAGAGGTGTACGCTGTCCTTGCATGCACTCTTATATTTATAAATACACATTTACATTGGTACCGAATTGTAAGTTGGTTACACTGGCTACTTCCCGCACTTGTGCGGGCAGTAGTATTTCCCGCATTCAAATAAATACGAGAAATAACTTGTCTTAGGACATGAGTACAAAAACTAATTGATATAACTGAACATATACGATTATCCTCCAGTGACCATACAAAAAGGTTCCATGTGAGTTGCGAATATATGTCAAGATATTACAAATTGCTCTATTGAGAGGGGTTAATTTACTATTATTAGGAAAATGGCTACCCTTAATTCGTGAATAGTTGAGTTTGTTCGTTGTACATTTTCACCCTTATATTACTAGTTTTATATTTAGCAACACACATTACAATTCGTTCGGTTTTAAACAACGAAATAGGGGGTAGAGATGTATTTTAATTAACCTGCATAAATCTTGACGCTATTAAACCTGGCCGTACAAAATCATCCTCGTTGCAGCAACAAGAGGGCCGTATGTTGTGTGTGTATGTAAAGCAAATCGGCTGTCGGGGTGGCTTATTGTGTGCTGCACGGGGGCGGCAAACAGCGGAGGCGCGTACCGTCGTAATAAGGGTAAGATATTAAAGTAAGGGGTGGATTTAACTGGCCACTGTCCAAGGGAGCGAATATATGAAGCGAAAGGGGTGAAAGCGGCTCTACACTGTTAGAGACGGTGGGGCTGGAATTTATTCACCCAAAATGCTTAGAATGTTTGATGTGGAAATAAAAGCAGACGAATATTTTCCACTCACTAACATTTATTAATTGCTACATGGTTAGAACTTTTGTTCCTTAGCATTGGGTAATAAATACAGTGGAGCCTCGATATAACAAACCAGTGCGATTGCCTGTTATATAAACATACATTTTCTGAATATTATTTAGCTATCAAATAGAAATATATTATAAACAAAAGTTTATATTCTACTTAAAATTGTATTTTATTCGATTGATGATATGTCACTATGCTTAACGAGAGTCGTCAATATTTGTTCTTGAAATTTCTGATTTCGGTGACACTGGTTTGAAAAATGTATGAATTTATGTTTGAATTTTTGAAGTTTGTTGTTTAACAATTATTAACTCTTTAAAATTGCGAAAGTGTGTTTAATATAATTGCAATTCGCTATCTGATATCATGAATAAATGATATTGCATCGTCAAGATGCGATCTGGCCATTGATAATTTTAAATTTAATATTTTATCTATTTCGCGGGTTCGAATTCAGACCGAGACTATTTTTTATATATTTTATTTTTTATTTATCAATTGCCTTTTACCTTTCGGTGTAGGCTATTATATTAATATTATTATAGTTTACAATTACTGTTGTTATTCATTTGTAAATTCTTTCCACTCCTTTCTGTTCTTCGCCAGTTCTCTTGCTTGCTTGACTGTTTTTCCTTTCTTGATTATGATGTCCTCTATTATGTTGTCCCACTCTTTTCTTGGTCTACCTCTTCTTCTTTTATTTCCAGTTCTTGCTACCCATACCTGTTTTGTTTTATTCTTATTGTCCATGCTAATTAAATGTCCCCATCAGTTTAGTTATTTCTTTTCTATATACTTTTCTATAGCTTCAATTCCCAATTCTTCTCTGATGTCATTATTTCTTATTCTGTTTCTTCTCGTAACTTGTTTTACTCCTCTAAGATATTTCATTTCCATTGCCTGTATTCTACTTTTATCCCTCTTCGTTAGCTTCCACGTCTCGCTTCCATATGTCAGTATAGGTCTATATATGCTTTTATATATATTTATTTTTGTCCTTCTGCTGATCTCTTTCTTGTTAATCAGTATATTGCTCAATGCGTGGTATGTTTTAGCTGTGTTGTTTATTCTGTTACTAAGTTCGCCTTCCATTTTTCCGTCTTCTGTCAGTGCTATTCCCAGGTATTTGAATTCTTCTACTTGTTCTATTGTGTGTTGTTCTATCTTTATATTTATTTGTTCTTTCCGGTTTCCTATTACCATCACTTTTGTTTTGTTATAGTTCATTTTCATGTTATACTTTTCTAGGTGTCTGTTCCATACACTAAGGTTGTGCTGCAGATTACCTTCATTTTCTGCTATCACTACTACATCATCAGCGAATGCTCCTTCCGATATTTTTACAACTTGCATGTTTTTGTACCCTATGTTTGCTTTTTTGGTTTCTTGTTTCATGCTCTTCATTATTTCATCCATGTATATGTTAAATAATGTAGGACTGAGCCCGCCTCCTTGTCTTAGTCCAGTGGTTGTCTGAAATGTTCTTGATGTTTGTCCCTTGTGTATTATTGCATTGGTGTTGTTGTTGTATATGTTTTGTATTAATTCGACTGTCTTTCTTTCTACACCTCTCTCTTCCAGGATTTTCCATAATTTATTTCTTGGTATCATGTCGAATGTTTTTTCCAGGTCGATGAATCCTATGTATGTGTTTTTATTATTTGCAATTCTTTTTTCTGTGATTTGTTTTATCGAGAAAATGTTGTCCTGTGTGGATCTTCCTTTCCTAAATCCACATTGCGATTCTTCTAGCGTCTGCTCTATTTTTGCTAGTATTCTTTTGTTAATTGTTTTTTCTAAAATCTTCATACCTATGCTTATGAGTGTTATACGCCTATAGTTTGAACATTTTGTCTTATCGCCTTTCTTGTGTATCGGTACGAATAACGATACTTGCCAATCTCTGGGTATTTTATTCGTCCTCCATATTTCGTTTATTAATTTTAGTAGTATTTCATTACGTGCAGGTCCCATATGTTTAATCATTTCCGTTGTGATCTGGTCTTGTCCTGGTGATTTCCCTATTTTAATTTCCCTTATTATCTCTAGTATTTCTTTTCCATTGATCATCTCTATATCTGCTTCCGAGTCGTTCTGGTCTCTTGTCTTCTGTTCATTTCCACCATTTTGTGATAGTAAGTCTTCAAAATATTCTTTCCATCTTTCCAGTATTTTTTCGTTGTCCTTCAGCAATATTCCTTGATTGTCTTGTATATAATTTACTTCTGGTCCTTTTTCTTTTCTGTTTAGTTTTAGTGTTTTATAGAATAATTTTTGGTTTTCCTTTGCATTTTTCTCCATTGTCTCTCCGAACTTTTCCCATTCCCTGCTCTTTGCTATTCTGACCTTATCTTTTACTATTTTCCTCTTTAAACTGTATTCTTCGTAGTTTTTACTATTTTTGTCGTTTAGGTATCTTCGCCATGCTTTTTTCTTTTCCTTTATTTTCTCTCTTATGTCCTGCGACCACCATGCTGTCTGCTTCTTGTTTATGTTTTGCTTTGTCCCACATGTCTCTTGTGCTGTCTCCAGTATATTTTTCTTTAATTTATTCCACATTTCCTCTACTTCTTGTCTATAGTTGCCCTTTACTAATTTCTCCTCTATTTTCTCTTTATAGATTTTTGCTATTTCTTTTTCCCTTAGCTTGTATGTTCTTATCTTGTTGTAGTTTATTGCTATATTTGGTCTCTGCTTTTTTTTATCGCTATCTTGGTAGTCCTCCTTTATTTTCGTCTCTACTAGATAGTGATCACTTCCAATTTCGTAACTTCTCTTTTCTCTTGTGTCTATTATTTTGCTCCTTTTCCCTTGTTCTGCTAGTACATAGTCTATTATAGATTTTTCGTTCCTGCTTATCACTTCCCTGGTGTATTTGTGTATGTCCTTGTGTTTGAATAGTGTATTCGTTATTACTAGATTATTCATTCTACAATAATCTAGCATTTTCTTACAATTTTCGTTGAGTACGCCTTCTCCATATCTTCCTCTCATCGCGTCATTATCTTTTACTTCGTTGCCAATTCTGCTGTTGAGTGTTGAGTCTCCCGCCACGTACACTTCTCCTTTGGCTTTTTCTGTTGTTTCGCTGAGTTGCTCCCAGAATGTTTCTTTGTTGCACGTAGTATCATTTTCGTTTGGTCCATATACTGCTATGATAGTTTTATGGTAGTCGTTTCTTTGATCTCTAACTTCGATAGACAAAATCCTCTCCGTAATTGCATCCCATTTATATATATTCGAATTCAGTTTTTATGCACTATACATCCTACCCCTGCTGCGGCTCTCCGATTGTTATCTACACCGCTATATATGAATATATGTTCCTTGTCCATTTTGTACTCCCCCTTCCCCTTCTTTTTTGTTTCTGTTACCACTAAGAAGTCTAGTTCAGCTTTCTCAAATTCTTCTTCCAGCTCTTTTTCCTTTCCATTTATACTCCTGATATTCCAAGTCCCAATTTTCCATATTTTTCTTTTTTTTACTGTACTCTTTTCTCTGTTTCCATTTATTATGTGTTTGTTCTTCTTTCTTATGTTCGTTGTCCCTTTCCTCGCTGTATTCTTTGTATTTTTGCTTCCGTCCGTTTTCTCTTTTGCTAGTAGTTTTTTGGATTGGTTACTTTCACCCCATTATCTTTGGCTACGACTCCTTTCTCCTTTTTATCCCATATGTATATTTCGTTGTCTACTATTATCTTTCTATATCCTATTTTTACGTGTTTTTCTTTTTCTTTTTCCAATTTTGCTATGTTTCTTATTTCTCTTTGTATTTTTTTCTCCTCTTCCGTTATATCACCGTCCATATATATCGTTGTATTTCTCAGTTTATATTTAGCTTTCATTATTTTTTGTTTTTTTCCCAGCTTGGGATTTCCACTATTATTATATTTCGTTCTGCGCCTGTGTTTATTTTTTGTATTTTGTTAACCCCTGTCTCAACAGTTTCTCTTTGATGAGTGATCTTACCTCTTCTATGTTATCTATCTTGTCTAGACCTCTTATTGCTATGTTATTTTTTCTTCTTCTCTTCTCTTCAATTTCTGCTTTATTTTCTAGTTTTTCTATTCGGACTTCCAATGTTCTCTTTTCTTCTTTCCATGTTTCTTCCTTATTGTTCATTTCGGTCTTCATCTCTTTTATTTCCTGTTTTATTTGTGACATATTTTCTTCCATCTTCCTCATTAGTTCTATATATATTTTATTCATTATTTAATTAATTATTAAGGGCCCGTTCTACAATTGACATTTATCCGGAGAATAAGGCTATTCGTCGAATAAGTTTGAGACGTTAATGCCAATAAGTCCAATTTATTCCACGAATAGCCTTATTCTTCAGTTAAATGTCAATTGTATTCATTGTATTCAAGGATTTAAGGATTTGTGTATTTTGTAATTACAAATCATCCCGTCGAATATATATATATATATATATATATATATATATATATATATATATATATTGAAATTATATCATAATATTCAAATAATGAATGTCCAATATATACAAAATACAGGGTTATTTGTTACTTTGTATTATAATCATTCTCTTATTATAATCTAATAAGCATTTGATACAAGTATCCATTATATATATATATATATATATATATATATATATATATATATATATATATATATATATATATATATATATTTCTTATTCGTTGATCTTTAGTACTAGTACAGATGTGTAGTATTTTACTAAAAATCATTAAGTTTTTAATTAAATGCAAATTGGTTTCTCTCTCATTCATTCCTGATATAGCATAGCTTGATGGTGGTCCGATATACGGTCGCCTCCCGTTTTACCCTTGTAATTAAGCTAACAACCACCGAGGCGGCGGCGGCGGCGGTAACAAAACAAAATCTGCACCAGAAAGTCTTATAACATTCAAATTAGTCGATCAGTTTTCCGGGTAAATGTGGTAGTGTTCAATGTGCTTGCTGACCAAGCCGTATGTTCGTCTCGGCCCTCATTGTTCGCTGTGCTTTACAACCCCGTTCGCTCAAATTGCGGCACAATAAGAAAGAGGTTTTTGCTGCCCTCCGCAACGATTAACCGCTCTTTACGACTTTCAAATGGGGCTTGTGTTATTTTTTCGTCTTCCGGCGCCGTTTCAAATAACGAAGGGGGCGGAACTACTGACTCTTTATTGCTAAACATTCGTTAGACAACCGAATAGAACACATTCTATAATGTTCATACTATTCCAGTGTTTCAATTATATTATATATCATTATGAGTAATAATATTGTCTTTTATCCGCTAGCATTTTTCCAAAAATTACATCCTCGAGATGATAGTAAATTCAAATTTACTTTGGAATTAATATGAATTGCAATTTACTCGATTAAAGATTCTTCATGTCTACCATCGTTTCTATATAACGATCTTTAAAAAATACAGAATATATTTTCAGGACCCAGCTCAGAGTGGTGAGAGGCGTCGTCCGACTCGTACTGCGCATTGGGGAGCCTGAGTTCGATCCCCAGCATTGGGTAAAAGTCCTCCAGTAAATGAAGACGATTTTAGAAATGAAATCAAACGAATTCTTGCTAGATTAAGTCACCTCTACCACAACTAAACTGATTTTCCTCGAATTACATAACACCTTGTATATCAGATTGTATTATATACTTCAAGTTCATATTTTATATATATATATATATTATATATATATATATATATATATATATATATATATATATATTATAATTGTTACTTATTACTTGCACACGCAGTAATAAGTATTCAGGTGCTACACATAATACTTATTATTTTATAAATATGTACACAAATAAACAAATATTCTATATAAGTAATTGTAAATAATTAATTTGTATTATTATGTTATACCGTAATGATATGAATATTAAATAAGTGGAGGCACCTAAAATATGTAAAATATCTTACTAAATTACATGCATCGTTAGGTATTAACGAAGATACAACAATTGCCTAGGAAATAACTCATATACTACTGCATTATGCATGACGCATGTGCAATTATATTAGATATACGACTACAACCCCTACGACGTCGTATATTAATTCAAATGCCCCTTTTATACGGTTAACCCCTTTACTTGTGTTCACTTGACCGTATGCCTGTACACAGTTAAAATTTAACATAAGGTAGATATAAAATGGATACTTGTATCAAATGCTTATTAGATTATAAAAGTGAATGATTATATAATATAGATAATAAATCTAAGTCAAAAATAACCCTTTATATTGAAAATATTGGACATTCATTATTTCAATATTACAATATAATTTCAAAATAAAAAAAGACCAAGTATTTATCGAATAATTTTAATGAAATAACTAAACTTGATGTTATTGAGAGAGGTATGGTAACCTAGTAATAGCGTGCAAGATCTCAGATGCGTGAGTGAAGCACATATTGTTGTATGAAGTGAACATATGGGGGATTGCGAGAGTAGGATATAATCGAAAGGGAGCAGGGCTAGTTTCTCAAGAATCTGCTAGCACTCGAAATATCGACGCATATGACGGTGCTTCTGCTGGAATAAAAAGAGGGGAGGGGGTAGTGAAGTTCAAGGACACATGCACGACTTGGAGGAAGCGAGACTGATGTGGATGGTATGGATGAGATATAAGAGTAGGGCGCTGCTCTATGCGAAAATATAGAGAAAGGATGTATGAAAAAGTAAAAAGTAAAAAGTAGAAGAGCGTATAAGGGCAACACAGTTCGGTTTTCAAAATGGTCTAGGAACTAGAGAAGCCTTATTCGGCATGCAAGTCCTGGTTCAAAGATGCAGAGATGTGAAACGTGATATCTTCTTATGTTTCATTGATTTTGAAAAAGCTTTTGACAAGGTGCAACATGGAAAAATGATGGAAATTACTAAAATCTACTGGCCTTGATGATAAAGACCTCCGAATGAATGCAAATCTATATTGGCAGCAGACAGCGAATATCAGAGTAGGAGATAAACTAACCGACAGCATGGCAATCGAAAGGGGTATGAGGCAGGGTTGCATCTTGTCACCACTTATATTCAATATATATTCTGAAAAGGCATTCAATGAAGCACTATAGAATATGGAAGAGGGCATCATTATAAACGGTAACATACGATATGCAGAAGACACCGTCCTCATTGCAGCGAGCCTTCACCGACTACAGGAACTAGTAGGAGTTTCTCATGTGTGTACGCAATATGACTTGAAACTAAAACAAAATACATGACCATCAGGAAACAACCGATGATTCAGAATGGCATTTAGGTTAACGGTCAAGATCTCGAATATAGTAGAAAATCCAAATACCTAGGATATACCGTAGACGATGACTGGGACCACTCGCTAGAAAATCGATGTCGCATCGCACAAGCCAGAGCTGCTTTTATCCGTCTGGGGAAAATCTTGCGAGGAAATAATCTAACCTTGAAACTGCGCATGAGAATGGTGAGATGTTATGTGTTTTCCGGGTTGATGTATGGTGTGGAAGCTTGCACACTGACCGAGGCAACTACCAAAAGGCGTTCGAAATGTGGTGTTATCGTCGCATGCTCTGTATTAGTTGAGTAGACAGGATTACAAATGACATCGTAATGGAACGAATGAACAAGACCAAAGAAATCCTTCTAACTATCAAGACATGGAAACTGGGCTATTTTGTGCATGTTATGAGGCACCCGGATACATATAACACATCATTCAAGGAAAAATCCAGGGAAAGCGTTCCGTCGGACGGCGGAGAAATTTGTGTTAACAATGTGTTAATAGTAAACATGATCGCCAACATTCGCTGAGCGGATACACGAAGAAAAAGTAGAGTGGGTATGTTTGAGGTGTGGGTGGACGAAACGCTGAAAGGAATAGGAAGTCTGAATTTAGGTAGAGAATGAGTGTTTTTGAGTGGCAAGAAAGGCAGGTGAAAATGACTAAGAGCTAGTACAACCCTTGCAAACCTGGTTATGTGTAGTGGCAAGTGCGGAGGAAACCCCCGAGCTACATAAGCTATGTAGGGTGGAACAGGAATGCCAAAGTATGGCAAGAGCGAGGTGCGTCTTCAATTGTCTCATTGACACTTTATAGTTATTGACATCTATAAGGCACGTTAGGTCCAATTCACACATAAGCGGCGTCGGGCGCAGGCACGGTGTAGGCGAGGCGCAGGCGCGGCGTCGAACAGGCGATTGTGATGTTCATATACAGTGAAGGGTGGACATTGCACCTTATGTTTACATAGATGCGACGTGGAAGAGTTATGCCTCTCGCCTCTTCGCCTACCGTGTCTTAGGCGAAGAGGCGAAGTGGAGAAGCAAGGATACACCAAGTGTGTACTGTATGGCAAGGGGAGTGATACGTGAATGCATCTAAGCAAAGAAGGCGAGAAAGCAGAATGGGTGGGGGCAGAAAGGTGAGGGAATGGTTAAGAAAGGACGGAAAGGACGTGAAAATCTATAAAAGGCTAGCGTAGAAGAGAAAATGGGTGCGTGAAGAGATGAAATAGTACAAGGGAAGAGGGTTATATTTCTAGCTGTTATTATTCTGTAAGTAATAGCAAAAGTAAGATCTCGGATGAGTGAGTGATGCAAATATTGTTGTATGAAGTGAAAAGATGGGGGATTGCAAGTGCGGGATATAATCGAAAGAGAGCAGGGCTAGTTTCTCAAGATCTGCTAGCAATCGAAATATCGACGCATATGACGGTAGTCCTGCTGGAAACTAAACGGATGAGCATGTGGTGAGAGTTGTGTGGGAGGGTAGTGAAGTTCGAGGACAGGTGCACGAGTTAAATGAAGAGACTGGTGTGGGTAGTATGGATGCGATATACGAGTGGAGCGCCGCTATCTACGAAACTATAGAAGAAGGATGTATTCAAAAGTAGGTATGTCTGAGGTGGGGGTGGAAGAAACGCTGAGAGGAATGTCTGAAGTCTGAAGTTATGGAGAGAATGAGTGATTTTGAGTGGCAAGAAAGGCTGATGAGAATGACTGAGAGCTCTTACAACCCTCGCAAACCTGGTTATGTACAGTGGCAAGTGCGGGGGAAACCCCCGAGCTACATAAGCTATGTAGGATAGCCAAAGTATGTATGGCAAGAGCGAGGTGCGGTTCAGAAGAGAGATGAATGACAGTGTGGATGGAGCAAGGATACACCACCTGTGTACTGTATGGCAAGGGAAGTGACACGTGATGGCATCTAAGCAAATAAGGCGAGAAAGCAGAGTGGGTGTAGGTGGCTAAGGACAGAAAATCTACAAAAGGCTAGCGTAGGAGAGGAAATGGGTTAAAGAAGAGATGGAACAGTATAAGGGAAGAGGGTTATATTTCTAGCTATCATTATTCTGGGTTGGTTTTTATGTATGGATTATACCAACAAAAGTTTTTTTTTGTGTGGATCTTAGCAAATTTTACGAAGTCTTGAATTTTGCTCTGCGGTGCTGCGGGATGTGGATGGAAAAGAATGCGACAATCCTATTCCGTTTGATAATGAATAAAATAGTGCGCGAAGGTAAAAGAAATCAGAAGAGGCAGCGATTTATCGGGACACCAAGGCAGGTATAGCTCCCAAGATCGCGAAGGACGAGGCCAGTAGCCGCGCAGTGACGAGATGGTAAAGCCGCTAAGATGGGCGCCGAATGAGAAATGGACGAAAAGATTCTTCCGCCCAACTCGGACCGCTTATGAACAGGGAACACGGATATAAGGATAATTGGCTGACATAGATCTTGTCTGGACATGGCTTGCTCTAAGCCTATTTAGGTTTAGAGCTAGTCATGTCCAGAGATGGCTTGCTCTAAACATATTTACATAGAATATAGTTCCTCCTCTACAAAAAAAAATAGGTGTTTTCTGCTCTGCCGGGGCTGAACTTTGTTCGGTGATCGGCATCGGGAGAACTTAGCACCGTATCAGTAACGTCATTAACCTGGATGTTTGATAAAGTTACTTTGACTGTTTCGGACATTTATATGTTACTTATATTTATGAACATTGCACACCAGCACATGTCCTCATTAACTTCCGCGAAGCGGAGTCGTATCTATTTGATTTCGAATTCATACTTCAATTGTCTCATTGACACTTTATAGTTATTGACATCTATAAGGCATCTTAGGCCCAATTCACACATAAGCGGCGTCGGGCGCAGGCACGGTGTAGGCGAGGCGCAGGCGCGGCGTCGAACAGGCGATTGTGATGTTCATATACAGTGAAGGGGTGGACATTGCACCTTATGTTTATAGATGCGACGTGGAAGAGTTATGCCTCTCGCCTCTTCGCCTACCGTGTCTTAGACGAAGAAGCAAAGACGCGGTGCCGGCGGTGCGAGAGGCGCACCCTCTATATAAACATATGGTGCAATGCACACTTGGGCGACGAGGCGCGGGCATTTGCTTCGTGCCTCTCGCCGCGTCGGCACCGCGTCTTCGCCTCTTCGCCTAAGACACGGTAGGCGAAGAGGTGAAACTCTTCCACGTCGCCTCTATGTAAACATAAGGTGCAATGTCCACCCCTTCAGTGCATATGCATATGGACGTCGCGCCTGCGCCTCGCCTACACCGCGCCTGCGCCCGACACCGCTTATGTGTGAATTGGGCCTTACATGGTTAATAATACTGTCAATCCTAGTATTGTCAGTATTTGTATCAATCCTCCTTTTATATTTATCAAGTAATCAATTATCCGGATAAACGTCAGTATTCTCTTCGTTTCATCGTTACTATACCTTATACTATCAGTAGTAGTGTCAATATTTTAGAATAATGAACATTTTAAACATGTTAGCGTACAGTAGTACTGTCATTATTCTAAAATATTGACAGTATTATTGATCGTGTAAGGTGCCTTTATCATTTAATCAATCGGTTGAGACAGAGCCGAATAAATCATCGATGATAGCTCTATAACAACTAAGTAAATAATGTCGGCTTTAGCAGAAGGTTTTTCATTTTGTCTCATTCGGTTTTTATACTACCGAATATTTTGGTTCGGCTCTAAATAAAGTGTTCGGCTCTTATTCATTTTTTCTCAGTGTATAACCACCAAATGTAGCTACTGCGACCAGACGTATGACCTGATCCACACCTTGTACCAATGCCACCAATGGTGCCTGGAATGGGCCACCCGGTGGTTGGAGCTGGAAAAGGAAGAACCCACACCACAAACAACCGGACGCCTTGTGCTGAAATCAGTCAGGTGCTGGGATGCGGTCGCCAAATTCGACATGAATGTGATGAAGCAGAAGTTCCACGACGACCTGACGTAGGACATGACAAAAGACGCAACATGACAAGACAACTGAACAAGACGGACGGGCCGGGTTGAGGCAGCACGAGGAGATTTCCGAGGCGGGCCTTCGTAGGACGTAAGTTTCGATTTACTCGGTAGGCGCCACTGTCAAAATACGGGGTGAATTCGACACTACCTATAACGCTTAGATATGAGTATACACAGTCTCCTCCGCGTCTCGGCCTCCTCCCCGAGTTGGATCTCCATCGTGTCCCGCTCACCACACCTGCACGCAATCCTCTGGATCTTGGTGGCATCAACCCAGGCCGGAGCTGCGTACAGGAGTTGAACGCGCGACACTGTTGCCAGCAACCTTCTCTTCTGTTTCTCCGGTCCATCGATGTTTCGATGATGAATTCTTGCCAGAGCCACCTTCGTTCTCGCAGCTTTCGGCGCAGTTTCAAGGGCCAGGGGTAATATCCTACTTCACCATCTTAACGCCACTTCTGACATTACTGACATTCAACATTAGGTAGTATAACCCTAGCATTCGCAAAACGTGGGGCAAACCAACGTATACCAATAGTTGTTTAGTTGATTGCTATGGGTAACAGACCAGTCCCCTTCGTAGGACGTAAGTTTCACACATAAGCGGCATCAGGCGCAGGCGAGGAGCAGGCGCGGCGTTGCAGAGGCGATTGTGATGTTCATATGCAGTGAAGGGGTGGACATTGCACCTTATGGTTACGTAGAGGCGGCGTAGAAGAGTTATGCTTTTCGCCTCTTCGCCTACCTTGTCTTAGGCGAAGAGGCAAGGACGCGGTACAGGCGCTGCGAGAGGCACGACACTTTAAGACCCCTCTATATAAACATGTGGTGCAATGCCCACTTAGGTGACGAGGGGCGGACATTTGCCTCGTGTTTCTCGCCGCGCCGGCACCGCGTCTTCGCCTAAGACACGGTAGGCGAAGAGGCGAAAGGCATAACTCTTCCACGCCGCCTCTACGTAAACATAAGGTGCAATGTCCACCCCTTCACTGCATATGTACATCACAATCGCCTGTGCAACGTCGCGTCTGCGCCTCGCCTGCGCCACGCATGCGCCCGATGCCGCTTATGTGTGAATTGGGCCTTAGAATGCGGAGCGAATTCGACACGACCCATGCCTAACGCCTAGGTATGGATGTCTTTCGAAGATTCCACCTCACAGGACAAAACAAAGGGAGGCTTTAAAATAGGATAAGTGCGATAAAAATCCTGTGCTAGGGAGACCACACAATGGGATGACCGCAACCAGAATGATTTTGAGAAACGGTAGTATCAATTTCAAATAACAGCAGACCGATATAATATTAACAGAAGAAATGACTGAAGTGATGGTTATATCTTAAGATCTCATGCCTTACCAATTAGTGGTAAAATAAAATCATCATACAATATAAACATTGTAGTAATCTCAAGCTTTTTTGCTATCCTGTGAGTAAAATATCTTCGAAAGGCACCCATGTCCCCGTAATCACCAATAGGTGGTAGGTCATGGGTAGTGTCGGATTCACCTGGCGTTCAATCCGGGGCGCCTTTAAATGTCTGTCTCAGAACTAGTGATGGCCGGATTTCGAAAACCGAGAAACATCTGTTCTCGATTCTTATCAAGAGTCGATGTTCTCGATTCTTAAAAATTCTCGAGAACTTGAACGAGAACCGAGAACAGAAAATAATCGAGAACTCGAATTAACTGAGAGCCGAAAACTTGGACGAGAACCGAGAACAGAAAATCGAGAACTCCTACTTGTACAGGAATAAACGAATCTGTTAAAGTGCGCCGACTAGGCAGCACATATTTTGAATTTAATGCCTTTGTATACTCACGATGGGGAGTGCTGGCCTAGTATGCTCAGCATTGGCAGCTCCTCACCCGCCAGAGTTTTGCGGCTTGCACGCAAAATTGACTGGTGGGACGAGTGAGCAGCCTTAAAGGGAGGTTTCACAATGGGCCCATTTTGAGGCCTAAGTGTCTGTAGCTATGCTACCCTCCAGCCAACTATCCAGAACGATCCAGAATCATACTCACGATAGGTCTCGGTTCTTGGTACTCAGTTTTTCTGCCGACTAGGCAGCGCATATTTTGCATGGTACAATAGTTTTGTTTTCGACAACCAACATCGCTACCTTAAGTTCTTTAATATAAATTAGCGTACACCCTGTAGAACTTAGAACTAAGGTTTTCAAAAGAGCAACAATAAATTTACTATGAAATATATTGAGTTATTCAACCACATATATTTAAAACATATATACTACACGTATGCGAGAGTGTGTAGTATTACGTCCTTAGTGGTAGTGTCAAAATAACTCATATTGGTTACTTGTTGCAACTTACATGTTTACATGTTTTGTTGTTGAACCTACAATACGTTCATTACAAAAAGTTCTACTAGTTTTTCTACATCCTATGAATACTAGAAGAAGTTTATTTTGATCATTGATCAACAGTTTTAGACAGTATTGTGTAAATATTTTAAAATGAATATAAAATTCATGTGCTCATCCACATATGAAAAACGAAATTATTAAATAGTCATAGTTAGAATAAAATAGATATACATAATTCAAATTATTTATAATGTTAATAAATAAGAGTGGGTTCTAGTGAGGTTTTTGCGGTAATCTGCATGCGGTTTGGTTGGGAAGGGTAAAAATCCGTCGACAAATTTGACGGCGGGAATTACGCGGTCGCGCGCCCTTTTTATATTTGCGTGTGTATTAACTGCGCACAATTTTCCTGATCATCTCCTTTTGATGAGAATCGTGTTAATAAAAAAAACCCTCGCGTGCACACATACACACACATGCTCAGCACTCACATAGTCTCACACGGATTGGGGAAAACAGGAGCAAAAAAAGACGCGCAAATTTCGCCGCCTCTCCGGTTTTCCCGGCGCTTGCGTACAACCGCCCTCCGTCCTCCTTTACCGCTAGCAAATTCGCAAAACCGCGTTCCCGCGACTATCCTTGTCACGCGTGCCATCCTGCCGGTGCAGGCGTCCTTTATCGCCGCGCCGCCCTGCCCAATTCAACCGCAACACGGTTCCGTCTCGCTTGCACCGTTCGAGGCTTCGATGGGGCTGGCTCGGTCTCGCGTGCACCCCTTTATGTTAGCTTCTGTTTTAATCTAGCCACGTGATCTCTCTTTCCCGCACATCGGCGATGGCATAGCGGGGTCCTTTTTCCTGATAAGCAAAAGGGTTATCAAAGCGCACGAGTGTAGCAACACCTGCTACGACCCGCCGACGCTCGCCGCGTCTCTTTCTAGTGTGCAGCAGGAATGAAAGATTCGGCTCAAGCGGACGCCGCTCGCCATGTGTGCGCCCGCACGGCGCAGACCGCCGTCGGAAAAGTGTGCCGCACGTTACCAGATGAAGCAGAAAGAGATAGGGCACCGGTTGCGGGCGCTTTATTTAATGTTAAGAGCGCCGGCGATACTCAGTTTCATGTTTACTGCGTGGATCCGCTTGTACGTTGGAACGTTTAGTAGCCAAAATACCGCTCGACCAAACTGATTTAAACCGAAACTACACACGCACACCGCAACTCGCGCGCTTTCCCGCCGATGCGTCGCAACTTCCGTTGCTTTTTGATAAGAGCGGGCTGTGTGTACTATCCGATTTCGTAGTATACTCGGATATAAATGTGCGTGCGCGATAGTTTTTAAAACTCAATGTGAAATTTAACCGCCCGGCGCCCCCACCATACCTGTTTCATTCAGAAAAACTGTTGACACATGCTTACACGTCATATGTTGCCTAGCAACGGGTAGGTGCGTGATTTTTACCGCGTGTTCCGGTTTTTATTTTGTTACCGGCAATGCGCGCGTGATGGATTTGAAGTGAACGCGCTTCGGAGCGCGCGTTTTTGTGTGAGAACCAAAGTACAAAACAAACTCATGTGCTTGCTTCATGTTCGGTGATTGGAGGCCTACAATGCATCTAACTAATAACACTGCGACGGCTACGGGAGCCGCCACGTCCCCAGAGGGCACAACTAATATTATTAATGACACCTACAGCAAGATGACATCGGATATTCTAGCCGAGCGCACTCTCAATGACTTTCTTAGCGAGCATCCTGGCGAACTTATTCGGACGGGCAGCCCGTTGTTTGTTTGCACCGTCTTGCCACCGCACTGGAGGTCCAACAAGACGCTACCAGTCGCCTTCAAAGTCGTGGCTTTGGGGGATATTGGGGATGGCACCGTGGTTACTGTGAGAGCGGGAAACGATGAAAACTATTGTGCCGAGCTGAGGAACTGTACGGCCGTCATGAAAAATCAAGTGGCCAAATTTAATGACCTTAGATTTGTGGGGAGGAGCGGAAGAGGTAATTAGAAAATTGAGTTTTATTTGTGAAAGATTGTAGGCGCTGGTAACGCGCGCGCGATGTCGCGCTCGGAAACTTTTTAACGGTTTGAATGTCGCGGAAAAGTTTGAAACTTTTCTTGTTACAATGTGTGAAATTCAAATAATAATTTTAAATATTTGAATTGGAATATTGTTTTATTTGGATAACTAATGAATGACGAATCTTTTATTTAGTTAACAATGGTCACTATTTTTGTTTGTTATTAAAGACATGTAAATTTCAGGATTAACGATAGTAGCCACCGTTAATTCTGGAATTTTACTTGTCTTTAATAACATAAACAGAAAAAGTGACCATTGTTAACTAAATAAAAGATTCGTCATTCATTAGTTATCCAAATAAAACAATATTCCAATTTAAATATTTATAGGATAAATAAAACGATTTTTTACTAGTTGCAAAGTGTAACTGAAGTGTGATAAAAAAACAAAGTAAAAAATCGTTTTATTTATCCTTTAAAATGAATTATCACAAAGTAGATGCCTTAACAATCCAATATTTAAATATTTATTTTTAATAACATAAACAGAAAAAGTGACCATCATTAACTAAATAAAAAATGTGTCGTTATATAAATAAAACAATATTACAATTAAAATTGAAATTTGATATTATTTATTTTATATATGGATAGATTTTATCTATATTTCGCCAATAGTATTTTGGTTTCATTAGGATCCTACCTACAATGAATACAGATATACAATTTGGTTACAATATTAGAGTTAACATTTTCACTCACAATAGAGTTGAGATAAACGTACAGTTAAGACAAACTTAGAGTTAAACATAACTAATGGTTGTCCAACACATTGAGGATGTACTCCTTGCCAAAATTCATTACAGTCGATTTATAAAATGTATGGTAATCATACCGGACATACACATGTTACATATCGTCGCCTAAGCAACACCGCACATCTAAAATTTTATTTAAGGCTAGAGAATAAACTAATTATAAAATGTTTTTTGAAGTAATTAAATTGCAAATAAATCTAATCAAAATAAAATAAATAAAATATAAGCAATAAAATAAAAAAATAATAACTTGTTGTCAGTGTAAAATAACTCCAATAAACATTTTATGATCTGTGTTTTTCTCACTTGTCAACCCCAAATAAAATTTTAGATGTGTGGTGTTGCTACTTGGGCGACGATATCTTGTTAAATATAGTACATATATATTTTCTTGCACATATGCAATTTTTACTATTAGTCAGTGTATACTGAATAATAGTCAAACTTGCATATTGTAAAGAATAAATAAAAGTTTGTTTTTATCATACTTTAGTTACACTTAGCAACTAGTTTCGACTAAACTCTGGCCCATTTTCGTGACTCATCGGAGGACCTCGAAAATGGCTAGAGTTTATCCGAAACTACTTAAAAGAGTGTAACCAAAGTAAAAATCATTTTACTTATCCTTTAAAATGAACTATCACAACGTAGACGCCTTTTAATTCAAAACATTCTCAAAATATACTATCCTGAAACCATATCCAACAAAGACCTTTGGAAGATAATGTTATATATCTTCCAAAGGTCTTTGTTGGATATGGTTTCAGGATAGAATATACAAACCACAATTAAAATGAGGAAATTGAAATGAATTGGACACACGTTAAGAAAAGAAAATTCAGATGTGGCACATACAGAATACAGAGACAGGAAGGCGAATGAGACGAAGATACCAAAATACATGGCAAAAACAGGTACACCATGAGCATGCGTGACAAAATAAAATGGAAGGGTGCAGTTCAAGAAATAAATATTATAAAATAAGAAAATAACATAAAGCTGGCACCCGTAGGAACAAGCCTGTAAACCCCTGTAAAGTACCCCACGCTCGAAATTACGATTACAAATGTCGTCACTTCCAAAAACAGATTTTGAGATACAATTACTGGAACCATTTCAATCTTTAAAATGCAAAAGATTGCAATGGTTTCAGTAATTTTACTATAGAGTATTATGTTATCTAATTGTTTTTAAATCTTAATTTAGTTTATTCGTCCTGAATGAGCGTTAAGAGTACATATGAAAGAATCAAAATCTGAAAATTTTCAGTTTGGAAGTACAACACTTATCATCTCACAGTGCAATATGCTGGTAAGAATATGAAATAGATACACAAGAAATTTAAGTGAAAGATTTTTTATGAAAATACATGTTCGCTCGCAATATATATATATATATATATATATATATATATATATATATATATATATATATTTCAAATTCAAGATTATTGCAATGATGCATTTATGAAGCTGATTATTTTGTAATTTGTATATGCAAAAAACGAAATAACAAATGAAATTCGCACAATTCTTTATAACTTTATTCAGTTAGAGCTACAATTAAATAATACTGAAATATTCAAGGCATCTAGTTTTTCAGGTACTCCATATTGAAGCAGTATTATATATATATATATATATATATATATATATATATATATATATATATATATATATATATTTATATATATATATATATATATATATTTATAACCCATGTCTCCGGCTATCGCGGCTGTCGCACTACCGTGCCGATTGTTGTAGTGGATAGCGCGTGAGATGTTCATTGTGATATATCTGGTGATTCTTCATTCAGATAGCCGGCAAGCATTTTTTCACTATATATGTGTATATAAAACTTGTATAGGGCTATCAGTCGTGAGGCTTTTCCGCCGGTCAAGAGAGAAGCTCAGAGGAGTTTAATCACCCGGTATTTACCTTAACTTCACAGAAAACTTCTGATATATTGATATATTGAACCCAAGGCAAATATATATATATATATATATATATATATATATATATTTGCCTTGGGTTCAACCATGAGTTAATATAACATAACCTAAAGAGAATGGTAAAAAATTGACACTTGAAAACACCATGTACAACGCATTTGAAGGTTAACTAACAAATCAAGCTTAACCTATGGTTAACTGATATGATCGTTAACTCACGTTTATAATACCGGCCTAAGGGTGTCGAGATAATCTAAAGCAATAACGTATAATAATAATTTGGTTCATGTTTTTACTACTTCTCTTCATTTTTATCTATATAACACCTTTTTCCTGCTTCTTGTTAGCTAAAGTTGTTTCTTGCTCCTATGACATTTATTATATTACGATGTACTCCCATGTTCTTTTTTTTGGTCTTTCTCAGTTCTGGTTCTTTGTTACTGGTTTTGCTTGTCTGTGCTTTTCTTACTAGGTGTCCATACAAAGCTAACTGATTTCTTCTCTATTGTTTTTTTCTACCCTCTCAATTTGTACCCTGGTTCTTATCTCTTCATTCCTTACTCTTATCAAATTTTCTCAACCCTTTCACCTTCCTTTCATTTCATTTCACTTGCCTGTATTTTTATTACTTTTGCTGCTTTTATTGATCAATCATGTTTCATATCCGTAGGTTAGTTTTGGTCTATCTAATATCTTGTATGTCATTTGCTTTCTTTCTAATATCTGTTTGTTGTTTAACATTTTACTGTTAATTAATAAAAATTTATTAACTACATCTAATTTTGAAGTTGGTTGTATTAAGAATTCAATAATATCACCATCTCACAATATCAGTTGGAAACTTAATAATTAAATTCATTACAAAATATTTTAATACTATCATTATAGCTATCAGGCCGAGTGCATTTCTACTGGTAACGGGAAAAGTTCAGAGGAGTGTAAAAACCCGGTATTTAAGGCCCGATTCACATATAAGCGGTGTCGGGCGGAGGCGCGGTGTAGGGGAGGTGCAGGCGCGACTTCGCACAGGCGATTGTGATGTCCATATGCAGTGAAGGCGTCGACGGACATTGAACCATATGTTTACATAGAGGCGGAAGGGTTGTGCCTCTCGCCTAGCAGCTATCGTGTCTCAGGCGAAGAAGCTAAGATACGGTGCCGGCACGACGAAACGCACGAGGCTAATGCCCGCGCCTCGTCACCTAAGTATGCATTGCATCATATGTTTATATAGAGGGGGCGCGAAAGCGCCGTGCCTCTCACCGCGCCTTCGCCTCCTATGTGTGAATTGGGCCTAACATAACCTCTAAAGGACTGTGATTTGTGTTTTTTCGCGAAATTTCGCCAACAACGGGGTTTCAACTCTCGATCCCCAATGCTCAATACGAGACGGACGGTGCCTCTAACCACTAGGAACTTTAGTTTAGTTTCAAGCTCTGCACATGGATTTAATAACAAAAATGTAAAAGCCACATAATATTATATATATATATATATATATATATATATATATATATATATATTATGAAACCAGAAATCAAAAAAGCAAATATAGGGTACAAAAACATAAAAAAACGTATAAATAGAAGGAGAATTGGCGGATGATGTCGTAGTGATAGCAGAAAATGAAGCTAATCTGCAGCACAACCTGAGTGTATAGAACAGACATCTAGAAAAGTATAATATGAAAATGAATTATAACAAAACAAAAGTGATGGTAATAGGAAACCGAAAAGAACAAATAAATATAAACATAGAACAACACAAAATAGAGCAAGTAGAACAATTCAAATACCTAGGAGCATCACTGACAGAAGACGGAACAATGGAAGGTGAACTTAGTAACAGAATAAACAACACAGTTAAAACATGCCACGCATTGTGCAATATACTGATTAATAAAAAAGAGATCAGCAGAAGGACAAAAATAAATATATACAAAAGCATATATAGACCTATACTGACATATGGGAACGAGACGTGGAAACTAACGAAGAGGGACAAAAGTAGAATACAGGTAATGGAAATGAAATATCTCAAAAGAGCAAAACAAGTTACGAGAAGAGACAGAATAAGAAATGATGACATCAGAGAAGAATTGGGAATTGAAGCTATAGAAAAGTATATAGAAAAGAAACAACTAAACTGGTGTGGACATTTAATTAGGATGGACAAAAAGAATCAAACAAAATAGGTATGGGAAACAGAACTGGAAATAAAAGAAGAAGAGGTAGACCAAGAAATGAGTGGGACAACAGAATAGAGGAAATAATAATCAAGAAAGGAAAGGCAGTCAAGCAAGCAAGAGAACTGGCGAAGAACAGAAAAGAGTGGAAAGAATTTACAAATGTATAAACAACAACAACAAGTGTTAATTAATGTAAATGTAATAACCTACACCGAAAGGTAAAAGGCAAATACATAGAAAAAATCGCAATAGCTAAGGGCAAGATTCAGGTGTGGAAATGAAGAACTTAATAACAACGACTGAAGAGACGAAAGAGATCGCCTATACAGGGTGTAAGAAGAGACGCTAGACTATCTATTACAAAGATGTTATGAGGTCACTGAAGAAGCCAAACCAAATCCAACGCGATGACGCAAACGGGGTGAAATAAATGAAGCACGTATAAAGGACATACCGTAAAACGAGGTTATTTTGCACCGCGTGGGGTAACTTTGCACCAACGTCCGAAAAAGATTCATTGTGGAGCCATATATGTAGTTTCTAATTTAACTGCGCAACATGTTAATTACAAGATGAAAGTGTCATCTGTAGATCTTGTGAGAGAGTGATTAGGAAATTTCTACATCAAAACCTAACTTTACGGGACTTGTTTATGACACCAATCTGTTGCAGTTTTGTTTAGTGTTGAAAAATTGCGTGTCCACCGATTCGTGTGTAATACTATCAGATAAGTCACCATTTTAGTACCAGTTACACATCTTTGGCTATATATTTTGATAATTAGTTTATATTTAAAATCATCTGGTAAGTACTTGTTAACATTTTTAACACGTGGGGTAACTTTGCACCACAATATGGGGAGACTTTGCACCAACGTCAAACTGTGTTAAAACTGGCGAAACAATATTTTTTTTAATTCACAAAATATATAAAAGACAGAAGAAAGGCAATAGGATATATCAGAAAAGACAAAGCGAATCCAGCGGGATGATGACACTGATGATCCAGTATTGCAGGACTCTTCAGATGAAGAATATCCCAATTTTCAAACATATTCGGAGCAATTGGTAAAAGAAATGGAAAAGGAAGAAAAAGCTGCAATGATGGAAGGTACGAAATCTCTAGCAGATGCTCTTGGCATAATTGCCGCAAAGAGAGTTGTAGGAGAATACATGATTTTCAAATACGAAGGGGAATTGTTTTCTGGTAAAATAATATCATTGGAGTTGTAATTTCTTCTATGGTTAAATCTATCAAGTCGTGAAAATTGCCTGAAAATCCAGATGTTTCATACTATGATAGGGAGCATGTATTTGACAACATAAACCCCTCTACCATGGTAAATAGAAGAGGATTGTATCGAATTCCAGAAATGGAAAAGTTGGGTTGGCTGTAAATAATTAATTTGCAATGTGTCGTTTATGTTTTTTGAAGAAAAAATCAGTTCCATGAATAAATGTTGTGTGCTCTATTGATTTATGTTTTTAACTTCGCATCTTTCCTATATACAACGGAGTTTCGATCAAAATGATGTGATGGTGCAAAGTATCCTACTCAAAGGGGTAACTTTGCACCAAATTTATATAATAAATATTGCATAATAAATTACTCACATTACATATATTTTATATTAAATAGCAACTAATAACACTAAAGAACAAAATGCAACAAGTCCCATATTTTTAACGCGCTTCAAAAAATATTTCTGTTCAATTAAAGACAAAAAATCTGAAAAATGGTGCAAAGTAACCTCATTTTACGGTATATTAGGAAAAAACAAGGCATTTAAAATAATTAATATTGCACATTAAACAGTAGTCATCGGATGAGCTCGAAAATGGCTAGAGCTTAGCCAAAACTAGTTGCTAAGTGTAACTAAAGTGTGATACAAAAACAAAATAAAAGTCGTTTTATTTATCCTGTAGAGGAATAGGTTTTTTCTTTTTATTTAACTTTGATTTTGTTTAATTTAAACTTTGGCAAGGGAAAAATTATTGGAATATTAAGTAGTTATTGTATTTGTTTCAATTATGTAACTGGCTATCGACCCTTGGGTCCTTCTTCCGTGTATTAAGTATGTGAATGTGTGTGTTAGGACTTGCTACCACTTGCCCCCAGTTTTGCCGTTAATTATACACCAACGACAAATGATACCGACTACCCGGGCCGGGATTCGAACCTGGGCTGCTTTTTGTTAAGCAGCATATATATATATATATATATATATATATATATATATATATATATATATATATATATATATATATATATATAAAGTTTACGTTTTTCATCCCATGGTGATAGTACTCGTCTACACTTTGCTATTTCTCGTTAGCATTCCTTAGTAATATTTTGAGGTGTCTTTTTTTTGAAAGATGTAAAAATGATTTCGGACGTGTGGCCACGGCGGCTGGCGCTTCGATGGCGTAATCTGGAAGTCCAATTTGCAATCACTATTCGCAGCATTTCTGGTCGTATTTCAGCAATACCGCGTGGAATGTTGGCTTCCAAGTCTTCAATAAACAAGTGACTTTACATACCCCCATTACCATTACATCCACAACATGTAACCGTTTGGTGTGCTTTATGGGCCGAAGAAATCACCGGACCACAAGTGTTCCAAAAGGATGTTCGTTACAGTCAACGGAGACCGGTAGAGAGACATGATTACTAATTTTTGTGTGCCTCGAATGCATGGTATTGGCATCAGAGACATATGGTTCCAACAAGACGGGGCCACATGCCATACAACACGCGATAGAATTAATTTACTGCAAGAAACCTTTGATGAATAATTAATAACGAAATAGACCTATCTACTGGCCACCGCGTTCGTGTGATGTAACTCTGCTGGACTATTTTCTTTGGAGGTATGTGAAGTCATATGTGTCTAGACTGATACGCTAGAAACTATTTAACAGTTGGAAGCCAACAGTCGAAATGGCCGAAATACTACCAGAAATGCTGCGAATAGTCATCGCAAATTGGATCTCCAGATTACGCCATTTACGCGCCAGCCGCAGTGGCCACATGTCCGGAATTATATTTAAACATTAATAGCAGAACATTATCTTTCAAAAAAGTCGAATTCGTAGCCATTAAAATTATTTGTTTGTGATTTATTTAAATTCGAGGTTATATACCTCGAAATGAAACACCCTTTATATAATATGATTGCATTTTTATATTTTAATCGAATGGCCTGCGTTTATTCTTATGTTGTCTCTCTTTGTTTCTTCGTGTACAATATAGGTTGTTCTTTCTAGCCCCAGCGTCCACCTGATATAGTTTGTTTGTATGTTTTCGATTTTGTCCCTTCCATCCCCATACTTCCGTTCCATACGTTAGCAAGGTGGCCTTTACGTGGCCAAACGTTAACATTTGCAGTTCATAATGGTTTACGTAAACTGCTTCTCTCCCTCTCCATAACTTGCTCAGTGATACTTTCTTTGTGAGCTCCTTTACGTGCCCTTGCTCTCCATAATTGGCTTTAAATGTATATCCCAGATATTTTAATGTCTTCACTTATTCTATCTCTACTCCACTCCACTTCACTTCCAATATTCGCATGTGGCTGGTCTTCTGATCTATCATCATTTTGGACTTGTTGCTTCATCTCTTTTGCTAGTATCACTACATTCTTTGGGTATCATAATGTTCAGAGTTTGTACCTGCCCATTTAGAAATGACAAGTAGGAGGAGTGGTTTACGTGTCCTTTCTCGAGTCTGTTATATGTTTTCATATCTCATATAAACAAAAACTGTACCCAGCTTAGTGGCCTAGTGGTTTGAGGCGTCATCCGTCTCGTAGTGAGCATTGGGGAGCCTGAGTTCGATCCCCAGGGAGGAGCGAATTTTTCGCGAAACACCTTTCACAGTTTTTCAGAGGTTTTCTGTGAAGTTGAGATTACCTCTGAGCTTCTCCCTTGACCAGCGGAAAAGCGTCATGGCTGATAGCCGTATAAAGATAGACGTTTTTTCTTCTTCATAAACTGTAAATAATAGAGCTCTCTACATTGAGATGTTATGAACTCAATTATTTGCATATATATATATATATATATATATATATATATATATATATATATATATATATATATATATATATATATATATATTCTACTCACTTATTACTACCATGTGAACTTCCGTGGAAGTAGTATTTTTTATATTCCCGAGCATGGCATTAGGACATGTCGAACATTTTGAACATATATCCGTGAATGATAATCAATAATTATGTAACGACACTTGACTGTAATTATGTTAGTTTGATTTTTTAAATTGTTATTCCTATGAGTATAGCTCGCCTCCCCAGGCTGTGTGTACAGCGGCCTCAAGAACCTATTGTATCTCATACGGCATCATTTACTTTTTTACCTGTTTTTCTTACACCGTCTTCTTGTTTTATACCTTGGATGTTGCAGTTTTTTCCTTTTTTAATTTCAAAAGACAGAAGTATTATAAATTGCATGCATTTTACATTTTACATTTATACATTGACGATCATTACATTTTGTTTAACCACGATAAGTGCTTTGTTTCTGTATCGTTAATTTCGAGCAATTTAATATTCAACGTGCAATAATATTGTAAATGAAATTGTTAAACGCGATTTGCATTAGTAAAAGCACTGTAATAATAATTTGCAGCAACAAATGTTTCGTGATACTAATTGATTCGTATTAAATGATTGTAATTACAGTTAAAAAGATATATTAAGTAAATAGTTCATACATAATTTATAAATGATGAAAATATCTCGCCAGATCCATCGCCTCTGGAATATGTTTTACTTAAATATTAGAAGATTTAACTAATCGAGCTGGACATATTAAAAAATCGAAAACGAGATGATTTTTTAAAATAAAATTGTAACAAATTTAATTGTTTATGCCTAAATTTAATTTTATTTGTTAGTTGCATACTGTCCAACTCAATAATGATAAATTTAATACTAAATAATGTTATAATACAAAATGTATTATCTGTGGATGTAGTATAGATCTAGATGTAGTATATGCAAAACTTACATCTACAATAAAATTCTACTAATATTTATGTTTATAAATCTGGTATTGATTTAATGTTTGAATTTCCAGCTGAATGACTATATATATATATATGTGTGTGTGTGTGTGTGTGTGAATTATTCGGCTAATTTTTTAACATTATCCTAATAAGAAAGAACGATATAGGCAAACAACCTAGACTACGCTTATCTAATTGACGTATTTTCTAATTAAATTAATATCATTTGTCGATCCATTTTGGATTTAAGGGAGCGTTATGTTTTAACTGGTAATGTCCATAATTCATAAAATAAATACGGACATGAGGCTGAATTGCATAAAAACAAATAAATTTCACAAACTCCCAGTGAATGTCCAATCAGGATTTAACTATTCATTTTGAAATTAACGAACCGTCATTTTTTTAAAATCATCAAGTGTTTAAGTTTTCTTAATCTAAGAACTTAATACTATATTGTTTTCGCCGTTTTGTCAAAATTTCTCTTTTTTACTTGTTGGCATTACCAAATAAAGCAAGTAGAATCGTTTAACGTGCCTGAAATTACAATTCGGGTAAATATTGTGCGGCACTGTTTCTACTTTTCATTCTGTTTGCATTTTTCTCTCTCCCGCTTGCGGTTTTATTAAATTAAACGAAAAACGCCCGACCGGGCAGATGGAAAACAAAAGCATACAAACGCTCCGGGTTGCGCCCTTATTATTATTTCACGTTCCGGGCGGGCGGGTCGTCTAAATTGCTAGACACGCGACGGTCGGCTTATTTCACACCGGATTAACTTTTATAAACTGTTGACACGTTTCCGCGACCAGCGGCCGATTTTCCCGTTGGCATTTTTCACGCGCGCGCGCCCCGCTTTTCCACCCCACTCCTCTACACTTCCAGCAGACGCCTCCCATTTCCGTTTTCTTACGCTGATCTACCGTTCAAGTCACCAGCGTTCTTAAGAAAATGTACTTTTAGTACCTTGATTGGCAATCTGGAGTTTAATATATTCAAGTTTGGTATGAAGCGAGGAATTATCTTTAGATCTGTAGTTGTTTTTTACAACTACCCTACTATATAAAATCTCTACATTCCACTAACCGGTACAAAAAGTGGCCACAACTTGAATAATGAAAATAAATATGTTTCCTAAAATTTGATTGTTTTGATGTTTCCATTTATAATACGTTTATTTTCTCAAAGGTGCCTTAAAATACTTAAATTTGATAGTCGAGCTATTTTCTGTTAGTAACAAAATGTTATTGTCATTTGCTGGTAACTATTTAAGACTAACGCCCGGTTTCTCCAACAAATCTTAACTAGTTTAAGACCTTAAGTCTTAACTAGTTTAAGATCTTAAGTCTTAACTAGTTTAAGACCTTAAGTCTTAACTAGTTTAAGATCTTAAGTCTTAACTAGTTTAAGATTTTAAGTCTTAATAATAAGACGGTCTTAAAGCGTTGCACCAAACAAAAATCGGATCTTAGAACGATAATACGGTCTTACATTGTAAGATGAAGTAAGATCTACATATATTTGGTGCAACAGAATAAAAATTTAAGACCTGGTTATATATAAGACGAGTTTATATAAGACGAGCTTAGATTCTAGTGTAATTCTAGTGTAATTCATGACATTTTCTTAATGCTGTAAAGTATACCGCTCTCTGGATTACCAGATTTATTTAAATATACATAGAAGAAATGTGTGACGTCAAATACAGCCGCTTTTGTCGACACCGCTTCCTAGGAAACCAAGGCTTTAGGAGAGCGGTCACTTAAAAGCGGCCGCATTTGACGTCATTTACACATCACAGAAATCGTTTTAAGCATATTTACTCACAATTGTTCATCCTACTTCATTGCGTTTTTGCAATACATTAAGGTACTACCCTTTATAGGAAACCATATTCGTTTATATATACGTAAAATTATTTTTATGACGTCAAAAGCGGCCGATTATAAAGCCTTGGTTTCCTAGGAAGCGGTGTCAACAAAAGCGGCCGTATTTCTCGTCATTTTGACGTCACACATTTCTTTTATGTATATTTAAATAAATCTGGTAATCCAGAGGGCAGTATACTTCAAAGTATTGGGAAAATATCATAAATTACACTGGAATCTGGTGAGTTATTCAATTACATGTACCTAAAACGTTCTTGTAATGTGTAAATGACGTCAAAAACGGCCGTATTTATCGACACCGCTTGCTAGGAAACCAGGACTTAAGCGACCGCTCTCCTAGGACACTAGGGCTTAACCCTAGTATTCTTATACGATATACTAGTGTTTCACTTTATGCTTTAGTAATTAGTAATTAGTAATTTCATACCTATTATTTGTTATATTTATTACATTGATTGAATAGTTATACACTATTGATGGAACTAGAGAATTTTCTATAGCCATCATACGATAATAATTCATATAAATAATTATTAAATAATCATAATACTCTACTTGCTTTGTGATCACTTTTCAAATTTCAATTAGTTCAAATTAAAGGGCAGTAAGAGGGATAAGCGTTCAGAACACAATTGCATATCACTTTGATATTCCAAAGGCTATTATTTTCCATTTTCTGCATGTGCATTGGTAACGCATGGAGTGGATTGTTTGGTTTATCGATCGATATTTCGACATCATATAAATAGTAACATGATGTGTATATGTGTGTGAGTGCGTTTGAGAAGAGGGAGCACATATTCGATAAGGGTTGAAATAACACGCGCCAGTCCACCCAAACTATGTGACATTATTCATCACATAAGTTCAGCGGGATTAAAGGTTAGTTCGGTGGCAGCACTGCGTCCAATTATCGCGTTGAAAATATTGCCCACCATACCGCTGCAATTATTATTATTAGCGTCGAAAATAAATTATCGCGGGCGGCACCGGTGCCCAATTTAATTTGTTTTAATACATAAGTGGATTATTATTATTAATGGCCTGCATAATTCTGTTCAATAATTTCATTATTTATTGAAAATGTTTTGTGATGTTGGCTTGTTACCCGGCGGATTACATTGCGAAAGTCACTAACGGTATTTTCATTTGTTGGATTATTTCTGTGATTAGGACAGAGAAGATTCTAACACAAACGTTTTTTTTTTTTGAAATTTTATATTTAGACCTGACAAAATATTAGTTTATTTATACAATTATTATTTCTTAGATATAATACAATATGTTTAAACTATATATATATATATATATATATATATATATATAAATAAATAAATGCGAAAATAGATAAATGCGTTTTAAGGTATAGGAAACATATAAAAAACAATTTATTAAAGCGTGTGACTAATGTGACATTTTTGGTGGATGCGCCGGGACATTTCATTTACAAGTGGATATAAATAGATAAAAATAATTTCAATCCAATAAATTAAAGACCTGAGGGTCTATTGTATAAGTTCAGACTGGTTTGGTAAAAGAACATACCAGTCTGTTACCAAATATACAACTGTTACAGCGTTGGTAGTGCTCCAAGTTCCATCTATGGAAATGTTGTCCATCTATGGCGTAGAAAATAACTAAGGTAGTCATCCTTCTCACTTGGAATATAAGAGGTTGACTCTAGATTCTAGTACCTTCTCATAACTTCTAGCAATTCTAGAACCATCTCCTCCTCCTTGACCTTGCCATAAAGGTCAAATATGAGAATCCGTTTTTCAAGGTCTTGACAGGGATCATAGAATCGTTCCCTTTGACTTATCAAAAGGTATAGGAGGGGATTGAAGAAGGGAAGGAGAATTAATTATTAAATAAGAAAACTAACACTTCCTACGGCAGTAGTAGAAAAAAAACAAGCAGATTCTAGAATCTCCTCACGACCTTAAGAAATTCTAGAGCCTTCTCCTACTTGACCGTAACATTCAGGTCAAAAAGAATGAAGAGGTTTTTGATTTGCGTTTTCTACGTCTTGACAGGAGCCTAGAGAAATCAAGAGGATTTTGAAGAAGGAAAAATAATAAATACATGGCATTAGATTATCCCTTTGGCGAATAGATGGCGTAAAATTATAAGCTTAGCCAGGGTGAAGGTTCAATCTATGAAGATGTTGTTCTTGTAGGGAGTAGTAGACAAATGCAATAAGTATCCAACTCACTTGGAATATAAGGGTTTGACTCAGTCAAACTCTTGTCTAATATCACGTTGACATTGAGAAGACCAAGACTAGGAGGAGGAGGAACGGAAGAGGGGGAGGACGGAAATCCCTTGCCCTTGGTCAAAATGACATTGACAATACCGGGACTAGACGATAGAGAGGGAAGGAAATGTAGGAGGAGGAGGACAAGTTGTTTAAGGTGACATTGACAAGGTCGTGAGGAGGAGGAGGTTATGAAAGGCGACTGATGTAATTGAACTAATGACGATGGCTATGTAAAATTATAAGCTTAGCCAGGGTGAAGGTTCAATCTATGACGATGTTGTTCTTGTAGGGAGTAGTAGACAAATGAAATAAGTATCCAACTCACTTGGAATATAAGGGTTTGACTCAGCAAACTCTTGTCTAATGTCACGTTGACATTGAGAAGACCAAGACTAGGAGGAGGAGGAACGGAACGGGGGAGGACGGAAACCCCTTGCCCTTGGTCAAAATGACATTGACAAGACCTGGACTAGACGATAGAGGGGGAAGGTAGAGTAGGAGGAAGAGGACGAACAAGTTGTTTAGGTGACATTGACAAGGTCGTGAGGAAGAGGAGGTTATGAGGGGTTTTAAACTTCACACTCTTGCTAAATATTTCTACATAATGTTTCTATATATTATAAGATTGGCCTTGTGGTGATATCTCAAGCACTCTGTTGGAATATTATCCATAGAGGGCACTACCCAGTGATCCTGATGGCATGAGCATGTTGACGGTTATTACCATATGGGTGTGCATTGCTAATTGATGTGGTGCTGCCAGATGGCGTTTAACTTTCCTCCTAGGGGGGTTGTAAGATATAATATTTTACATATTATAAGATTGGGTTTGTGCTGATATCTCAAGCACTCTGTTGGAATATTATCCATAGAGGGTACTACCCGTTGATACTGATGGCATGAGCATGTTGACGGTTTTTACCATATGGGTGTGCATTGCTAATTGATGTGGTGCCGTCAGATGGCGTTTAACTTTCCTCCTAGGGGGTTAGTTGTATATTTTTTCTATATAAGTGTTGATATTTACTACAGTGATACTAGTTTTGTGTTTGTAGGGCATCGGCAACAAATATATAATACGAATAGATACCAAAATTATAGAGGAATGGATGTAATGGACTTTTCAAAGATATTGGAAAAACTTTGTAAGTTAGTAATTTAGGAAATGCTTCTACCTCCAAAGAATACAAAATAACATCCGCATACATCAACATCCACACCTTGGATTCATCCAACACGACCCCTCCGGCCTGTTCTTTGCTCAGTACCTTCTTCAACTTGTTCGTGTACAAATTTAACAGATTGTTATTATAATAATCAGTGAACCTTGGATGTTAAGGTGGATTACATTGCTATTTGCTATTTTACATATCATTTCTTTTCATATACTACTACTAGATTCTTTACGTCCATTCTTTTTGTCTTTTGTCACTCTCATTCCATCGGTCCATGATAGTTGTACCTCAAGATTTCCATTACTGTCAAATTACATGTGTAGCTTGGCCAGCAGGGTTTCCTTTTATTGTGTGCGTTTGATGCCCATATTCTCTTCTAGGCGAGGGATAGAGAGCTCACTGAATCCTAGTTCATGATATTGGTAGATGTAATTATCCATGTTCTGTCACAGTTTTACCGCGATGCTGTAAGCGAAATGTTACACATGTATAAAGTAAAAGGTGTTTCTTTATACATGTGTAAAATTTCGCTTACCGCTTCGTTACCACTACGTTACCCCTACGTTACCACTACGTTACACTACCACGTTTATTGTAGATAGCTCTAACAAGATCGCAATCTAGTTCTGTAGATTTTTTGAAGAGGTGATTAATAGCAAGAGTTTCTTCTTCATTCCATGTCATAATTGTATACGTTTCTGATATATAGTGACCGACAGGTTTTAACATCTCTAAACTAACAAATCAAAAACCCGATGGATGCGCCGGGACATTTCATTTGCAAGTAGATATAAATAGATAAAAATAATTTGAATCCAATAAATTAAAGACCTGAGGGTCTATTGTATAAGTTCAGACTGGTTTGGTAAAAGATCATACCAGTCTGTTACCAAATATACAACTGTTACAGCGTTGGTAGTGCTCCACGTTCCGCGAATGCTAGTGTAAGACCCAATTCACACATAGGAGGCGAAGAGGCGAAGGCGCGGTGCCGGCGCGGTGAAAGGCACGACGCTTTCACGCCCCCTCTATATAAACATATGGTACAATGCCCAGTTAGGTGAAGAGGCGCGGGCATTTGGCTCGTGCCTCTCGCCGTGCCGGCGCCGCGTCTTATCCTATTCGCCTGAGACACGGTGGCTACGAAGCGAGACGCACAACTCTTCCACGCCGCCTCTATGTAAAAATATGGTGCAATGTCCACCCCTTCACTGCATATGGACATCACAATCGCCTGTGCGACTTCGCGCCTGCACCGCGCCTCCGCCCGACGGCGCTTATGTGTGAATTGGGCCTAAAACTGCCTTTTGTCACCAGTCACAAATTTGGCAAAAGTGACGTTTTGATACTGAAATAGTTTATTATCCTGTCACTATAAACACATTTGTGACATCTGACATAAGGCAGTATTACACTAGCGTTCGCAGAGCATGGGGCACTAGCAACACTGAAATGGTTGTTTATTTGGTTGCCATGGGTCACAGTCATGTGGACAAACACTACCAGGTAACACAATCGGCCGGAGTGTTTTGTAGATCTTTACCTTTGTGTTACTACGCAACATTGCGTGTAGGCTAAAGAGGCATCTATTTCCTAGTATAATGTGCTTACTTACTTACTAGGACATCCCCCCATGCTAAATCTCCCGGGAGAATGGAAAATTAAGATAATGTAGTCTTAAATATTGTAGTAACGTGCTGACATTTGTGGATCACAAATTATTTGTAGTCGAAAATCCCAATTTGGTTTAATATATAAAAGCTGACTAATCAATGGCATTATAAAATAAATTACAATATCATCATCATATTTTATTTCCCTAATTGCTGTTTTTGTTAAACTTAAGCACTGCAGTTTTTGGATTGAAATTGCAGGCCATAAACATAAACGTGTAGACACAATTGTTTGTATGAAGGACCATCGCGTGTTTGAGGGTATGAAGCGCGTCGCGCCGTGGCAAGTGGAGAGCGTCACGCCACGGAGCCGGCGGCGGCAGGCACCGAGTCGCGGTCAGGCTACTGTTAACCCTGCATCGGTTGGTGGTCGACCTCCGCCGCCGCCGCCGCCGCCGACCGAAGCCACCAACGCCGCACTTACACTAACACTATCCTGCCGCGATTCGGATCACGGAATGAATCATAATTACCCGACGGAAAAAAAAGAGCGACTCGGAAATAAACCTGCCGCTCGGCGTAAAAATCGATGCGTTTAAAAGTGGCCAGAATGTAGCGGTATGTTTGAGGTATCACACAAACCCTAATGGCCGGGTTAAACACATCAAGTAGTGTGCATTTTTCACCAGAGCTCACCTACCGCTCGCACGTACCGCAGGTCGGGATCGCCGGTAGCGGCACACCGGGAAAAATAGCGGCGGGCAGAGCGAGATGAACCCACTCGCACGTCCGCGTGTGTGCAATTATTCCCTTGTATAATCAATATGTTCGGGGGGCGGGCAGCGGTGGCAGTGGAATGGTGGCACCGAGTATACTATCCCCCGTTATTTGTTAGCCACTGGATTATTTCCGAGCTTTATTTGAGTTTCGGTTTCGGGGCCGCAGTTTGAATATTTACATTGGTGATTGCGCGATATTATTTAATTTTTTGTGTGAACGCGCCCACCACCGCCGGCCACGCACCGGGGGTTTTTAATTTGATACAATGTTATTTAATCGGCCGGATGTGATCAACCTATTTTTTTGCCCCACACCAAATGGCCAGTTCGTTACTAAAACACTATTCAGCGTCAACAAACAGCTAATGGGTCCTTTGTGAGCATTTAGTGCAGTGTTTGTTCTTGATTCGGGTTTTTGATTTGTTTGTTTAGAGATGTTAAAACCTGTCTGTCACTATATCTCAGAAACGTATACAATTGTGACTTGGAATGAAGAAGAAACTCTTGCTATTAATCACCTCTTAAAAAAATCTACAGAACTAGATTGCGATCTTGTTAAGAGCCATCTACAATAAACGTGGTAGTGTAACGTAGTGGTAACGTAGGGGTAACGTAGTGGTAACGAAGCGGTAAGCGAAATTTTAGACATGTATAAAGAAACACCTTCTACTTTATACATGTGTAAAATTTCGCTTACAGCAGCGCGATAAAACTGTGACAGAACATGGGTAATTACATCTACCAATATCATGATCTAGGATTCAGTGAGCTGTCTATCCCTCGCCTAGAAGAGAATATGGGCATCAAACGCACACAATAAAAGGAAACCCTGCTGGCCAAGCTACACATGTAATTTGACAGTAATGGAAATCTTGAGGTACAACTATCATGGACCGATGGAAAGAGAGTGACAAAAAACAAAAACAATGGACGAAAAGAATCTAGTAGTAGTATATGAAAAGAAATGATATGTCAAATAGCAAATAGCAATGTAATCCACCTTAACACCCAAGGTTCACTGATTATGATAATAACAATTCTGTTAAATTTGTACACGAGCGAGTTAGATGGAGGATGTGTCAAGGAGAAAACAGGCCGGAGGGGTAGTGTTGGATGGATCCAAGGTGTGGATGTTGACGTATGCGGATATTATTTCGTATTCTTTGGAGGTGGAAGCATTTCCTAAATTACTAACTTACAAAGTTTTTCCAATATCTTTGAAAAGTGCATTACATCCATTCCTCTATAATTTTGGTATCTCTATTCGTATTGTATATTTGTTGCCGATGCCCTACAAACACAAGACTAGTGTCACTGTAGTAAATATCAACACTTATATAGAAATATTATACAACTAACTCCCTAGGAGGAAAGTTAAATGCCACCTGGTGGCACCACATCAATTAGCAATACACACCCATATGGTAATAACCGTCAACATGCTAATGCCATCAGGATCACCGGGTAGTGCCCTCTATGCATAATATTCCAACAGAGTGCTTGAGATATCAGCACAAGGCCAATCTTATAATATGTAAAATATTATATCTTACAACCCCCCTAGGAGGAAAGTTAAACGCCATCTGGGGGCACCACATCAATTAGCAATGCACACCCATATGGTAATAACCGTCAACATGCTCATGCCATCAAGATCACCGGGTAGTACCCTCTATGCAAAATATTCCAACAGAGTGCTTGAGATATCAGCACAAGCCCAATCTTATAGTATGTAGAAATATTATATCTTACAATCCCCCTAGTAGGAAAGTTAAACGCCATCTGGCGGCACCACATCAATTAGCAATACACACCCATATGGTAATAACCGTCAACATGTTCATGCCATCAGGATCAACGGGTAGTACCCTCTATGGATAAAATTCCAACAGAGTGCTTGAAATATCAGCACAAGGCCAATCTTATAATATGTAAAATATTATATCTTACAACCCCCCTAGGAGGAAAGTTAAACGCCATCTGGCGACACCACATCAATTAGCAATACACACCCATATGGTAATAACCGTCAACATGCGAATGCAATCAGGATCACCGGGTAGTGCCCTCTATGGAATAATATTCCAACAGAGTGCTTGAGATATCAGCACAAGGCCAATCTTATAATATATAGAAAAATTATATAGAAATATTTAGCAAGAGTGTGAAGTTTAAAACCCCTCATAACCTCCTCTTCCTCACGACCTTGTCAATGTCACCTTAAACAACGTGTTCGTCCTCTTCCTCCTACTCCACCTTCCCCCTCTATCGTCTAGTCCCGGTATTGTCAATGTCATTTTGACCAAGGGCAAGGGGTTTCCGTCCTCCCCCTCTTCCGTTCCTCCTCCTCCTAGTCTTGGTCTTCTCAATGTCAACGTGATATTAGGCAAGAGTTTGACTGAGTCAAACCCTTATATTCCAAGTGAGTTGGATACTTATTTTATTTGTCTACTACTCCCTACAAGGACAACATCTTCATATATTGAACCTACACCCAGACTAAGCTTATAATTTTACATAGCCATCGTCATTAGTTCAATTACCTCAGTCGCCTTTCATAACCTCCTCCTCCTCACAACCTTGTCAATGTCACCTTAAACAACTTGTCCTCCACCTCCTACATTTCCTTCCCCCTCTATCGTCTAGTCCCGGTATTGTCAATGTCATTTTGACCAAGGGCAAGGGGTTTCCGTCATCCCCCTCTTCCGTTCCTCCTCCTCCTAGTCTTGGTCTTCTCAATGTCAACGTGATATTAGACAAGAGTTTGACTGAGTCAAACCCTTATATTCCAAGTACTTATTTCATTTGTCTACTACTCTCTACAAGGACAACATCTTCATAGATTGAACCTTCACCCTGGCTAAGCTTATAACTTTACATAACCATCGTCATTAGTTCAATTACCTCAGTCGCCTTCCATTCGCCAAAGGTATAACATCTCATTAATGTAGTGCCATGTATTTATTATTTTCCCTTCTTCAAAATCCTCTTGATTTCTCTAGGCCCCTGTCAAGACGTAGAAAACGCGAATCAGAAACGTCTTCATTCTTTTTGACCTGAATGTTACGGTCAAGTAGGAGAAGGTTCTAGAATTTCTTAAAGTCGTGATGAGATTCTAGAATCGGCTTGTTTTTTTCTACTACTGCCGTAGGAAGTGTTAGTTTTCTTATTTAATAATTAATTTTTCTTCCCTTCTTTAAACCCCTCCTATACCTTTTGATAAGTCAAAGGAGACGATTCTATGATCCCTGTCAAGACCTTGACAAAGCGATTCTGGAAGCTTCTCCTCATGTTTGACCTTTATGACAAAGTCAAGGAGAAGAAGATGATTCTAAAATTGCTCAAAATAATGAAGAGGTTCTAGAATCTAGAGTCAAACCTTTATAGTCCAAGTGAGAAGGATGATTACTTTAGTTATTTTCTATTCCCTGGATGGACAACATTTCCATAAATTGAACCTTCACCTAAGCTAAGTTTGTAATTTTATTTAACCGGTCATAGGTTCAATTCATCGAAGGGGTAACATCTTGAATATCAATGTTAGTTTTCTTATTTAATAATGAATTCTTCTTCCCTTCTTCAAAACCCTCCTATGCCATTTGATAAGTCAAAGGGAGACGATCCTATGATCCCTGTCAAGACCTTGAAAAACCGATTCTGGAAGCTCCTCCTCATATTTGACCTTTATGACAAGGTCAAGGAGGAGGAGATGGTTCTAGAATTGCTCAAAGTTATGATGAGGTTCTAGAATCTAGAGTCAAACCCTTATATTCTAAGTGAGAAGGATGATTACTTAAGTTATTTTCTACTCCTAGACCTAGATGGACAACATTTCCGTAGATTGAACCTTCATCTAAGATAAGTTTATAATTTTATTTAGCCGGTCATAGAGTCAATTCGTCGAAGGGGTAACATATTGAATAACAATGTTAGTTTTCTTATTTAATAATTAATTCTTCTTTCCTTCTTCAAAACCCTCCTATACATTTCGATAAGACAAAGGAGACGGTCCTATGATCGCTGTCAAGACCTTTAAAAACCGATTCTGGAAGCTCCTCTTCATATTTGACCTTTACGACAAGGTCAAGGAGGAGAAGATGGTTCTAGAATTGCTCAAAGTTATGAGAAGGTTCTAGAATCTAGAGTCAAACCCTTATATTCCAAGTGAGAAGGACGATTACTTTAGTTATTTTCTACTCCTTGGATGGACAACATTTCCATAGATTGAACATTCACCTAAGCTAAGTTTGTAATTTTATTTAGCCGGTCGTAGGTTCTATTCATCGAAGGGGTAACATCTTGTATATCAATGTTAGTTTTCTAACATAATAATTAATTCTTCTTCCCTTCTTCAAAACCCTCCTATACCTTTTGATAAGTCAAAGGAGACGATCCTATGATCCCTGTCAAGAGCTTGACAACGCAATTCTGCAAGCTCCTCCTCATATTTGACCTTTATGACAAGGTCAAGGAGGAGGAGGTGGTTCTAAAATTGGTCAAAGTCATGAGGAGGTTCTAGATTCGGCGTGTTCCCTCTACTACTGCTGTGCTTACTTCCTTAACACACGCCTGAACCATTTTAGTTGTAGTTTATTCATTGTTTCCAACATGGATTCCACTATAGTAGTACTTACCCACAGATATCCATTAAACTTACATAAATAACTCATTCTTATCCTTGTTACAGGAAAGAGTTTTACGCTGACCATAACCGTCTCATCATCACCGCCACAAGTAGCCACCTATAACAAAGCAATTAAAGTGACAGTGGATGGTCCTAGAGAGCCTAGATCGAAGACAAGTAAGTACTATCAATTAAAATAATTAATGTGAGGAATATATATATATATATATATATATATATATATATATATATCATCCTCGATGAAGTTCAAAACTTTTATCTAGAGTGTGAGGTACATTACTTTGTACATTACTTAATCTCTTGAGGGATAATAAACTTATTATTATTTTTTAAATAACAACTAAGGGGGATGAGCAGGGAAATTAAAAAGTAGGCTGGGCTCGCGTGCGCGAGAGAGAGAGAAGACTTATGTATGAAGGAGATAATATATAAAATTAATAGAATATTATGTATGGGAACACTTGACTATAGGCGCTTTCGTTTAGCATGGTTTATCATTGCTAGTCGCCCCCGTGGCGTGCAGTACCGCTCAGGTCTTGCGGTCGTGCGCCGCCGGTTGTAAGGGCCGAGGAAGAATTATGCGTGTCGGAAGCGGCAAATTGAGCAAGAAACAATAAGCCCGTACCAGCCCAGAGTGATAAACGAAAGGCACTTATGTGAGGTGCTGCAAGGGATTGACGTTAAGGAAAGAGGAGGTGAAATTGAACGAAGAGAATATAACCCTAGATAACACCACAATACCTAGCCAGATGATAAAACGATACAGGCACGATTCAAGTGTAGGTGTGAAATAAAAGAAAGAAACAGATGGAACCCTGAATGTTACACAAGATTTTTCTGTCAGAAGAAATAAGATACTGGTTATATAAATGAAGTACAAGCAGGGAGTACAAGTGTCTTGAAAGAGAGTGAAAAAATTGACTGAAAATTGAAGAATTACGCTATTGCATGCGATCGCTGGACTATTTTCTCTGGGAGTATGTGAAAGTCACTTGCCTATGCTGATAAGCCAGAGACTACTGAACATTTGGAAGTAAATATTCGATGCGTTATTGCCGAAATATGATCAGAAATGCTGAGAAGAGTGATCGCAAATTGGACCTCCAGATTAGGCCTTCTACGCGCCAGCCGCGGCTACCACATGTCCGAAATCATATTTAAACATTAATGGCATAAAATTATCTTACAAAAAAAGTCAAATTCGTGCCCATTAAAATTATTTTTCTGTGATTTATTTAAATTCAAAGTTCTGCACCTTGAAATGAAACACCCTTTATCTATTTTAATTTAGCTAACATTATGATTTTGTATTTTTTTTAATCTAGTGTTATGTTAAAGTTGATATTTATTAGTACGGCTTCTGACAAGCCGGTAGATACGGGTTTTTAACCACCCACCGTAACAACATTTTTAGGAAAATATTTTATGATGCATACATTTGGTCAACTTGACCAAGTAGATCGATTTTGAGCTAATGAGTTATTTTTTGCTATTCTATTGCCCGTATTCAACAACTTCCCATAAACTTTATAGATCCCATAAGCTATTGAATGGATACATTTAAAATGTCATTGTGACAAAATGCCAAAACAAATGTCAAAAACCTTGAATATCGCTTGTGATTGGAGCTTTGATGACACCTTTTGTTTAATTTTTTAGTGTTTTCAATAGAGCGAATCTAAAGTAACTACATTCCCTACTTAATTTATTTATTATTACTATAACAACAAATACTTATGGGTTCAATAGCTATTACTAGATTTATAGAACGTTGGTGAATACGAGGGTATCTGTATTAGTTATGTCAATAAAGTTTTTCTATATATGACTATTAAAGTTTGCAACATATTATTAGTAGACTATATATAAATTGTCACCTAAATTAAAATAATTCTCCACAAAATTTACGTTTCGTAATAAATTCGTCTTTATCTAGAATTAGTGACAAGAGTAATTGCCGTTTATAATTCCGTTAAACGCTAAACACAAACATAAATAACTTCCTTCGATAAAACAAGTGTAACTTCTCTCTTAAACAGTTTAAATTAAGTGAATCCCACCCCTCATTAATTTTTAGCTCGGGTTAAAAGTGTTTGCTTTACGTTCCGGAAGATAATAAATCGTCTACCGAATTCTTAACGCGACTTGCCGGGACCTGTTGCTGAAAGGTAAACGTAGACTTTTAGGAAACGCCTCGAGCCGAAATTTTAACCCCAAGACACGTAGCGACTTATTTAGGGGAGCGTCGCGCATTCCGGCGCCGCATTCTTTCGCGCCGTGTTTACACCGCCACGGGTGATATTGAAATGTCGAGGGAACTTTATTGTGACATACAGCTGTGATTTTATCAAGCTTGTATTTAATAATGAAAAAAAACGTGTCCTGAAAATTACTGCATTACTTTCAGTTTTTCCGCAAAAATTACGGAAAGATTTAGAGGCACACACTAATAAAAACAACATAATAACTAAACGCTAAAAGCAATATGTATATGAAAAGCATTCAGACACAACATCAGCAACCATCAATTTAATCCTGAATGTATAAAAAATAATAAATCAACGATATTATGTTAACCTTAAAAACAAATCATGGCAACGCAATAAAACAAAAACAAGTAATCACATACTATTATAGGATGTCCTAGGAGTGTTTTTACAAAGTGCTAGCCTTAGTAAAAGACAGGCCAACAGAAAGGACTACTAAGTGGAGAGAACAATTTGGCCCAGAATGAGTGTTAGTCATATAAACAAGGAAACTTCTCTACCACTTCGCGAAACGTAATATTAAATTCTGGGTCGTTGCACATATTGAATACGGGTAGAAACATCAAACATCTTTATTTTGCTGAAAAAACAGGAGGCGCGAGACAGGCACGTTTTTTTCAAACTGACGAGCAGCGATGCAAAGAGGCAGAGGCGAGGAAGCGAATGCCCGCGCCTCATCATCTACGTCGGCATCACATGTTTACGAAGATGTGGCATGAAAGCATAATTCCGCGCCTACGCCCCTTCGCCTCACACAATTCACACATAAGCGGAGTCGGGCGGAGGCGCGGGGTGGGCGCGGTGTAGGCGCGGGGTGGGCGCGGTGTAGGCGCGGTATAGGCGAGGTGCAGGCGCGACGTCGCACAGGCGATTGTGCATCATATGTTTACATAAAGGCGGCGTGGAAGAGTGCCTCTTGCCTCGCAGCCACCGTGTCTCAGTCGAAGAGGCTAAGGCCCAATTCAAACACAAGCGGCGTCGGGTGGAGGCGCGGTGTAGGCGAGGTGCAGGCGCGACGTTGCACAGGCGATTGTGATGTCCATATGCAGTGAAGGGGTGGACATTGCACCATATATTTACATAGAGGCGGCGTGGAAGGGTTTCGCCTCTTCGCCTACCGTGTCTTAGGCGAAGAGACGAAGACGCGGTGCAGGCGCGGCGAGAGGTACGAGGCAAATGTCCGAGCCTCGTCACCTAAGTGGGAATTGCGCCACATATTTATATAGCGGGGGTGAGAAAGCGTCGTACCTCTCGCTAAGGTGCAATGTCCATTCCTTCACTGCATATGGACATCACAATCGCCTGTGCGACGTCGCGCCTGCACCTCGCCTACACCGCGCCTCCGCCCGACGCCGCTTATGTGTGAATTGAGCCTAAGAGTCCCGATTGTAGTTAAATGTCTGATAAGAGCCAAATAGACGCGTTCCCAATGTGGGTATACAGACGCATGCTTTGTATACCTTGGACGGCTCATCGTCACAATGCTTCCATCCTTGAGCAATTAGAAATCATAGACCTACTACCATTAATCGAACATTTCTGCGATACTTTGGCCATAGAGCAAAAAAGAGATACTCTATAAAAAAACTGATTGTAGAAGCAAAAGTAGAAGGATGCAGATCTAGAGGAAAATCACCAACCGATGAATAGACTAGATAAAGACTCTCATCGGCCACGCTACGAAGTATCCCATATTGCAGAAAATCGGAGGGCATAGCCAGACATAATTAAGATTATCATATCGTGATGACACTGCGCGATTACATAGTGTTATGGATCGAGGAGGAGAATTAATATACGGAAGTGAATCATGGGTGATGTATGAGAGATAAAAATCGAAGATATAGGTGGCAGAAATGACAGTTACTTCATTTCTGCCACCTATATCTTCGATGTGTATCTCTCATTCATCGCCCATGTTTCACTTCCGTATATTAATATTCTTGAAGAGTGGTAGGAGTGCCAAGAAGAGACAGAATGCAAAACAAAGACCAAGACTAGCATCAACAGCTGGATGGCCTAATCAGGCTATTGGCAAAGACACTGGATGGTGGAGAGTCAGCCACGATCACCTTGAGATAGAAGAGGCATTCAACAATGCCGCAACACACTCCATAGTTAAGGTACTACGGAAGAAAGGCATACTACATAACTTCTATGCTATTGGGTACAGGTCAGAGAACAGGATCATCATATCCACACTCGGCGAGGGCACCATAAAGGCGCAAATTGGAAGGGGTGCCCTCAGGGCGAAGTACTATCACTGCTATTTTGCGCTGTCCTCTCAGACGCTCTCCTGGAGATGTTATCCGCAGAAGGCATCCACTAACTATGATATGCGGATATCATTGCGATCGTGATGAAAGGAAAATTCACGGGAATAATCTCAGAGTGCACACAAAGAGTCCTGAATATAGTGGACAAATGGTGTCAGGATAAAGGCTTGTCCATAGACCCTTTGAAAACCACAATAGTCAACTATACAAGCAGAAGAGTACTAGCAGGTCAAACATGCCAGATGGGTGTGAGTCATCTTTAACCAAAAACTGATATGGAACTAACACATAAGAAAAACCACACACAAAACAAGCTGCGCTAACCCTAGGTAGGTGCAGTAGAATGTGCGGGGAAAACTGGGGCCTGAACCCAAAAATTACCCTATGGCAATACACTAGGGTAGTAAAACCCATGCTATCATATGGGTCAGTAGAATAGTGGCCCAAGACTAAGCAGCAAAAGGAGCCAGGCTACTGAGCAGCATCCAAAGGCTTGCCTGCCTGAGAACAACAGGAGCCATGTGATGTGAATTGGTGGAAGGACCACCGATGTCATCAAAATGATGTGTAACGATGTAAAGATCCTGCTAATGACGCTAATACTGAGGTACAGTTGCCGAGTCGATGCCGCCAATGGTGAGGGGAACCACCGCTGGATACCAACTGGTTAACCCTTGGAACGTCGTCGGAAGGAACTGGAAACGTCTCTGCCACCACCTCAATGCCTGAGGACTAAAACTATTGTTGTGGTGTTGAAAAGTTGTGTGTGGCTTCTTTATCGCTCCGCGACTGTCTCGTTGAAAGATATTCTTGCCATTCTGCCCTCTTTTGTGTCGTCCTAATTACGCTTTCTTATGGGTTAGTAGGTCATTAGAGTTTCGTTGTGACTTAACGACCGATTGGCTTATCTGCCCAGACAATCGGGCGACGCTTAAGTACACACAACACATGAAAAAAACACCCACCGCCAAATGGAAGTCCTGCGGGACTACCACTAAGCATCCTAATCGAAAAAGAGGAAAAATTTGTTAGCCACAGATTACTTTAAGGTCAAACCTCCATAAACAAACAGCACGAGCCGAACTATTTAGAGCTGCATAACGTGCTGACGGCAGACCCTATGAAGGGCATGCCCCTAGACAGCATCACAACTAAATACAACTTAGGTAAGGAATACGAGGTCGTAATACCAGGTCAAATGGCTCACCCATCAAAGCAGCTTCCTCCTGGTTCACATAAGTTTTTAAGAACAACGCACAGAACAGGAGCTGGTATCTTCAGCGTCAACCCAAAGACAAATATTTCAATCAGTCTGGACAAGCTCTTCACAGTGTTTCAGGCAGAAATAGTGGCTATACAACACTGTGCAACGGAAGAGCTGAGACGCAAAATAACTAATATACGAATTACCATATACGCTGACAGCCAAGTGGTAATAAAAGCTTAACCATAGAGGTTAAGTCCCCGCTGGAGTGGGACTTCCGGCAGAGCCTTGACGAGCTAGATAGACAAAACAAACTGACCCTGGCGTGAGTATCAGGGCACAGTGGCAACAACGAAGTAGGCGAACTCGCCCGAGAAGGCGCATCAAAATCCTTAATAGACCCGGAGCCCTATTGCAGTGTTTCAAAAACAATCTCATATCTATGGAAGAATGGACGGCAGTAAGTCTCAGGACTGGTCGTCAAACCAGCTAGGGCAGAGATATGCAAAATAATTCATAATAGGCCGAAGCGCCAAATTCACAAAGTAATTACCAACACACGACAGGAAAACCGTCGATAGATAGAATGATAGTAGGTCACTGCACGCTTAACAAGCACATGGCACGGATAGGCCTGGCAGAAGAATGTAGGTCCTGCCAGGAAGAGACCGCAGAGCACATATTATGCCACTGTGGGGTCCAACGAACTTAGGAACGGCAAACCACATCCATCCCAATATATGAAGGAACCAACGCCGAGGCTTTGCAGTCTTTAGGTCCTACCAGGAAGAGACCGCAGAGCACATATTATGCCACTATGAGGTCCAACAAACTCGGGAACGACAAACCACATCCATCCTAATATATGAAGGAACCGAAGCCGAGACTTTACAGTCTGCTAGCCAGGACAGAGTTCATAGAAGTTCTTTAAGTCATGTCGGGGACCACAAACGCTTTACAGAACGCAGTGGTGTAGGTCCTGGAAGACCACAGATTCTTCATCTAATCATCGATACAAAAGTGGATGGACCAATGAGATGGTTTGGACATACAAGCAGTATGAATAGAGCTTATTATGATTGATGAGTTGAAATAACACAGGGTTGCTGGGGTCTTATCGCAGACTGTTTTTTTGGGGGATGACGCTTCTTTGCTGATGGAGGGGGGGATGATGCCAACCGTAGCTAAGTTTTCGGAGGTGAGTGCGGGGCATTCATAGAAAACATGGACCGGCTTTCGGTTGCATCGCCTAGATGGGGGGTCTACCATCGCTAGCCTTTCGCAGGTGCGGGCCGGGTATTCACAGAAAACATGGACTGACGTCTCCTCCTGTTGGTTGCATACCCTACACAGTGGATCGACAGCGTATCCCATTTTGGTCAGATGCTTTAGCGTACAAATATTTCAATCAGTCTGGACAAGCTCTTCACAGTGTTTCAGGCAGAAATAGTGGCTATACAACACTGTGCAACGGAAGCGCTGAGACGCAAAATAACTAATATGCGAATTACCATATACACTGACAGCCAAGTGGCAATAAAAGCTGTACCATGGAGGTTAAGTCCCCGATGGAGTGGGACTGCCGGTACAATGACCCGTTACAGTAAGTGCTCTATCGTGGTGCAACTGCTGTAAGTTGTTTCGCTTGGCATGAGTCAAATGAAATATTAACATCGTCAGCAACCTCTCCGATAGTTCTTCTTCTTGTGCCTTATCCTCCAAGGACGTCGGCAATCAGTAACATGATCTGCACCTTCTGCTGCTTTTCGAAACAGCGATCTTGTAGATTGTCCGTACCACTGCCGTAGATTCTTCAGCCATGATGTGATTCGGCGATTATCCATAATGATTTTCTTCAGCTTTTCGACGTTGTCATCGGTTGTTAATGTGCTGGGGCGTCCAGAGCGCTCGTCATCTTCAACGTCTTCACAGCCATCTTGGAAACATTTGTACCACTTGTAAACGCTTGTTTTATTCATAGAAGACTCGCCAAAAGCAATATGCAACATTATCAATACGGTGCCACACTTTATTTCATTCTTAAAGTAAAATAGAATGCACATTTTTTGTTCCATTTTTTCCGAGGTTTTCTGTGAAGTTAAGGTAAATACCGGGTGATAAAACTCCTCTGAAGCCTCTTCCCCACGGCTGATAGCTTTATAAAGATTGTTCTTTTATTATTCTGGTGAAAAGTTTGTGTCTGATTCTTTTTATAAATTAAAACAAATTTTATAATAACAGTTGAAGAGCGTCGTACATGTGTAAGTAAAAAATAGCCAAACATACAATATTATGTAACGTTTTCGACAGTCAACAATACAGTATAGATACCAATATCAAGATATGTCAGGGATAAGTGTACCAAGACAAGAAGAAAAATGTGACAATTGGAGTTATACAGTCATTGAAAGTCGTAAATTCTGAATTTTTTTAACCCTCGTACATTTACACATATTGCACAATGCATAACTTTCAAAGCGATTATAGAAAAAAAATCATGCATGTAACACAAATGATCACATTAGCTATACAAATAGCTATTATGAAATGATTTGTAACTGTACTTGTATCACATTGCAATTGATTGTTAAAACTGTATAACAAATCTAGTGTTATAACTAGCAGTCAATCACAAATACCGAATTGCCTGCCAAAATCAGGCATCCCATAATTGCGTTTCATAAACAGCTACTGTCCATCTTCCCCAATTTTCACCAATCATTTAAAATGCGACCCGACCTGAGGGAAGCACAATGTGTGTGTGTGTATGTGCAAATCGTGAATAAAATGTAAATTGAACCGGGGTGCCTCTATATATGAAACACCGCACCCCACCTCCTCCCAGCTCTGCTCGAAACAAGGAGGTATGAAAGGGTCAGGAACAGACCCCAGATGAGCTAGTTCTAATTAATTAATCAACCAATTCAATTCATTAATTCAGTTCTGTAGCTCTCTTGCAAATTTAGGGAAATTCTCGGGCGATGAATATTTAGTCAGTCCTCCGCATCTATTTTTTTTTGTGCTATTCCCATTCCGCCTCAGCAGGAGCGCTTGATTTATAACGCCGCAGCCGCCTTTTTGCGAGAGCGCCTACGATGGCACGGGGAATGTTTGTCGATAATTCCAGCGCCGGCGAAATAATTGCGTTGCCTGCTAGTATATATTAATTAACGTCTGCAGCAGTTGGCATCAGCAGGAGGTGACAAAACCTACTAGCAGGACACAGGGGAGTCCCGACAGCTGGACACTTTCCTCCTGACATGTATTAGATTAGGGTGAGAGCCTGCACACTTGCAGGAGTGCTTTTAGTTTAGCGCACAGACAGTTCGGTCTGGCGGGGGCGGAGGTGAAACTTTTGAGATTTAATGGGTAAGTATTTACGATTTACTTCTCGGGTTTCGTATGATGGAAATTGTTCATACGGTGGCGGCGTGTGCCGTTTGAAATGTGACCACCCTCACGCTTTGTTGCAGGAAAAAAAAACACATACAAAATGTTTACGATCGCGAGTGGAAATAAATAAATGAAACGGCTTGTGGGTGTGCGCGCACATGGCGGCTTTATTTTGGTATTTGTGTTTACATTTTCTGTGTGGGCCCGCGTGTGCTGTACGACCGAATTCTTCCATCCAGCCTGGCGCGGCTCTCTCTTCTCTCCCCTAACTGCTGCCGGACTTTGATTAATATAAAGTAATTTCGGCCCTAATCGATCGGTTAATCCCGCACACGGGGTTGAATAGTCTGTCCGATCAGGGGGGGAAATTAAAGTTGCAAGGGTGGTGCCACCGACGGGATTGATAAAGTTCCTCTGTACTCCATAAATTTACTCGCATTACTTTGTATGTATGTGAATATTTTAACTCTATCATTAATGCCAACGAGAGCGAATTGGATTGGTAACAGATTGCGCATTAAATATGTAAATGTCCTTGGGGCAATGTAAAATCAGTCGTATTATAAATATGTCTAGTCTTTTAGTAATTGAGAAAATGAGCGAAATATTACAAATTGCGAAATATAATTTTTTTTTAAATAAAAAGGCCAAAGGTGAAAAGTGTACAAGTTATAATGAGAAAATAAAGAAGATTAATTTTAGTAAATTAACAGTAGTAGTTCGGATAACAGTTTTTAAGTTTAAGTTATTGGACAGTAATTAATATTGTCCTGATTGTCCTTGTGCTGATATCTCAAGCAATGTTGGAATATTATTCCATAGAGGGCACTACGCGATGATCTTGATGGCATGAGTTGACGTTTATTACCATATGGATGTGCATTTCTAATTGATGTGGTGCCGCCAGATGGCGTTTAACTTTCCTCTTAGGGCGTTAGTTGTACCGTTTTTTAATATTTAATTGTCTGATCACATCCACGTATTAAAAAGGCTACCGCTTGTCAGATGGTTGATTAAATCAGATCATTAAGTAGATCTGATTCAATTGCTTCATATGTATGTTCTTATAATGTATATGTACAATAAATATTAAATAATTATTTTTTTAATTGCATCTATTGTAGTGCGTACACGGTTTAAGTCTTTAGGTATATAGCTGTTTTAAACGTATTCGTGACATACGTTACATCATTAAATTTGCAAATACTTAATAGGACAATAACGCTATAACAGTAGCCTGTTGATCGTCTAAACGTCAATTTATAACATCGTTAGTTTGTGATTCAAGTACATATGCAAATAATACAATTCTCCACCGAAGGGTTAAAAGTGCTCGAACGGCATTATCCTCTCGTTACGTTAATATAATAATGTTTTCGAGGGGTTGTTCTCTCTATCTCTCTCTCTCTCTATATATATATAGATCTGAGTGTGTGTGTGTATGCGTGTTGGTGGGGCGTGGGCCCTGATATTAAATGCGAGTAGTTAGTTCTTGTTCGTATATAAGATATTATTAATAAGTTGTATGCAGCGCGCCGCGACTATTTAAGGTTAAGTGAACTAATATAGCAGGAAGTTGTAGCAATTCTGAACAAACTGGCTCAAACTTAGCAGCAACTCCGTTATCTTGCAAACAAGTCCTGCGGTTATCTAATGCTCCGCAGGATGCCTAGTGTCAGGCCTGCTATGATTAATCATGCTCCGCGCCCCTTTATGTACAACAAAACAGCGGAAGAAGACATATTTGATAGTGTATTGTATGGAAACACATTATCACACATGTATTTTAATATAAACAGCCATTAGATATTTAATAGTAGTGATACAGTATATTAATTTACAGTTTGAGATTTTTTTTGTAAACTAGAAGGAAAGTTAAGCGCCATCTGGCGGCACCACATCAATTAGCAATACACACCCATATGGTAATAACCGTCAACATGCTCATACCATCAGGATCACCGGGTAGTTATGTTTTTTTTTTGTAATTTAAAAACTATAAGAAATGTTTAATTACTCTATGCAGTCCTTTATCTGCATATGTTTGAAAATAATAAAAGTACCGAAAGGTATATGAGCATTTGATAACAGGTGTAGACAACGCAAATAGTAACGAAGCCACATGGATAATAACAAACGGCACCTTGCAGGAAACGCAGGTGGTATTTAAATATCAAAGGCAGGAGAAGGAGATAAAATTGATGCCTGATGAGATCCTTGATCTAATAATGGATTATAGACGAAAATATAAATACCACAACGACATCGCGTACAAAAAAATACATGCAGAAATTAGAAGATAAGAATAGCAAAAGCAGCATGGCATACTAAAAAAAAAGACCTTTATTTGGCATATCAGCCCAACCCTTCCCTTTGACACACATTCCCAAACAGTACTTTCACAGAAAGAAATCAAAAAGGACACAAAAAAAAGAATACAAATTAACATAAAATACATTTTCTATGCATTAAAATAAACCCCCTATGCCCTCGCCAATTTCCTTTCCCACGTCAGCCTCCTGCAGATTTTCACGCCTTTCCCATCCTCTCCTAACCATTCGTTCTGCAGTCTCCAACCCACTCTTCTTTCACTCCCTCACATTCTTTGCTAAGGTGCCACCACGTGTCACTCCCCTTCCTACACAGCGCACACGCGGTGTACCCCAGCCCCATCCACACTTTTCTTCCTCGCTCTTCTGAACCACACCTCGCTCTTGCCATGCATACTTTGTCCTCTCTGCTCCACTCTCCCCTGGCTAAGTAGCTCCCCCTACTGCATGGCATACTACTGGCATGATAAAAAATACGACTTATATAACTTACACAAAAAGTGGAAGGAAGTAAGCGATAACAATCAAAACAGAAATCCGGGAACCCTGGAAAATAGAGACTGACATATCATATTGGATAAATTGGTCTAGATTCGATAGATGGAATGGATTGGAATACATCTTAGAACTCTTCAGTGACAACATAAGTGAATATCAAGAGAATGAGAAGGTGACCACCAATAACAAAATATGCAGTCACTAGGGCAATAATATAAGCGAAAAAAAAACAGAAACCTCGTTATTTCATGTTTAGAGTTTAGTATTCAATTATAATATAACTCAATGAGAAAATTTCAATGTAAAGTGTACATTACATTTAAAGTTATATTATAATTAAATACTAAGCTCAATACATGAAATAATAAGGTTTTTGTTTTTTTTGTCGCTTATTTTATTGCCCTAGTGACTGCATATTTTGTTATTGGTGGTCCCGTTATAGTAAACAAAACAGAACGGTGTTTTCATTTAGGAGATATTTAAGATCAACCAAACAATAACAAAGAAATTATAAACATAAATAAGTGATGAAATCTTGCATTAAATTAAGTAATAAATCAACCTGTATATAATTGTAAATTGTAATTAAAGTAATAGTATCAACTTCCGTCCATCTAGATCTGGGCAGTGTTATTGGCTAATTTAGTGCTTTCACTTCTAGGACAGCAGCAGCAGTTTCATTTCGCCTTCGGCCAGCGCCCTTTTCCCTTCGCAGCATCAGACCCTCTAACAGGTTTCAGGATGCCACCGATTGGAAATTGTAATAGTAAGTACTGCTACCGGAATATTAAGTATAATAATATGTGTTTATGAATTTCAATGTATCTTCAATGATACAGGGCATAGAACTATTTTAATAGATCAATCACGACTTTTAACATGTGGGTTTCAAATCAAACTTAAAAGGATCAAATTTTAAAACCCCAATAATGTGAACAGGCGCAATATAGTATTGAATTGAAACGAATTTGAAGGTTGATTTTTTCTGGGATCATATATTATCGGATATAATCAAAGGGTTCATTCTCTAACTTTTGATATTTCCTGGCAGGACCTAGAGACTGAAAAGCCTCGGTGTTGGTTCCTTCATATATTGGAATGGTTGTGGTTTGCCATTCCCGAGTTCTTTGGACCTCTTAGTTGCATAATATGTGTTCTGCGGTCTCTTCCTGACAGGACCTACAGAGGGATTCTTCTGGCAGACCTATCCCTACCATGTAACAAACACATGGCAGGGATAGGCCTGGCAAAAGAATCCCTCTGTAGATTTTATGAGAGTAAAAAACAGTATCATAAATGATATTATTTTTGTTGTCGCGACAGTATACTCCCATAAGGCTTAGCAGCTAGGGAGTGCTGTCATGACTGAACTGCGTCTTTGAAACGTCCTGGGGGGTGATTTTTGAACGATCGCTATGATTATAACGATCGTGAGATTCAATATTATTGTGAATGGTGTTTGGCCCTTCACCTCGTGAAAAATGATCGCTATCTCTAACAGAAACTAAATGTTAGCCAGTTGTTATATTTTGACATTAATTTTTGAGCTAATGCTATTAGTCTATCGCTATGAAACATGTAGGGTTTATAGCGCATGCCAATAGCGATCGATTAAAAAACCAAACCCCTGGGCGAATGACTGACCCATGACGAATTTTTGATCGTCCATGCGTGCCTTTACATTCCCTCCCGCCATTCTTATCCCCTCACTATCATTTATATCCACACACTCACCAAACTAATGCTCTCACTTATCTGTACCTTCTCCAGACAACCTGCATTTCCTAGAGTCCTCATTCATCCAGAATTTATTACCTCATTCCACGCACCCACACCTATATCTTGCAATTAACCTTTGGTACTCTATCACCGTAGGCTGTATCGGGTACAACCACAAACGGCGTTGTACCTGTACATTCTGATACCTATTTTTCTTCCCCTGCCGAACATGTCATTCGCTGTCCTGCAGGGTCTGCATTGCTATAATTTTTGACCTAACTCCCTTATACTGCCATTTATGCACGCCAGCCAATGACAAAACAGCTCATTTCATACAAACATTTAATTGCAGACATTCATCATCCACTTTTGTATACATTCCTATTCATTTTGACAAGCCTTTCATCACTAATCCCGCTGCCACTCTGTTAGACCTCACTCCTGCGCAGCCATCCATTTTACGTTTGATTCCTGCAGTACTACATATATATATATATATATATATATATATATATATATATATATATATATATATATATATATATATATAAAAATGTATCTTGGGGTTGATCTTTCTAGGCCTAGCAATCTCTGTACTGCAGTTGCACCCTATCAGCGTCTAGCACTTGGTACCCAATATTACCCAATAATATCTCTGAACCGTACAGCAATATAGACCTTACTCACCCCATATAACCAATTGACCACTAAAACAATCACCTGACTACTTCTCCCACGCGACCTTCATTCGCTCCTATGCCACTTGGGCTTTATGTGTGACATACCGGAAGTGCTCTTTAAATTTCATTCCTGGTATGTTCTCTCAAAGGCACCTTAGGCCCAATTCACACATAAGCGGCGTCGGGCGGAGGCGCGGTGTAGGCGAGGTGCAGGCGCGACTTCGCACAGGCGAAGAGGCTAAGACGCGGTGCCGGCTGTTTACATAGAGGCGGCGTGGAAGAGTTATGCCTTTCGCCTCTTCGCCTACCGTGTCTTAGGTGAAGAGGCGAAGACGCGGTGCCGGCGCTGCGAGAGGCACGACGCTTTAAGCCCCCTCTATATAAATGTGGTGCAATACCCACTTAGGTGACGAGGCGCGGGCATTTGCCTCGTGCCTCTAGTCGCGCCGGCACCGCGTCTTCGCCTCTTCGCCTAAGACACGATAGGCGAAGAGGCGAAACTCTTCCACGTCGCCTCTATGTAAACATAAAGTGCAATGTCCACCCCTTTACTGCATATGGACATCACAATCGTCTGTGCTAAGTCGCGCCTGCGCCTCGTCTACGCCGCGCCTGCGCCCGACGTCGCTTATGTGTGAATTGGGCCTTACACTGTTAGTAATACTGTCAGTATTCTAAAATATTGACAGAATTACATGTAAGATCAGACCGGTCTGTCATGTCAACCAAATAAACTTCTCCGCGAACGCTAGTGTAATACTGCCTTACGTCAAATGTAACAAATTAGTGAAATAGATAGGATTATAACCTATTGCACTATCTAAACGTAACTCTTTACTAGAGTAGAGGATGCAAGGATCCTTACCTTGCAAGCTCATCTGATATTTCGTTTCTCTTGATGCCACTATGTCCTTTGACACAACAGAGTTCTCGGTTGTTATGTTTAGTGAGCTCCTACAGGCTGTGTAGACATGGATATAGGATTATAGCTCTTTCGACACAAATGTTATTGGCATTTAGTGCAATTAGAGCAGCTTTGCTGTCGGTGAGTATTTGGATATGTCTATCGTTGCTCTTTAGTATAAACCCTAATTTCTTCTTCTAATATGTCTTGGTATTCGCGATTTTTGGATTTCTTTATTTAGTGTGAGTTTAGGTCCTAAGTATATAGTATATATAGTTTTTTTTCAAGCGGCTTAACATTTTTTTTTTTGGGCAGAATGGCGAGGTGACAGTGTGATCACGAGAACCTTGAAAATTACTGTCCCATCAGATTGATGTCACACTTATACAAACTCCTCGCCAAAATCCTGACAATGCCTAACAGGTAAATTCGCCAAATGCCCACTAATAGATCAAGCTGGATTCCGCAAAGGCTTCGGTGCAACAGACCAGGCACTTCGCCTCCTAATCTAATCAAAAAAGCAACTGAGTACAATATTAACCTGTATATGGCTTTCATTGACTATAGAAAAAGCATTTTACTCTCTAGAAAAATGGGTTATTATAAAATCATTAGAAAATGCTCTAATAGACACCAGATACATAGGACTGCTCAGATTCGTATATGTGGAAGTCACAATGTCAGTCAAGTTGTTGGAAGAAGACCTGACATCGGGACAGGTAAAGATTGACAAAGGAGTAAGATAGGGCAACCTATTCTCTTACCCTAGCCTTGAAAGATGTCTTCAAAAGACTCGACTGGGAGAACTAAAAATAGATGGGTTATTATACAAAATTCCTAATTTTGTTTTCAAGCGACTTGAATTTTTTTTTCAAGCGGCTTGAAATGAATTAATTATAAATACATGGGTTATTATACAAAAGTTGATTTTTTGCAATTGATTTCAAGTCCTACTTTTCGGGAAGCTTGGTATATTTGTATAATCATGCTTCTTAGTTCTTCCGGGTCTTCACCTATTAGAACGATGTCATCTTCAAAACGTAGGTGGTGTATGTATAAACTATAGATCTTAATTCCTTTCCCCTCCCAGTCGAGTCTTTTGAAGACATTTTACAGGGCTAGGGTAAGAGAATAGGTTGCCCTATCTTATTCCTCTGTCGATCTTTACCTATCCCGATGTCAGGTCTTCTTCCAAAAACTTGACTGACCTTGTGACTTCCACATATATGAATCTGAGCAGACCTATGTACCTGGTATTTTTCTAGAGAGTAAAATGCTTTATTATAGTCAATGAAAGCTATGTAGCTTGTTCTATTAGTGGGCTTTTGTCGAATTTACCTGTTAGGCATTGTCAGGATTTTGGCGAGGAGTTTGTATAAGTGTGTCATCAATCTGATGGGGCAGTATTTTTCAAGGTTCTCGTGATCACCCTGTTTTAACAGTAGTATGACCTCGCTATTCTGCCATTATTGGGTAATTTTCTCCTGCTCGATAAATTTGTAGTAGTATCCGAACAGCTTCCAGTAGTTCATTTCCTCACTTTTTAGTATTTCAGATGTGATCTTGTCTTGTCCAGGGGTTGTTTTATTTTTCTTCTTCTATAGTACTGCATTTAGTTCGCTTTGGCTTATCTCCAGTATTTCTTCCGAACCAACATTTATTATGCGTTTTTGCTCTTGGTTGGAATTTGGGATTATTGAGGAGTATAGTTTTGTGTAGGATTTCTCGATTTCTTTAAGGATTTCATTACTGCCACCTTTCCCCCCATCCTATTACAGATTGTTGTTATTTTGGAGGTACCCTATGATATTTTGAATTTTAGTAGCCTCATATATTTGTTCTCTTCAATAGTTATAGGCCCTGTCCGTTTGGCTACTACTAGTGATTAGTACACATGCTGACGTCACGCTGTGCTATTAGTATGAGCGTGACGTCAGTATGTGTGACTACTAGTCACTAGTAGTAACCAAACGGATAGGGTCCTAGTCATTAGGTTCGTATTATGTTTTCTTATGGCCATGAAATACTACTACTGGTGACTAGTAGTGACACATGCTGATGTTGCGCTGTGCTATTAGTATGAGCGTGACGTCAGTATGTGTGACTACTAGTCACCAGTAGTAACCAAACGAATAGGTCCCTAGTAATTAGGTTCGTATTATGTTTTCTTAATGCCCATTAAATACTCTAAAAAGTCATAAGAAGAGACACGAGCTTTTTATGACTTTATAGAGTTTCATATTCTTGTGTTCCTCTCTTTAGTTCTTCGCTCTTTTATAAGCTGAATTGTTTTCGGGATTAGTTTACTTGTCTTTTGCATTTGGTAAATTTGTGTATAGATTTCTCGGATGCTGGATGTGATCTTTTCCACCAGTTACTCATTTTCATAGTTTTTAGTGTATCTATTTGTCCAAGTTTATTTTTCAGTGTTTTTTGTATCAGTGACTGTTTTTTGTCAATAATGTCTATAGTTGGTCTATCCTTTGGCCATATTTCCTCTAGGGTTATTTTTTAATATAGCACTTACTAGTGGGTGGTTGATGCATGTGTCGAATTTGTTGAGACATCTTTGCAGTATTTTCTTTTGTTCGTAATACTGAGGACGATCTTACTTTTGGTTCACCCGTCGGGACTTCTCCATGTCCAATGTCGCTGAAGCTTTTTTTCAAAGAACGAATTCATGCAGAATAGCTGTTCGCTCTGTAGGTATCAAGGAGCACCTCGCCTCTTTCGTTTCGGTTTCCCAGACATAAGATTCCTCATGTTTGGCGGGTCTTTCTGTTTTATTTGATCTAGTGTTGCGTTTAGGTCTCCCGTTATAATTACTAGTGATGCTTAATCATAGTTTTTCACGTTGGATATATCCTCATAGTTGTTTTGTCTTCTGTGTCCGAAGTGGATGTGGATGTATATCCGTGTACAGGGCCGGCCCTAAGGCCCAATTCACATATAAGCGGCGTTGGGCGGAGGCGCGGTGTAGGCGAGGTGTAGGCGCGACGTTGCACAGGCGATTGTGATGTCATTTATTAATTTTTCTTTTATATATTATTCATACGTCGCCGTGAAATGAACGAACATTGGAAATAATTTCCCTCCCTTCGGCTACAATTCATTATCCACCACTGTAAGTGTCAGGATATGATCCACTGTTGACTGGCGTTACAAAACGCGCTTACACATTATTTTCTATATATTTACGAAGAGCCTCACATACATATACACAGAGCTGCATTTTGCGATTCGCAATTCCACCAACCTTGCCATAGGCTATAGGCGCTTTCGTTTAGCATGGTTTATCATTGTTAATCGCCCCCGTGGCCTGCAGTATCGCTCAGATCTTGCGGTCGTGCACCGCCGGTTGTGAGGGCCGAGGTAGAATTACGCGCATCGGAAGCAGCAAATAGAACGAAAGGCACTTATGTATACCACAATATCTCATCATAGGTGGTCATAAATTAAAAATGTACAGAGACGAAACTCTTCTAAGCAAAATACAAATGAGGCACCCCATATAGTTGCAGAAGGAGTCTTCCATTAAGATTCTCTCCAGATAAATAATGCTCGACCGGGATGATTATAGTACATTGAAGTGGTACAAGGGCCGGATACAGAGAGAGACAGAGTCGAAAATCCGAGCTCGTTCCAACAATAAAACCCTTTGTCGGGATTCCGCTGAATTCGCAAAATATATACACAAAACGATCCAAACAAATTAAGTTTAACATCTCCCCGATGTGCAATAAATATAATTCATTACGCGCGCGCTCGCAATCACGCTGTTTGCAACGCCCCCCGCGATGATAATGTAAAATATGGATGCAGTGCGGGCGGAACGCGTCGAGAAAGTAAAAAAAAATAAACAAATCAACGGGAAATTTTCGTAGTTTTGCGTCCGGACGCAAAAAAGCAATTAATCCGTTTTTGCGGGGCCGATTCAATAACATGTGGACTAAACACGGGTTTGATAGGTTTTATATAAAAAAAATAAAACGAGCCGAGCACACTGGCGGGCCATGACAGTTGAAAGCTGCGGGAGCTCGGTCGATATGCTCATCAACTACATTACCGACATGTACAGAGTACACTCCATTATATCAACTATAATACCTATTAGTACACCAATTAAATTGCACTCCGCGCTCAGAGCGGGGAAACAAAAAAATGCGACTCCCCAACACACATACACATACACCAGAGATTCCAGCGCGCAATAATTCATTTCGGGATTGACCGTATTTATTAGCGGGAATGTACGCGATTTTCTGAACGTTACATTGGAATTTATCCCGCAGTTGACATACGGTTTTAACAATTTAATCCGCGGTTCATTTGCAGGAGATAAAAGTAACTGCATATAATAATTCATACAAGTAAATTTGTACTTGTAATAACTATAAATAAATTATGTTATATGAGTAGAACGGTTTGAGTTGCCACAATTAAGCAAGAAAACATATTCAAAATTCAATCTATTTGTTTGGAATGGTCTATTAGCTTAAAAACAGGTTATAATAGTTTATAACAGCCTTGAATAAGTTTCTCCCTACTTATATGTATTTTTTCTAAGTGGAACTATTTTAAACTTCCACTTTGTAACTATATATAAGTGTGAACCCACCTCTTAGCAATCTACTTATCTAGATTTTGATCTTATTAGATCTCATCAGTGTAGCTCAGCTAGTAAGGATGAATTCACACAGTATCTCGAGTGGTTATATACAAATATGATACAACTAACCCCCTAGGAGGAAAGTTAAACGCCATCTGGCGGCACCACATCAATTAGCAATGCACACCCATATGGTAGTTTCGGCTACGCTCTAGCCATTTTCAATCATCTCTCTAGAGTCCTCGGTGGAGCTCGCAAATGGCTAGAGCTTAGTCATAGTTGCCAAGTGTAGCTAAACCGTTATAAAAAAAACATAGTTTTATTTATCATTTAAAATGAATTATGACAATGTAGACTCCTTAACAATCCTCTACCTTAAAAATGCATACAAGCATACTTGTAACTACTAAAATACATATAACATACATCATTTGAAGTCATTACAATTACCTACAAATGATGTATGTTATATATATTTTACCTAAGGAACGATTTTAAATCTCTATTCTAATAATTAGATGTTCAGGGGGTCTGTAATTTTAAAATGATCAATCAGACAATTCCTCAGGCATGTAGAAGAACAGCCGGCTCGCCAGATCTGGCCAGGACTGTCGCCTTACGCAGTCGGGTACCAGGCCACCGCAAGGTGACTCCGATCGCGTAAGTGGCCTTGAAGGAAAGTGGAAGGAACCACTGAGTGAAGTAATAACGACGAATGACGACCACAGCATACGACCCAGAAAACGCACACAACTATTAATTTGAAATAAGTATCTAATAGTCCAGTAACCTTGTCTTGGTTATATGGGGTATAAGTTGCATCAAGTGGGGGTAGTTAGTTTCTTATTTTTTCATGTATGGGATGTGCCTGAGATGCAAAATCCAAGTTTTCGACATCCGCAGCCCTCCGGAACACTTTTGAATATCTCAAAAACTGCTCAATTTTTGCAACTTTAGGAGGAGAGAGGAGGGAGGGCATTATAGCCCAAAAGAGGATTGTACTCACAAAAGGAGGACGGTTGGCAACCATAGAGAGAACCGACTACTGTACGTCAGCGACGGGAAAATAATACCTAGTTACAAGAATCTAAAGGACGTCGTTAGACTTATGTTATTAATTAAAATCGTCCCATACATATATATTCAAAAATATTTATTGGTCTTTTAAATGGGCGCATCGGTCGCATTGGAACCCTGGCCATAATGGCCCTAGCGAGAATTTTGCCTTTTAAAACGGGTCTAGGCCCAATTCACACATAAGTGGCGTCGGGCGGAGGAGGGGTGTAGGCGAGGTGCAGATGCGACGTCGCACAGGCGATTGTGATGTCCATATGCAGTGAAGGGGTGGACATTGCACTTATGTTTACATAGAGGCGGCGTGGAAGACTTAGGATTCTCGCTTCTTCGCCTACCGTGTCTCAGACGAAGAGGCGAAGGCGCGGTGCCTGCGCGGCGAGAGGTACGACGCTTTTACGCCCTCTCTATATAAACAATTGGTGCAATGCCCACTTAGGTGACGAGGCGCGGGCATTGACCTCATGCTTCTCGCCGCACCGGCACCGCGTCTTCGCCTAAGACGCGGTAGGCGTAGAGGCGAAACTCTTCCACGCCGCCTCTATGTAAACATATGGTGCAATGTCCACCCCTTCACTGCACATGGACATCACAATCGCCTGTGCAACGTCGCGCCTGCACCTCGCCTACACCGCGCCTCCGCCCGACTCCGCTTATGTGTGAATTGGGCCTTAGAGATTTACTGATGTGCGTATGAAATATTCCATTCCCACATCTGGCAGCCATTTTCCCGACATTTGGACACCAGTCGAATGCACAAAATATTTGTTGGAAACCTGGTCACTCTATATTTACACACGCCAATCAGCAGGGTACAATATAGATGATCACTGGGAAAACACTCGAGAGATTCGAAGCAGAATTGAACAAGCAAGAGGATCATTCCGGAAGATGTCGAAGATTCTAACTAGCCGGAACTTAAAGATTGACCTACGTCTTCGTCTGCTTCGACGTTACGTATTCAGCGTTCTTTTGTATGGTGTAGAGGCATGGACTCTAACGGACGCCATGTGTAGAAAGATCGAGGCGTTCGAATTGTGGGCCTACCGCAAAATGCTCAAAATATTCTGGACCGACAGAGTAACAAATATAGAAATACTAAGATGCTTAAACAAACAAACAGAAATTCTCAATAATATCAAGAGAAGAAAGTTCGAGTAAAAAAAAGACCTTTATTTGGCTTATCAGCCCAACCCTTCCCTTTTACACAAATTCCAGCCGAAAAAAACAACACTTCCACAGAAAGAAGTTAAAAGAAACCAAAAAAATACAAATTAACATAAAATACATCATTTTTATAACCACTAAAATAAACCCCCTCTGCCCTTGCCAATTTCCTTTCCCACGTCAGCCTCCTGCAGATTTTCACGCCTTTCCCATCCTCTCCTAACCATTCGTTCAGCTTTCTGCACTCTCCAACCCACTCTGCTTTCACTCCCTCACATTCTCTGCTAAGGTGCCACCACGTGTCACTCCCCTTCTTACACAGACTACACGCGGTGTACCCCAGCCCTATCCACACTTTTCTTCCACACCTCCATTATCAGTCTTTCCTCGCCCAAATTCTGCAATCTTTCCTGAAAATTCACAACCCTCACACACGACTCCCTCCACATACTCTGCCACATACTCTGCCCTCGGTGTCGACCTTTCCAGCCCTAGCAGATTCTTCAGGAACCAACTTTGCTCCCTATCTATTACCTACCATTCACGCAATCCCCACACTTCCACTCCATACAACAATGTTAGTTTTACACACGCATCCTAGATCTTGCACGTCATTACTAGGTTACCACACCACAAACTGCCGTACTTTCTGCACGCAATCCCCAAACCATCATCCAGGGTAAAATTGGTGGTAGGCGTGGGCGAGGCCGCAGAAGAACATCATGGTTAGATTCTTACGGCAGTGGTACGGACAATCTACAAGATCGCTGTTTCGAAAAGCAGCAGATAAGGTGCAGATCATGTTCCTGATTGCGAACGTCCTTGGAGGATATAAGGCACAAGAAGAAGAAGAATCAGCAGGTCATTGTACGCTAAAGAAGCAACTCACCAAAATGGGATACGCTCTCGATCCACTATGTAGAGGATGCAACAGATATGAGAAGACGCGCGGTCCTGTTCTCTGTGAATGCCCCGCACTAACCTCCGAAAGGCTAGCTACGGTTGGAACTCCCAGTCTAGGCCAGTGCATGATAAGCGTCATCCTCCCAAAATCCATTCTTCAGTTTTTCACAACTGTGGAATGGATGGAGGAATGAAAGCTGAAATTTCAACTGGGGAATGCACAAAGGTCTCACATTAGTGAAGTAAGTGCAGTCTGCAGATATGCCCTAGAAAACTTGTGCTATTTCAAATCAACAATCATCAAGAGTAGACCGGCACTTAGTTCAAAGGGTTTTCTCTTTCAGCTAAATCCACCCACTCGATACCTTTGAGGGATTAGCCCCAGTAACCTTGTGTTATTTCAAAAAAATAATCATCAAGAGTAGACCGGCACTTAATCCAAAGGGTTTTCTCTTTGAGCTAAATCTACCCACTCGATACCTCAAGAGTAGACCGGCACTTAGCCCAAAGGGTTTTCCCTTTGAGCTAAACCCACCCACCTTTGAGCTGAAATTTCAACTGGGGGATGCACAAATGTCCCACATAAGTGAACTAAGTGTGTGTGGTCTGCAGATATGCTCCAGCAACCTTGTGTATTTCAGATCAACAATCATCAAGAGTAAACTGGCACTTAGCCCAAAGGGTTTTCCCTTTGAGCTAAATCCACCACTCGATACCTTTGAGGGATAAGCCCCAGCAACCTTGTGTTATTTCTAATCAACAATTTTCAAGAGTAGACTGGCTCTTGGCCCAAAGGGTTTTCCCTTTGAGCTAAATCCACCCACTCGATTCCTTTGAGGAGAAATTTCAACTGTTGGATGCACAAAGGTCCAACATAAGTGAAGTGCAGTCTGCAGATATGGCCCAGCAACGGTGTGTTATTTCAAATCAACAATCATCAAGAGAAGACCGGCACTTAGTACAAAGGGTTTTCCCTTTGAGCTAAATCCACCCACTCGATACCTCAAGAGAAGACCGGCACTTAGACCAAATGGTTTTCCCTTTAAGCTAAATTCACCCACTTGATACCTTTGAGCTGAAATTTCAACTGGGGGATGCACAAAGGTCCAACATAAGTGAACTAAGTGCAGTCTCTGCAGATATGCCCCAGCAACGTTGTGTTATTTCAAAGTAACAATCATCAAGAGTAGACTGGCACTTGGCCCAACATAAGTGAACTAAGTGTAGTCTGCAGATATGCCCCAGCAACGTTGTGTTATTTCAAATCAACAATCATCAAGAGTAGACCGGCACTTAGTCCAAAGGATTTTGCCTTTGAGCTAAATCCACCCACTCGATACCTCAAGAGTAGACCGGCACTTAGCCCAAAAGGTTTTCCCTTTGAGCTAAATCTGCCCACTCGATACCTTCGAGGGATGCAGTATTTGTAAATATACAAATTGCAAGATTGAATGTGTTTTTAATCTACTTTACGTCACAATTGTTAGTCCTTGTGATCAGATCGTTTTCAAGCTGTTTCAAGCTGTTTCAAGCCGTTACATTTGTTGGTTCTTCGAATCGGATCCTATTGTCTTAACTGTCACATAAGGTTTGGTCTGTAATATTAGAAACAAAGTAATTGCTAGCCCGAGTGACTAGTTTTAGGTTCGCTTGTATAAAGGAGAGGTAACTACAACCTGTGATTATAGTTTGTTAGATGTTGCATAAATTGTCTCAACTTTCCATTTCATTGCTTCATATACCTGTTTATATATGGCAACGTCGCATTATGAGTCATAGTTGTCAAAAGTGAGGTTAGAATAACAGATTGGAGATTAACTCGAGAGTTATCTGCTTCATACAACCGAGCCTTAATGTTTCAAATAGAATTAAAACTAAATATTATCCGTGAGAATTTTATACTATAAAATTATATTAGTCTTCGTATGAATATTGTTTCAAATAGAATTAAAAATAAATATTATCCGTGAGAATTTTATGCGATAATAATATATTAGTCTTCGTAGTATGAAACTTAAAAATATTAATAAATGGCTTCTTTACATTTCAGATATGCCACAGTTTGGTTTAGCCTCAACAAATTCTCATTGGGGATATGGTGCGGCAGGTGCTTATTCTCCTTATTTTACGCCTAGTTCCCTTGGTTCATGTCCCGCACCGACAGCATCTCAATTTAATACACCTGCGCTGGGGTTCTCAGGATCTGCTCCTGATCAAACATCAACGCAGGACGCTTTCGCGACAGGGACAACGGTATCATCACGTAAGTGAAACTTGTTATTTATATGCCATTGACAAAACATTCCTCTATTCTTCACCCACAATCCCAAGGATATTTCCGGCGGACTTATCCGCCGGATAGCTCAGGAGTGTAATGCTTGACATTCGTGAATATTTTCCCTCGATTGGATTTGAGATGCATTAGGCTCTACCAACCCATAATACAAAGAATAGTTCCGGCGGACTTATCCGCCGGATAGCTCAGGAGTGTAATTCTTGACATTCGCGAACATTTTCCCTCGATTGGATTTGAGATGCATTAGACTCTACCAACGTTTATAAATCTATTAATAGCTATTGAATACATAAGTATTCGTTGTTATATCAACAATAAATAAATTATCTAGGGAATGTAATTACTTTAGATTCTTTCTATTGGTAATACTGAAAATTTAAAGAAAATGTGTCATCAAAGCTCCAATCACAAGCGCTATTCAAGGTGTTGACATTTATTTTGACCATTTCTGTCATAATGACTTTTCAATTTATACATTCAATAGGTCCTGTAAGACCTATAAAGTTTATGGGATGTTGGTGAATACGGGCATGTCTTTGGTATTTTAAATTTATTTTATTTTAATTCCTAATTATTGACTAGGAGATGTAATACAACTTTCCTTCTAAAGCGAAAGTTTAACGCCATCTGGCGACTCACATCAATTAACACTTATATTTTTTATAAGAGATGTATTAATTCTTGTTAAAGGGGGCAGTAAATCAATCAGTAATATTTATTAGTTTTCCAAATTTGAGCTGCTGTAGAAGGCTAACAAATACTACTGAGTATTACGAGTTTAACTATGTTTTCTGTGTAAATAACAATATACATTTTTTTTATGGAAGTGGGCTCGAAATTTATTTTTTAGGCGATCATAATATAATTAGCGCTTTCACGTATGTCTCGTGAATCGTAAGACGATATATTTTACTACCTACTGATCAATAAACCTTTCACGGTCACATTTACTTCACGTCCACAAATTCACGAACGCATTTAGTTGACGGCATATCAAAGAAAATTCATGTGGTTCATGTGAGATCGCGTTTATCAATACAAACATAAGAAATATAAAACGTACTGTTTCGCCTTGGTACACATATAACTAATATAGAGAGCCCGAAAATCTGAAGCTCCTCAACCGATCGAAATTTTAATTTGTTTACTACATAATTTCCAGTGCTACCCGACGCCGGTTCAACGGATTTAGACCAACATCTAGGCCTAGTCGGTACGCAAACACACAGCAGCCAAAATCAAAACTCCTCCTCGCTGCTGGTGCCGCGGTACCCCTCAAACCACACCGACTTCTCCCTATCAGGATCGCGGTCCCTGTCCGATAATTCAAGCACGGCAGAAAGCCCGGTACAGGAAGACATCCTATCGCAAAGTACGCTCGGTGTGAATCACGCCAACAACACGAACTTCCCTCTGCATCAGAACATGACGCCCACAACGTACTCAAGCACAAACTGCAACAACTCCCTGTACCCCGTCCTGCCGGCAAGTCTTTTATACTCGCAACTGTACTCAGCCGCCAATCAATCGCACAATTTCCACTCGCTACACACCTCGCAAAGCCATAACGACCTACAAAGCGTGATGGACCAGCTATCCACATCTAATCAAAGACAGATGAACGGCAGCACGGACCTAATCCTGTCGAACAACGCCTCGTGTGCAGCAGCCGCCCAGCGACAAGACGACTCCCGTTTGAACACCAACGCGGCCCAACGAGGGCAAGCACACAGCACGGATGCAGTCTGGCGGCCGTACTGATTAGCAATGTTGCAATATGAAGGGACATAAATGTTTCTACCTCCTCGTATTAAATACAGGTTAAATTAATTATGTGCAATACCCCACCCAAAAAAATACCCTCTAAGTAGATGTGAATATTGCAGATGTATTATACGAAATATAAATAAATTATAATAGGGATTTAATTTCGATGCTATCATAGCTTTAATCATTTCCGTACACACGAAAGAAGACACTTTGTTAATGAATTTACTATAAAATGGTTGTTTTGTTTGTTTACTTCTTGCGAATATGAATTGTATATTATGCGATTTTAAAAATTGGGAGTTATGAAAAAAATGTTTATATTTGGTCTTTTTTAAAGACGAAAACTAATGATAAAATTGTAAAATAAAATGAAAAAAACACAACGATATAATATATCATTTTTAATGAGTTCTGTTTTTCAAATTATTTTATCCCCTCGCACTTTCTACTGGAGATACTTTGAAGACGATTTTATAATGGTAAGTGAATTTAGTTATATTATTTAAATTATATATGACAAAAGACTAACGTGAAGGTTTCTTAAAATCCTGGGTTTCTAGTAAACGGTGTTGTAAAGCTTTAAGTCTACATAAATGAAAATGTATTCTCAAAAATTCAGACTCTGGTGGGACTCGTACCTCGTACGTACGTACATCGTACTACAAACTACACCACGGAGGGTGGTAGTTGATAACACGCAATATGTTCGGGCAACCACGGCCGTTGTGCTACCAACTGCACCATGGAGGGTGGTAGTCGATAGCGCGCAGGATGTCCAATTAATCACACACAATTGAACATCCTGCGCGCTATCGACTACCACCCTCCATGGTGCTGTTGGTAGCGCAACGGCCGTGATTGCCCGAGACGTGGGTTCGAGTCCCACCGGAATTTTTGAGCTCACAATAACTAATATTTGATACATCTGGTGATTATTCACTCACATAGCCATACTGCGGTGAAATTTCTGTCACTCTAAATTACTAAATGAATATGGGTACCCGAGAAATGAGTTTTCTGGAAAAATAGTGCAATAAAAGCGGCCAATTGTAACGATATTCTACGTCACATTTTTATAGAATTCCGTAAAACGAGGTTACTTTGCACCGTGTGGGGTAAGTTTGCACCAAAATCCGAAAAAGATTCATCCTGGAGGTACTAGATGAATTATTATTTTTTAATTAAAAAATCGGCACAGCTAAAGAAGAAAATGTTCCAAAGAAATTAGTTTGAAATTACTGGATCGATCGATTGAGTTTTAGCTGAGTATATATTCTGATACAGTTTTGCTCTAAAACAAATGATAAGCGACATGCATGATCTAAAGAAATTGATGATACTAAAAAATCTACTGTCCGATGTTTAAAGATTGCAGTCGTCACAAAAGAGACCAAGAATTTGTCATTCGATGGAAAATAAAGTCTATATGATGAAAAATAAAGTCTATATGATGGAAAATAAAGTCTATATGATGGAAAATATAAAGATTGTTTCAAGTTAAATACGACAATTGAGACAATTCAACTTTATGATAGAAAATAGTTTAAAAAATCCAACGAATAATTTAAAAAACCGTTGTCAGCTCAGTTGAATTATTTATTATCTCTAACTCTAATTTAATTTTAAACAAAATCAAAAATTTTATACTGTTTAACCAAATTAAAGTATAACCGGATCATGAAATAAATTCTTCATTCGATTGAAACAATGTTTTGTATAGACATGATTCCAGGTCAGCCCAGAATAAGACCACAGTAATCTCTATATTGGAGCAATGGTATATGTAGTCTGATTCACACATTATTCTATTAATATAAAATATTAAAATATAGTCACCAAGCAACTGGACATTACTCCATTCGATTAAAACAATAATTTGTATACACATGATTCCAGATCAGCCTAGAATAATTCTACAGTAATCTCAATATTGCAGCAAACGTAGATGTAGTATGCTTCACACATTATTTTATTTAAAATATAGTTCAAATTTTAAAAGCACTTACTACTTGTTGCGGGTTTGATTCACGTTAGGAAATACACCCGTTGATGTCTTCAATTTACTTGCGCGGTGCTCCACCATTCCATCTCCAGTCCATGTAAAGTACTGAGATTCATTCACAACAAATAACACAAAGCCCTGACTTGAAATGACTAACACTCACGATATACTTTCCCTGACGTGGTTTAAGAACGCGGACTACTTAAGACGGCACTGTTGGGTTAATTTAATTGAACAAAAGCTACACATGAAGACACCTGTAAACAAACGAATAGGGTATTAGTAGGTGATGAAATAGTTAGGGTTATTTGTAACTTACACTGCCCCTTTAGCGAGTCCAGCTTGAATGTTGTGGAATGGAACTGCTTTCGCTGCAGGGTGCAAAACACACGCAATCGACAGTTTATTCGCGACACGAGTTATACCTCGATACGAGTTATATCGCGACACGAATTATATCGCGACACGAGTAATATCGCGACACGAGTTATACCGCGACACGAATTATATCGCGACACGAGTTATATCGCGACACGAGTTATAACGCGACACGAGTAATATCGCGACACGAGTTATATCGCGACACGAGTTATATCGCGACACGAGTTATATCGCGACACGTGTTATGTGAGACACGAATTGATTCGCGACACATGTTGATTGCAACACGAGTTGATTCACGATACAAGTTCATTCACGATACCAGTTTATGCACGACACGAGTATGTTCGCGACACGAGTTGATTCGCGTCACACGAGTTGATTCACAACACGAGTTTGTTCGCCCTACGAGTTATATAGCGACATGAGTTAATTCACGATACGAGTTCATTCACCCACGTGTTTATTTACGACACGAGTATATTCGCAACACAAGTTAATACTGGCACCTGTTGTTTCGCGACAAACGATGATTGCGACACGAATTAATTCTCGACACGTGTTAATTCACAATACAAGCTCATTTACGACACGATTATATTCACGACATGAGTATATTCGCGACACGAGTTTATTGGCGACATTAGTTATACCGCACCACGAGTAAATTCACGATAAAAGTTCATGCGCAGCCCGAGTTTACTCACGATACGAGTTAATTCACAATACAAGTTCATTTACGACACGATTATATTCACGAGTTATATCGCGACACGAGTTATGTGAGACACGAGTTGATTCGCGACACACGTTGATTGCAACACGAGTTGATTTACGATACAAGTTCATTCACGACACCAGTTTATGCAAGACATGAGAATGTTCGCGACACGAGTTGATTCACAACACGAGTTTATTCGCCCTACGAGTTATATAGCGACATGAGTTAATTCACGATACGAGTTCATTCACCCACGTGTTTATTTATGACACGAGTATATTCGCAACACAAGTTAATACAGGCACCTGTTGTTTCGCGACAAACGATGATTGCGACACGAATTGATTCTCGACACGTGTGTGTTAATTCACACTACATTTACGATACGATTATATTCTCGACATGAGTATATTCGTGACACAAGTTTATTCGCGACATTAGTTATACCGCACCACTAGTAAATTCGCGATAAAAGTTCATGCGCAGCCCGAGTTTACTCACGACACGAGTTAATTCACAATACAAGTTCATTTACGACACGATTATATTCACGACATGAGTATATTCGCAACACGAGTTTATTCGCGACATTAGTTATACCGCACCACGAGTAAATTAGCGATAAAAGTTCATGCGCAGCCCGAGTTTACTCATGACACGAGTTAATTCAGACACGAGTTGATTCGCGAAACCAGTTATATCGTAATATGAGTTAATTCACGATACAAGTTCATTCATGACACAAGTGCATTCACGACATGAATAAATTCGGGATACCAGTTAATTCAGACACGAGTTGATTCGCCACACACGTTGATCGCCACACGAGTTGATTCACGACACGAGTTTATTCGCGACACGAGTTAATTTACGATATAAATTCATTTACAACACCAGTGTATTCGCGACACGAGTTAAATCAGCAACGAGTTGATTCGCATCACACATTGATTCCCAATATGAGTTTATTCGCCACAAGAGTAATATAGCGACAAGTGTTAATTCACGATACAAGTACATTCGCGGCACGAGTATATTCACGGCAAGAGTATATTCGTGAGACGAGTTGTTTCAGATACGAGTTGATTCGCGACAAGACTTGAATCGCGGCACGAGTTAATTCACGATAAAAGTTCATTCACGATTTAATTGAATTTAATTCAGACACGAATTGATTCACGATGTTAATTGCGACCAGAGTTATATCACGACACGAGTTAATTCACGATACAAGTACATGCACGGCACGAGTATATTCACGGCAAGAGTATATTCGTGAGACGAGTTGTTTCAGATACGAGTTGATTCGCGACAAGACTTGCATCGCGACACGAGTTAATTCACGATAAAAGTTCATTCACGATTTAATTGAATTTAATTCAGACATGAATTGATTCACGATGTTAATTGAGACCAGAGTTATATCACGACACGAGTTAATTCACAATACAAGTTCATTCACGGTACGAGTTTATTCACGATATGAATATATTCGTAATACCAGTTATTTCGGACACGAGTTGATTCACGACTCGAGTTTAATTGCGACATGAGTTAATTTCCAATACAAGTTCATTCATGTCACGAGTTGATTCACTACACGAGTATATTTGCGCACGAGTTAATTTAAAAACAAGTTGATTCGTGTAACACATTGATTCGTGACAAATAAACTCGTATTGTGAATCAACTCGTGTCACGAATCAATATGTTACACGAATCAACTCAACATTCGCGACATGAGTTAATTCAGATACCAGTTGACTCGCGACACAGGTTGATCATGACACGAGTTGATTCTCGACACGAATTGATTCTCGGCACGAGTATATTCGCGACACGAGTTGATTCGCGACACACATTGATCGCGACACGAGTTATGACACGACACGAGTTATGACGCGACACGAGATCTTTCACGATACAAATTGATTCACGGCACGACTATATTCGCGACGCGTGTTGATTCGCGACACGCATTGGTCGCGACACGACTTTATTCGCGACACGAATTATATCACGACACAGAAATTCACGATTATACGATCATTCATGTTCATTCACGACTCGAGCATATTCATGACACGAGTATATTCGCGACTAGGGTTGCCAACTATTCTTGTTTCAAAAGGAGTTAATTCAGACTCAAGTTGTTTCGCGACACACTTCGATCGCGAAACGAGTTATGACGCGCAACAGTTCATTCACGATACAAGGAGGATAGGTCGGGCAGGGGGTTAGATTAGGGGCGGTTACGCGAGGGCAGGAAAGAGAAGGGAAGCAACCCCAACACCCAGACAATTCCTGAGGCGTGGAGAAGGACAGCTGGGTCATGCAGACGGTCGTGTATCCCGCCGGGTCGCAACAGCACCAAGAGACAGTGAGGACCCGCCCACGAAACCCCGAGAACTAAGACAAGTGACCAACAGCCCAAACTTGTAAAAAGAGAAGGAGAGTGGAGGAAACCACTGAGTGAAGTAAGGACGACGAATGACAACCACAGCATACGACCAAGAAATAGCACTACTTTACCTCCGCATTAAAGTAACTAATGGACAAGGATAAAATTAATAAATCGTACTGTGCTAGACCTCAGCACTGGTCGGTGAGGGCATCGCGATGGATGCCGACCGTCATCCGACTACCACCTAGTAGAAGAAGCAAACACGGAACCAGAGCCCGTACAAGACATTATCCCATTTGGAGAAAGCGGCATACCATCCAAGCCACCAGCGAGCAGAAGGCATACGGGGGTAGAACCAAACAGAAACCCCTGGATAAAAGCAGATACTCGCTAGGCCAGTAGATAATAGCGAAGGCTGGTGATTCGGACAAAGAGGAAGAAGTCAGAGCAAAGCCACCTCGCCTTTGCAAAAAGAGATCGGAAGGATGAACCAACAGAGACAAGGAAGAACCTGCCGAAACACCACAAAAACACCCAAGAACAGACACCAATGATGAAGCCGAAAAAGAGGACATCTTCAATGCAGGCAGAAGATACAGTCCTGACACTATCCTAAACGGCTATGGCAAGGAACATACCAAGGGAATCGTGAACAATACGAGCAGCCCCTAGAAAAATTAGAACCCCGCTGGAAAACCTACACAGATTCGAGGAAAATAGTCTTAAACACAAGTTGGAGGCCCTGAAGGCGGAAAAGGCTCATTGGGGCAAGGAGATGGAGACAATGAGAACACAGGAAACGGACATGCAGGCCCGGTTGGACCAACTAGCATGCGCTAAGACACCAACCCTGACACAATAGGAAGTGGAGATAACGCAAGAGGCCATAGCTAGAATATGGGCTCTTTTGAGAAGTATGCTAGTAAGCAGTCTTGGCTATGGTCGCACACTGGCCACAATGCACTTTCCAGAACGTGAAGTTGATGAGGAGGGGAGTATGCAATTGGCCCCCAAGCCTTGAAGCAGTCAAGTTAATAGATATGACCAGCGGCAGGAAAATAAAAACCGCACTTGTGGTCGTTATGAATTCGCCAGACTAAACCTGAAGGGTCAAATGGCCACAATATGCCACAAAACAGTAGCGAATTCCCATCGGGGAAACCCGAGCGGTACATACATTACATATAATGCGATAACACCAGTGAGGACAAGATGATGGATAACACCTACCTACGGCTTACGACGTGTCAGGATAATCGCAAAGTCAAACAGGATACAGACAATACTAGTTGAGACACGAAGGCTACCCACGGGGGATATAATGAAAATCATAGAATACCGTTCCGCAGGCACGCCTGTCCAAGCAATGATAAGGGACCTGGAGGAGAATCAGAAAATTCCTGAGGCGTGGTTAATAACAGGGGGGCGGTCGCTTCGCGCAGACGGTCGTGTATCCCGTCGGGTCGCAACACCACCAGGAGACAGCGAGGAGGCGCTGATCTCGTGAGGGGACTACTAACTACCGACCCGCCCACGAAACCCCGAGAACTAAGACAGGTGACCAACAGCCCAAACTTGTAAAAAGAGAAGGAGAGTGGGGGAAACCACTGAGTGAAGTAAGGACGACGAATGACAACCACAGCATACGACCAAGAAAGAGCACTACTTTTACTCCGCATTAAAGTAACTAATGGACAAGGATAAAATGAATAAATCGTACTGTGCAGAGGAGGAAGACCTCAGCACTGGTCGGTGAGGGCATCGCGATGGATGCCCCCTGACCGTCATCCGACTACCACCTAGTAGAAGAAGCAAACACGGAACCAGAGCCCGTACAAGACATTAACCCGTTTGGAGAAAGCGGCATATCATCCAAGACACCAGTGAGCAGAAGGCATACGGAGGTAGAACCAAACAGAAACCCCCGGATAAAATCATATACTCGCTAAGCCAGTAGATAATAGCGAAGGCTGGTGATTCGGACACAGAGGAAGAAGTCAGCTAAGAGGAAAGCCACCTCGCCTCTGCAAAAAGAATGAACTAACAGAGACAAGGAAGAAGCTGCCGAAACACCACAAAAACACCCATGGACAGACACCAATGACGAAGCCGAAAAAGATGACATCTTCACTGCAGGCAGAAGATACAGTCCTGACACTATCCTAAACGGCTATGGCAAGGAACATACCAAATGAATCGTGAACAATGCGAGCGGCCCCTAGAAAAATTGGAACCCCACTGGAAAACCTACACAGATTCAAGACAAATAGTTTTAAACACAAGTTGGAGGCCCTGAAGGCGGAAAAGGCGCAATGGGGCAAGGAGATGGAAACAATGAGAATACAGAAAAGGGATATGCAGGCCCGGTTGGACCAACTAGCATGTGCCAAGACACCAACCCCGACACAATAGAAAGTGGAGATAACGCAAGAGGCCATAGCTAGAATATGGGCTCTTTTGAGAAGTATGCTAGTAAGCAGTCTTGGCTATGGTCGCACACTGGCCACAATGCACCTTCCAGAACGTGAAGGTGATAACGAGGGAATTATGCAATTGGTCTCCGAGCCTTGAAACAGTCAAGTTAATAGATATGACCAGCGGCAGGAAAATAAAAACCGGACTTGTGGTCGTTATGAATTCGCGAGACTAAACCTGAAGTAGCCACAATATGCCACAACACAGTAGCGAATTCCCATCGGGGAAACTCCATACATTACATATAATGCGATACCACCAGTAAGGACAAGATGATGGATAACACCTACCTACGGCCTACGACGTCTCAGGATAATCGCAAAGTCAAACAGGATACAGACAATACTAATTGAGACACGAAGGCTACCCACGGGGGATATAATGAAAATCATAAAATACCGTTCCGTAGGCACGTCTGTCCAAGCAATGATCAGGAACCTGAAGGATAATCACATCAGCGACAATCCCTAGGACACGGCCACCACCAAAACAGAAAAAGTGAAGACCAGGAAGGAAAAGTCCATGTTGGTTACACCGACCGAAGGCCGTATTACTGGCCTTCGGTCGGTGTAACCAACATGGATTTTTATGAGAGAACAGACAATGGTCACCTCCAGATTAGGGTAAGGAACAGTGGTGCCAAAGTCGACGCACGTTGTGAAACAATCATCGAGAAGTACACGTGAACAGAGGCCAGGGTCAGGAAGCCTTCCATAAAGGGGTCTAGATCTCCAACGACATAGATAGAGGTTGGACAGTCATCAAGGCAGTAACCGAAAACAAGGAGCTATAAAGGGTAGATAAACCTAAGGCGGCCCAGAACGCAACCAAAAACAATACAGTAATAACAACCGAGAAAGATGCCGACGACCTCACCGCATCAAGGCTGGGAGTAGGTTTGGTACAGTACGGAGGGAGGAACTGCCACGCGGCTGCAGCCACTGCTGTCTGGTTGGTCATCGGGCTCACTGATGCAGTGGGGAGGGTCGAACAAAACTGTGCTTGAGTTGTGGTGAGGAAGAGCACCAGCCAAGTCACTGCATGATGCAGACAGCCTTTTTCTGCGCTCTGTGTAAGGCAGATGGATACGCCGCGGGAAGCCTCCAAAGCCCAATTAAATTCCGCAGGCACGCCTGTCCAAGCAATGATAAGGAACCTGGAGGAGAATCACATCAGTGATAATCCCTAGGAAACGGCCACCGCCAAAACAGAAAAAGTGAAGACCAGGAAGGAAAAGTCCATGTTGGTTACACCGACCGAAGGCCGTATTACTGGCCTTCGGTCGGTGTAACCAACATGGATTTTTATGAGAGAACAGACAATGGTCACCTCCAGATTAGGGTAAGGAACAGTGGTGCCAAAGTCGACGCACGTTGTGAAACAATCATCGAGAAGTACACGTGAACAGAGGCCAGGGTCAGGAAGCCTTCCATAAAGGGGTCTAGATCTCCAACGACATAGATAGAGGTTGGACAGTCATCAAGGCAGTAACCGAAAACAAGGAGCTATAAAGGGTAGATAAACCTAAGGCGGCCCAGAACGCAACCAAAAACAATACAGTAATAACAACCGAGAAAGATGCCGACGACCTCACCGCATCAAGGCTGGGAGTAGGTTTGGTACAGTACGGAGGGAGGAACTGCCACGCGGCTGCAACGACTGCTGTCTGGATGATCATCGGGCTCACGGATGCAGTGGGGAGGACCGAACAAAACTGTGCTTGAGCTGTGGTGAGGAAGAGCACCAGCCAAGTCACTGCATGATGCAGACAGCCTTTTTCTGCGCTCTGTGTAAGACAGAAGGATACGCCGCGGGAAGCCTCCAAAGCCCAATTAAATTCCGCAGGCACGCCTGTCCAAGCAATGATAAGGAACCTGGAGGAGAATCTCATCAGCGACAATCCCTAGGACGCGGCCATCACCAAAACAGAAAAAGGGAAGACCAGGAAGGAAAATTCTATGTTGGTTACACCGATCGAAGGCCGTATTACTGGCCTTCGGTCGGTATAACCAACATGGATTTTTCCGACGTAGTCTGGACAATCCAAGAAATGCAATATCGGCCGGTATGAGAGAACGGCCAATGGTCAACTCCAAATTAGGGTAAGGGACAGTGGTGCCAAAGTCGACGCACGTTGAGGACCGAATAAAACTGTGTTTGAGCTGTGGTGAGGAAAAGCACCAGCCAACTCACTGCATGATGCAGACAGCGTTCTTCTGCGCTCTGTGTAAGGCAGAAGGATACGCCGCGGGAAGCCTCTAAAGCTCAATTAAGAGAAAAGGGTTGGAGCGAGGTGAAGGATAGAGGCTAGAAGAGATAGTGGGCAACCCACTATCTCAAAAGCACAATGATAGAGACAGAACCATAGAGGTGAAGGCGGAGAATGACGCCCAAAGTGATACCCGCAATCGGTTAGGTCCGCACAGACCATAGACGACACGTGAATGAAGGAAATGACACATACCAGCAACCACAACCAGAACAATAGGCAGACGACAAACAATCCTAAAAACCCGGGATCCCAGCCCTAGGCCAAGGTAGCTTGGTGTGCTTTGAATGTGGTTAGAAGATTCCTCCGTTAAAGGAAAAAAGGGCTAGGGGTGGTTAAAGTGAGAATATTTTAAATATTATCGACACAAAAATCAGATTAATAAAATCCCCCCAGAAACGGACATTATAACAAGAGGGGGGATGGTAGCACATTATAGCCAAAAGCAAGATTGTCCTCTCAAAAAGAGGTTTAGCAGAGACATGAAACTAGTCAACATGTCTACATGATGCACTACCTGACAAGCGAGATTTCAAGAAATCTGAACTCATGGCGACCTTGTCGTTCAAGGTCACAATCAGCAAATTACAATTCCGCGCGACGTCGTCATTGTGAGACTATAATATTCCGCATTGGGTCCCTAGATAAACAGTACTATAGACTGGACTGGACTTCAAAGACAGCCACCACTACAACTCGTATACAAATGAGTCCCCATATACACATATTATAACAATTAGAACGCCATCCCAGCGACGCGTAGGCGTAAATAAATTACATAAATGCACTGTTTTACCTGTATCAGCTACAAAGTTGTCCGTGCGGCCTCGTATTGTAACCATCCCAGCGCACATTTTTGCGTACTTACTGCAATTTTCATGTCGAAAATGCATATAGATTCACCAATTTTCCGGACTGACATTGACATCTCTTCAACTCACCAGGAATATGGCGGGCGTCCCCTTCCGTGACAGGTCACGTAGCGCAAGCACTGCAACGCGGGAAATTTGAATTATAACCTTCAATAATAAATAAACAATATTATAAATATTTACAACAATTTTATAATAGCTTGAATTGATTTAAATAATATTTCAGTGGGGTAGTTTAATTATAATTTATTATAAATAAGTATTGAACTGATTTGTTACATATGTATATTCAATACTTCGAATTAGCGTTACTTATAAAACGTCCCTACAAGTTAATTTAACAATAACTTGCAATTATTATTAAATTAATATAATTTCAAATTCATTTCACATCGTTTATCTTAAATTAACTTACTTTATTGCGATAGTAATTGTGAACAAATAAAATCATCAGGTGGTAATGCGGTCAGCTGTTATTTGTTTGAAACTTTTGTTGTGGTATGTTTTACAATTGTCAAATGTTCTCTTGTGTTGTCCTGCTACTGGAAATAACATTTACGGTGATATACATGTAATATTGAGCTGGTGCCTGTGTTCTACAATCAAGTGTTGCTTTGGGGTAAGAGATTTAACAATATACATAACCTATTAATTAAAACTTATTGTTTATATATGTGAATTATTTGTAATATATTTTGTCTGTAGACAATAGAAGTCCGGGCGTTTCTGTTTTATTTTTCTGCACTGTCATAGCTTTTGGTTTCTATTATAAATTTGTTGCCAATTTTGTGCACTTAGTAACAATGTATTAATTATACTGTTTATTGAAGTATATTACATCAATTAATGATTGTATACTTGATGAACAGTTATTCCAGCTGCTCTATTACTAGAAATTACTAGTGGTAACAACAGACAGCTCAACATAGTAAGTATAGTCTAAGCAACACAATGGGGCACTGTTGCAAAGGGCACCGAGCTGCCATTGAGCTCTTTTCTTTTATATTAATTATAACATCTTAAATTGTTATTGCTATTGATCTTTAGTGACAAATCTAATATAATAATATTATGATTTAGCTTATATCAATGGTTCTTTTTCCAATTGAGACACATTTTTCCATTATAACTTCATACAATGTACTAATTGAAGATTGCGTTGGATAATCAGTTTTGTTTTTGTGTAAGCAATTTAACTATGTACATATCAATGTGTTCTCGACACCTGAAAGAGTTTAGGAGATTTAAAATGATAAGATATATATATATATATATATATATATATATATATATATATATATATATACATACATATATATATCAAATTATATGTAGATAACATTGTGCTAATTGAAGATTGCAATGGATAATCAGTTTTGCTTACGATTAACAGATTTAACTATGTACATATCAATGTGTTCTTGACACCTGAAAGAGTAGAGGAGATTTAAAGTGATAAAATATATATATATATATATATATATATATATATATATATATATATATATATCTCATATTATATGTATATAACATTGTGCTAATTGAAAGTGAAATTGTGGTGCCAGTTGCACAAAATACCATATTGTTGCTCAGATTTAATTGTGCGAACTATTGCATAACTGCTCGATGATACTTATTATCGACAACTGGCTTATTATGTGGCTTGCTATTATGTGGCTTGTTATTATGTGGCTTGTTATTATGTGGCTTGTTGTTATGTGACTTGTTGTTATGTGACTTGTTGTTACACCCATTCCCTCCCTAAAACTGCAATGTATTAGCCAATACATGAAATACATAAAAACCAGTGATTATTATAATGTACTTGTTATTTAAAACACCAATTGTGTGAACTACTGTACTACTACTACTACTACTACTACTAGTACTACTACTACTAAGTAAGATGTATTGCATGATGACTTATTATTATCAACTTACTTTTTATTGTGTATATGATTCAAATTTGTGTTAGTGCAGAATGTGCCATGGGGTACACTTGTTGGGCAACCATGTTTGACCCATTTTTTGTTTTAATATTAGCCTTGAGAAATTAAGTACATTTTAAAGTATAGAAGACAATCCTTTGTTTTTTTTGTAAATTGCACCCAAATGAACTTTAATCTGCCAGCACCATTAGTTATGGTTAATCTGGCAAAGTATCACAATATTATGTATAGCTCACACCTCCTGCACCATCTCTCTTCCCCCAACTGCAGGGGTTGTGTCCACGAATTTCACTACTCTTCCACACGACTCCCACCACATGCTCCTGCAGGAAGCGAATCGGAGGAGCATGTGGTGGGAGTCGTGTGGAAGGTTAGTGAAATTCATGGAACAACTCCTGCAGTTGGGGGAAGAGAGATGGTGCAGAATGTGTGAGCGATACATAATATTCTGCTACTTTGCCAGATTAACCATAACTGATGGTGCTGGCAGATTAAAGTTCATTGGGGTGCAATGATTACTGAAAAACAAAGGATATGACTCTTCAGAAACTAGCCTAGCAACTTTATATCCCATTGTCACAGTCCTCACAATTCGACACCATACTCTGGTCGTTCCACTCGGGATATTCTACCAGGGTGTGGAACGCGTTATCTTCGTCTGTCCTGTATTGTCCGCATCTGCCATCTGGCACTTTTCCAAACCTATGCAGATATTTCTTGTAGCAGCCATGCCGGGTATAGTAGTATGTCCATGGCCCTTTCAACCCAAACTTGGATGCGATTAAAGTTCTAGTCCACATGGCATTTGTGTCGGTCTTCCAGGCGCTCTTGTCATGTCTCCATAGTTCGGTTCTTTGCTATTCGTCTACTTTGGCCTGCCTGCCTTGCTACGTATGCGGTGCTCCTTTCGGTTACTGCCAGATCTGCCGGGATGATGATTGCTATTACTTCAATTGCTTCTGTCCAGACAGTTTTGTAGGCTGTGATGGTCCTAAGGGCTCCGAGTCGTAATGCAGGCCGTAGTCTTATCTATATTCCTTGCAGTCTCGACACTGTCCTAGTCAGGTGCAGCGCAGAGAAGCTTCACGCGTGCGTCACCTGCTTCGAGCTTCGCCAATCCCTCCAGTATTTGGGAGTAGCCCCTTCCATCCTAACCGCTGCTCTCGCCGCCTCTGCATCTTGGGTTGAACTCCAGGATGACCTCCAACTACTTCTGTCTTTTTTGGATTGGCGAGGCTTCGCGCGTGCGACACCTGCTTCGAACTTCGCCAGGTCCTCCAGTATTTGGGAGTAGCCTCTTCCATTCTAGCCGCTGCTCTCGCCGCCTCTGCATCTTGGGTTGGACTCCAAGATGACCTCCAACTACTTCTGCCTTTTCTGGATTGGCGAAGCTTCGCGCGTGCTACACCTGCTTCGAACTTCGTCAGGCCCTCCAGTATTTGGGAGTAGCCCCTTCTATCTTAGCCGCTGCTCTCGCCGCCTCTGCATCTTGGATTGGACTCCAGGATGACCTCCAAGTACTTCCGTTTATTATGGATTTGATGTTCGCATCCAAGTAGTGTTAGTGTGTCTACGCCACTTCTCCCGGCCCTGCGAGTTGATCGCTATACAGCCTCGGTTTTCTGCGCCACCTTGGTCACTGATTCCGCCGCTCTGCCTTTAAGTTTGTTCACCGATTTGTCGCGTATTACTAGAGCTAACTCATCCGCTAATGCCACTGTTCACGATCCACCGATCTCCAGTCATGTTAGTCTCCTTCGGCCCCTCATTGGTCTCGTATTGGATCTGTCTGTTTCCCAAATAGCTGCCAATCATGCGTATAAGTTATCTTGGGATCGCCCTCTTCTCTAGGACTCAGGAGTTTCCTTCATGGCAGCGAGTTGAAGGCATTTCGCACGTCCAGTGCCACCATAACGAGTGCCTATTCCTGAGAGGCCCTGGTTTGCCTCCATGTCCAACGTTTTTACTGCCATTAAGACGTCTACCGTCGATCTGCCCTTCCTAAAACCGAATTGCAACGGGGAGAGACCGCCAGATGCATTGATTTCATCAGTAAGTCTAGTTGTGATCAGGCGTTCCAGTAGCTTACCGTCGAGCGGGCTTAGGGGTCGATATGATGTCGGGTCGCTGGCTGGCTTGCCCCTTTTGGGAATGAGGTCTAAGCGGGCCCATTTTCACTTGGGCGGGATTACTCCTTCCATCAGACACTGATTCAAACTTTTTTCGGGCACGCGTGGACTGCTTCCTTAATTAGTTCATTGGGGATGCCATTCGGGCGGGGAACCTTCCTGTTTGGTACCCTCTGGGCTTCGATCTCCCCGTCGGTCCAGGTCTTCATCATCTAACCGCACGGTAATGATGGCAGTCTGCATATTTGGTTCTGGCGGGCTTGCTGGAAAGAGCGCATTGACCACATTTATCATCCACACCATGGCCTCCGGTTCGGCGGGGGCATGGCTCCGATCTTTTTTCACACAAGCCTAGAGAGGAGTCCCCAAGAGGTCAGCCTTTACCTGCTCGCAGAGCTCGCGCTTGCATCTCTCCTTGTTCCGAAGTATGGTCATAATTTCCGCTTGCTTTGGCGATTGTCCTCCTGGAGCGCTTCCCTCCCTCTCTGCTTCCCCCCTCCTATTTCTAGTGACCAGCCTTCTTGCATGGTTGGCCGCTTTACTGGCGTCAGATACAGCCTCGCACTACCACATAACCGCTCTTCTTTTTGCGTTGGTACTGGTGTGGGGGACCACAGCTTTGCAGGCTGTCAGTAGTCCTAGTCCTTCCATGTACTTGCGACACGTCTTTTCCGCCCTGGCGTGACCAAGTGCTCCGGCTGTGAAGATCTGCGCAAAATGGTCTCTGATTTGCTAGCGTCGGCGGATGTTAGTAGGTGGGGATTGTTGTCGTCTGGTGTTCTTTATGATCGATAGTCGCTGTAGCACTCGTCCTTGTCTACCACCCGCTGATGTAGTCCGCATATTTGGCGTGTATATTACGGACCCATGGTCACCCCTGATAAATGATGGCGTGTCGCCTCTGTTCACGACTTGGAGATTAAGGGAGGAGATAGTATCCACTACTGCTGCGCCTCCTCTGGCGTAGGTGTCTTTCCCACACTACCTAGGGTCTTTTGAGTTGAAGTCACCGTTATCAGGATCTTGCCCGTTTGTCCTCTAACGCTGGTTTCGAGTTGGTCCAGCCACTTTACGTAGGTCTCCAATGGTATGTTTGGAGAGGCGTAGCAGCTGCAGATTACAACCTCCTCTATTCTTAGCCACACTATTCCCTTATTTGGCGTTCCCCATCAGGTGATGCGTTGCATGCTATACGTTTTAATATGCCCACTTTCATCTCTGAACCATGACTCGTCCTATGTTCAATAGCGTCGGGCGCAGCACCGATCCTTTGGGGACTCCCCCAGTCATGTTAGTCTTTGAGCCATGACTCGTCCAGCTGTGCGACGTTGGATTCACTCAGCGCTACCACGTCGACCTCCAATTCTACAATGGTGGCCCCTACAAGGTCGTGGGCCGGTTTGCGGTGCTGTGCATTAACCTGGTGGTGTTTAGGCTCATTGTCTTAGCGGTTTCCTTCTTTTTTGTGTACACCTGCTGCTTCCTGGGAAGTGGTCGTTGGGATTCTCCATGCATTCTGCCTCTGTGTGGCCAGCCGTTCCGCAATTCCAACATTGGTCTCGTCTATCCGGGTCTGTGCATTGCCTGGCTGTGGGCCCGTACTCTAGGCATTTGAAGCACCGAGTTAGTCTTGTGTCTTTCGGTCACTTTGCATCTGGAAAGGCTTACTCCTACCCAGTCTTTCCGTAATAAGGCTTCAGCACTGGTCTTTGGTGCAGTGACGAGGGCGATGCAGTCGTACTCGCTCCTGCCGGGCCATTTAGTCTTGGCAGTGAAGTGGCCGGGGATGGTGGCTCTGATTGCCTTCATCATATCATTTACCGTCAAGCCCTCTTCTAGGGTTTTAAGGACGAGGTGCATCGCGTCGCCCAACGCCACTTTTACGCGCTGTGTATCTCCCACTATCTGGCTTGGCGTTTCCACAATTTGGTGGGTCTTTGCGGTGGCTCGTCTGAATTCAATGCCTCCTTGTCTGCTTCTTCGCACTGTGTGTATTTATTCCACATCCGCGGTGCCTTGTACCTTGGCTCTTATGTTTTGAGGACTTTTGCGTATTCTCGACCTTCTACCCGGACGTGTATTATGTGGTCAGGATTTTTCTAGGTCCGTTTTTCAGTATAACACCCATCCTCCCACACCTCCCATGGTCTTTTTGTTACGTCTTGGTTGTTTTTCGGTGGACGAGTGAACATCTGTTCAGCCGCTTCCTCCGTTTGTTGTAGGTGTGTTGTCGGTTTTCGTTTCCGCGGCGTCTTTCTCTTGTGGCTGAGTGTGGTTACTTTCATGCTGGTGCACGCGAAGACGTAATCCAGCAATTTCCATGCTGTGTCCTTGTCCATACCTAGGCGCAGCATCGATACCCCGTACAGGCGGTCCGTGGCGCAGTGGCCTAAGACGATGGTCTGAAGCCATTGCGTACGGAACGTTGGTGGTTCGAATCCACCGCTAGCCGGGAATTTTTCCACAAAAAATTAACCCGGCTAGCATATCATGGATGTTGTATGAGGCATAATAGGTCCGTGAAGGGCCGCAGTGCACACAGCCCAGAGGCGGGGGCTGTACTCTACGTAAAAAAATAATCGCTACCCTGTAAAGGTTTCGTGCCTGCATGTTCCTTTTTAGGTCCTGCAGGCATTTATAGAGTGCCTCTGGGATTGTTTTTTTCCTTTTTTGTGGCCTTTGTCTTTGCAAAGACTACTCAGGTCGCTATAGTCGTTTCCCCGCTCATTGTGGGTACCTCTGTGATTTTTATGATATACGCGACTTCCCTGGTGGTGTGTTTTGGTCCCGGAGGCCTGTCTGTTCGCTAAATCTTTCACGGAATGGGTTCGCCGCCTTGCAGTGCGCAAGCGCCGTGCCAGGGGTGTCAGTAATATGTCGCCATCCTTTTCTTCGGTAAAGGGTGTCAGGTGGCCATTCTTTTTGGGCCGTTTCGAGGAACTGGTTGTACTCTCCTTCTAGCATTTCGGCTCTTATTTTGTCTGCCGTGGGAGCAGGAGGTACCAAGAGGTCTGAGTGGCGATCGTGCATTGTCCTGATAGTGACAGTGATGTCTCTACATCGCGGTATTTAGGCATCGTCGCAGGGCTCTTAGCGAGACCCTCTTTGTCAGTCATGTCTTCCATGGTACTAGTTAGTTTGGCTGTGAGACTATGTAAAGCTTCTATCGTCTTTTTGAACGAATTCTAATACCACGGTGGTGACTTAGTATTATAGTTCGTTTTGGCCAGTTCTTGGAGCGTTGTGGCGTGTTCATGTGCCCTTTGAAGTACTGGTGCTAGTAGATCTTCGTTACCAGTTCGGTGCGGATTCCTCCAGTTGGTGGTGACACAGCCTTCCTCTTTATACCACTTACTACTAGCGAGCTCTGGTCGGTGGAAAGTGTGCAAGACCTTTTCTGGCGAAGGGGGTGGCTCGTTTCCTGTTTATTATTACCTGTCGAGATTTTGCTCCTCCCAGAATCCGCGGAGCAGCCTAGACTAGGTCTAGGACGATATTCTTGTCCATCGGCCAGACCCGCCTGGGGTAAATCCATTACAAATTTCACTAGGTTAGATTTGAGTTCTCATGTTCTGTTCGTCGCCGGTTCTTTTCCTTTATCCGTCCTCTTTAAAAAAAAAAACGTTTAGCTGACTATGCCCGTCCACTATTTCAAATGACTTGAACTCTGCACTATACTGTTATCCATTAATTTATATTCCATACAATTAATACCATTTGTTAATTTACGCCTAATTCGTAAAAAAAGTGAGATATAATGTAACGCATAGTTCAAGTCGTTTGAAATAGTGAAACGGACATAGTTTTGAACCCCTGGGTCCTCCAAACCTAATAACTTCGGGGGTCGGAGTGGCCTAGGGTTGCTAAAGAGGTTGGTTAAGGGAAGCCGACTGGTCGGAGGTGGTAGTGATTCTGCGAGGTTCAGTCACGTAAGGAGTTGTGATGAGCACCAGAACATCTTGACAGTGGGATGCCACTTAGTTTCCCGGTGGGCTCCACTGGGTCCCCACAAGGTGTGTTCCAGACTATTTAGAAAAAAAAAACATTTCAGCAAGAAATGATTGTACTAGCTCATTGATTGATGTTGCCAAGCCATTAACTATACACAGTAAATGTTTTCATGTTAGCATTCTTCTTCTTCACATGTCTTGCTTTCCTAGAGCTTTGATGAACAGCTTCAAGTTTTTGACTGTATCGGAAGCCTTTCTAAACAGTGGTGAGCTCTGTCCATACAATTGCCGACAATTCCATACTTTTTCATTATTGTTGCAATATAGATATATACATTTTTGTAGACGTGACGAAATATATTAATTATATATCATTAGTTTTGTTCTCCAATAAATTAGATTTTAGACGTGATTAAATAGCATTCAGTATCGCAATGATGAAATATTAAAATCAAGTTAGAACTTTAAATGAACCCTGTAGATGCGGTTGATACTAGAACATGCGCCGATTCTGAATGTTTAATATACTTGAAAGTTGTTAATATCAGTAAATCTTAAAATAATCCTTCCTCACACGCTACCACCCATACAACTTCCCCATATTGCATGTGTATGTGTGTCTATATGTACACACTTAGTAGTTTGTATTTATAGCAACGCTGTTTAACTATATGCGCTCTTATATCATCTCTCCACTTAAAGGCGGGGTAGACGTAACTTCCAACTAAGATATGCTCCCAGAGGTGTAATAAGGGCATAACCCTGATTAACACATACTCCATCTCCTGTTATTATCTTAACCCTTCTTGATTAATGTCATATTCGTGAGCGAGAGTGTGAGGGTCGGCCTCCCCCTAAAACGCGCCATGCCTAAAGCCTCCTTCGTTGCTAGAATGTAGAAACCGCACAATTCCACAGTATTCAAATAATATATCACTGATATGGTGAAAGCTGTATTAATTTTAATTATATTAGGAAGGAAATATTATTATTTTATTAAATTATATATTAACACTTTCCTATGTGGTCGTAGGAAATAGTTATTCAGTATTTTTAGTAGCCGTTTTATTCAAAAAATTAAATGTTTGTCCTTCAGGTATGATGTATGTAGTATATTCATGATTGTTGTTCATTTTATAATAACAATGATAATTTAAATGTGTAGTAGGATAATTATATCTAGCTTGGAAACATTGCCACGTATTTATATTATAAGGATAATATTAATTTTAGGTCTTTTCACTGGTAAAGGGAGAAGTCGGCAACCCCCACTTTTGAACTGATAGCACTAGACAGTACAAAAAGCATAAACGAGAGGTCGGTGGGCACCTCTCATTTATGCTTTTTGTACTGTCTAGTGCTATCAGTTCAAAAGTGGGGGTCGCCGACTTCTCCCTTTACCAGTGAAGAGACCTATAAGGTTAAAAAATAAAACATTTTTAAAAATTTCATACCACACTGTTCAATAATAGTGACTAAAATGTCTGATCTAAAAAATGTTTACGTTAGAAAATGAGCGTCATGTTTTAGAAAACTTTTATTACTGAAATTGACCACTGGAGTGCGAGTAAGGTTGCGCTTGAGGGGTCCGCAGCCCGTCGGATGAAAACACGGGCTGGAATTCGTTTTGGGCGAGTTACTTGGAAATTTAGTGCATATTTTGTTCTCTTTTCGGATTTTACGGTTCCGCAACAAAACTTTTCCTAGCCGGAGCCGTCTATGAAATACCAGGAATTCCGTCCTTACGACTCGGTAATTCCAAATATGAACGTTTCGAAAATAGTTTTTGTGTAGTAAATTGTTTATAATATTCAGTTAAAGCGCGACTCAGCCCCCTGACAAATTCGAGCCTGGTATCTCTGTGCAACTGCAGCTGTATATATTAGCTTTTATCGACAGTCGGATGGTCGTTATAGGCTACTAATTAGCGGTGGCAGGTGTACAATATAGGAACCAGGATGCGAAATCTGTGACAATACAACTCCCCCATAACACTCCCCATGCGCGCTCGAATAACACGCGCACGTACATAGGTGACAGTTCGGCACATTCATTACGCGATATTAGCTCCGATACTTTTTAATGGGGGCGAGAGGGCTGGCTGAAATTTAATTTTACACAGTCCGATAATTACAGCACACCGATAGCGCCCAAGTTTACATTCAAGTGTTAAAAAATTTGCGTTTTACTGCGAAAAAAAAAACAGCTTAAAAATCGAATATGACCAGTGTACACACTATAATTAGTCACAGACGATGGATGGATGACAAACAGACATCAAAGTGGTCTTAAAAAATATCTTTAATAGGGCGAGAGTGCTGGCTATAATTTAATTTTATACAGTCCAATAATTAAAGGACACCGATAGCGCCTAAGTTTATATTCAAGTGTTAAAAATACGCGTTGATGTGTATTAGTGGGAAAGGACCACCGATGTCACCAAAATGATGTGTAAAGATCCTGCCGATGACGCCAATACTGAGGTCCAGTTGCCGAGTCGATGCCGCCAATTCTGAGGCGAACCACCGCTGGATACCGACTGCTTAACTCTTGGAACGTCGTCGGAAGGAACTGAAAGCGTCGTTGCCACCACCTCAATGACTGAGGACTAAAACTATTGCTGTGGTGTTGAAAAGTTGTGGATTTTGTTTGGGTGAAGACTATGTTGTGTGGCTTCTTGGTCGCTCCGCGACTGTCTCGTTAAAGGGTACTCTTGCCACTCTGTCCTCTTCTGTGTCGTCCTAATTACGCTTTCTAATGGGTTAGTAGGTCATTAGGGTTTCGTTGTGACTTAACGACCGATTGGCTTATCTGCCCAGACAATCGGGCGTCGCTTAAGTACACACAACAGCGTTTTCCTGCGAAAAAAACACAGGTTACAAAATCTAGCTAGCATGTTGAAGATTTCTACGCCCCTTCCATTTTCTTTTAACGATTCACTCACCTTTCTGCAATCGCCCACCCACTCTGCTTTTACATCCTCATAGTCATTGCTTTCATTCAAACATGTGTCTGTCCCCTTACTACACAGTACACACGAGGTGTATCCTTGCTGACGCACACGCTCATTCCTCTCTCTTCTCAATCGCACCTCGCTCTTGCACTACATACTTTGTTCTCCCTGCTCCACTCTCCTCTGGTTATGTAACTCGGTGGTTTCCCGCACACATGCCACTCAACACAACGATTATATCCCACTTTCGAAATCCCCACACTTCCACTCTATACAACAATATTTATTTCACATGCGCATCCCCGATACTGCACGCTATTGCTAGAGACGCTTTCGTTTAGTATAGTTTGGCATTGCTGGTCGCCCCCGTGGCGTGCAGTATCGCTCAGGTTATGCGCATCGGAAGCGGCAAATAGAACAAGAAACATGAAGCCCATACCAGCCCAGAGTGATAAACGAAAAGCACTTAGGTTACCATTCCATCACTTTTCTGTCATTTTCGCGTTGGCTTGTTCCTACTCCAAATGCTTCCTAAATCACCTCTACAGGCGAACTAAAAGCCTAAATACTTAAAGGAATTCACTCTTCCCTTTCGGTACAACTCTTCCGCTCTACCTGTTTTTGTCCTGTGAGGTGCAAAATCGTCGAAAGACACCTGTGCTTTACTAGCACCACTAGGTAGCACGGGTAGTACCGGATTCACCCCGCGTTCCGTCCGGGGCGCCTACTTATTAAACCAAAAACTCACGTTCTGTCCACTAGGGGCCTGGGGTGCGATTTTCGCTACTATCATCGGCTATAGTGCGTACATAGTTCATAGCGTAAAACTAATAGAAATAACTCAAAAATTAATAACAAAACCTAACTACCATCAAGCTTTCAGTTTTGTTAAAGATACGCAACATTTTTCACATGACGACGGATGGAAAATCGACTCATTTCGCAATAATAGCGTACGGCATTCGATCGTTATATTCATAGTGATCGCTCAAAAATCCATCCTCTGATCGCCTCCAGGAATACTAGGCGCCCTATCGCCGTCTCTCGTTGGTTCGTCACTCCTGTCTCTTGTTCTATTTCTGTGGTCGTCGTCATGTCTTATTATCCCTGTAGGTTGAGGTTATATTTCTACTGCATTATAGTTGCTGCGAATCTGGCAACTGCTTCCCAATTTCTGCTTGTGTCTGTAATGAGTGTCTGCGTCGGTCTGTCTTCCCCCAGCTGCGGCCATAAGATGTCGCGATCTCAGAATCGCCGGTGGCAGATGTAAATTGTGTGGTGCGTATCGTCCGTCTGTATCTAGGTGTTCTGGCTTTTTGGGGTGAGCTGTGCCATTTGATGAACTCATGGTCGCCACCCAGAAACTTGATAGCCTCCGGGCCCATGGGGGACAAGGCTATCAAGTTCCTGTCCGGTTCCGTCACCCATGTAATGTCTAGGTTTGAGTTGCTTGTCTCACTGACTACCACGCCGTCAGAACGGGGGGTAGTCGCAACTAGTAGTTGGTGTCAGCACAGCCATAGGTCTGGTAAAATATCAGACCAGTCTACTACTAGTGTACTATTACCGTTGTATCTCTTTTCTGGTTCGGTTCCATGGTACGTCATTCATTTGTAGATCTTCTTGTAGTTTTGATCTCATAACTGTCCAGCGTGTCTATTCTGCAAGTTCAGACCGGTCTGTTAAAATATCAGACCAGTCTACTACTAGTGTACTATTACCGTTGTATCTCTTTTCTGGTTCGGTTCCATGGTACGTCATTCGTTTGTAGATCTTCTTGTAGTTTTGATCTCATAACTGCCCAGGGTGCAGATAGCCTCCGGGCCCATGGGGGACAAGGCTATCAAGTTCCTGTCCGATTCCGTCACCCATGTAATGTCTAGGTTTGAGTTGCTTGTCTCACTGACTACCACGCCGTCAGAACGGGGTGTTCGCCCCCAAACCCCCCCCCCCCCCCCCCAGTCTCACCACTCTCTTGGCTACAGGCACTACATCATGCGCATATGCTAACATCCATTCGTCTTTGTTTTTGCTTAAGGTGAGAAATCTTTGTAGGACATCCGGGAAGTCGTACTGCCATTCTCCTCTGGCTAGTGCTGGATTCCGCCTCTCTAGGGCTGTCCTACCAGCTGTTTAGCCACCTCTATTCATACCTCAGGCCCAGGACCACTCACGCATTACTTCAAGCCTGCGGGGATTTCTTCGCTGCTAGTCAGCACAGCCATAGCGCAGTTGCCCTTGTCGGTCCTTTATTCTTTCGTCCATTACCACCGTGACGTGTCCCTCGATGCCTGACCATGAGTTCCGGCTCTCGACCATTAGTTCTACTATGCTAATCGTATACATCCTGATATTCGGGGCGGGGAGGTATCCAAAACCACCCTCGCTGCTATCCACTTCGTGTCTCCTACCAGCTGTTTAGCCACCTCTATCTATACCTCAGGCCCGGGAGCACTCGCGCATTACTTCAAGCCTTCGGGAATTTCTTCGCTGCTAGTCAGCACAGCCATAGCGCAGTTGCCCTTGTCGGTCCTTTATTCTTTCGTCCATTACCACCGTGACGTGTCCCTCGATGCCTCACCATGAGTCCGGGCTCTCGACCATTAGTTTAACTATGCTGTTCGTAGTCATCCTGATGTGGGGGTGGGGAAGTCCACAAAACCACCCTCGCTGCCATCCACTTCGTGCCGAAAAGATGACTGTGTCCTCTGGAGCCACGCAAAAGGGTCAAACTACGACTGGTTCAGGGACATACGTTTGAAGTATGCCAGGAAGCAGTCGTGCCACGAAAATACTCGAGTGAGGGTATACACCACTCCATGGGCAGGATTAACCCATGTTTCGATCTCTGGAATTAGCAACCTAGTGCGCTCGGCCTAGTCTTTAGTCTCAAAGCATATTAGCTGTCACCGTACTATTGCTCTGGCCTCCCGGGCGCTCACCGCCTACTTGTACCATTGGTAACCAGGGGGCTATCGGCGATCAAGCCGGCTGATACTCCATCTGGTGGCATGAAATGAATTACATTTAGTAGGGAATGTGTTTGGATAACATTTGTTTTTTCATCTTATACATGACTATAGAGCCAAGGTTATACTATTCATACCTTAAAAGTACTGTAAAAATCGCACATTATTGTAGAAGTGACTGAAATCATATGATTTTAATGCAATCAGCTGATTAAACAAAAACAAAGATCAGCTGTTTACCTACTACCTTGAAGAAAACCGTTAACGTTTGATTCACGAATTCTGTAAGTTCAGACCGGTCTGTTACCCATGGCAATCAAATAAACAACGGGTTTTCCGTAAACTCTAGTGTACTATTACCGTTGTATCTCTTTTCTGGTTCGGTTCCATGGTACGTCATTCGTTTGTAGATCTTCTTGTAGTTTTGATCTCATAACTGACCAGGGGGCCTATTCTGTAAGTTCAGACCGGTCTGGTAAATTATCAGACCAGTCTACTACTAGTGTACTATTACCGTGGTATCTCTTTTCTGGTTCGGTTCCATGGTACGTCATTCGTTTGTAGATCTTCTTGTAGTTTTGATCTCATAACTGTCCAGCGTGTCTATTCTGCAAGTTCAGACCGGTCTGGTAAAATATCAGACCAGTCTACTACTAGTGTACTATTACCGTTGTATCTCTTTTCTGGTTCGATTCTATAGTACGTCATTCGTTTGTAGATCTTCTTGTAGTTTTGATCTCATAACTGTCCAGGGTGTCTATTCTGTAAGTTCAGACCGGTCTGGTAAAATATCAGACCAGTTTACTACTAGTGTACTATTACCGTTGTATCTCTTTTCTGGTTCGATTCTATAGTACGTCATTCGTTTGTAGATCTTCTTCTAGTTTTTATCTCATAACTGTCCAGGGGGTATATTCTGTAAGTTCAGACTGGTCTGGTAAAATATCAGACCAGTCTACTACTAGTGTACGATTACCGTTGTATCTCTTTTCTGATTCGGTTCCATAGTACGTCATTCGTTTGTAGATCTTCTTGTAGTTTTGATCTCATAACTGTCCAGCGTGTCTATTCTGTAAGTTCAGACCGGTCTGGTAAAATATCAGACCAGTCTACTACTAGTGTACTATTACCGTTGTATCTCTTTTCTGGTTCGATTCTATAGTACGTCATTCGTTTGTAGATCTTCTTGTAGTTTTGATCTCATAACTGTCCAGGGTGTCTATTCTGTAAGTTCAGACCGGTCTGGTAAAATATCAGACCAGTCTACTACTAGTGTACTATTACCGTTGTATCTCTTTTCTGGTTCGATTCTATAGTACGTCATTCGTTTGTAGATCTTCTAGTTTTTATCTCATAACTGTCCAGGGGGTATATTCTGTAAGTTCAGACTGGTCTGGTAAAATATCAGACCAGTCTACTACTAGTGTACTATTACCGTTGTATCTCTTTTCTGATTCGGTTCCATAGTACGTTATTCGTTTGTAGATCTTCTTGTAGTTTTGATCTCATAACTGTCCAGCGTGTCTATTCTGTAAGTTCAGACCAGTCTGGTAAAATATCAGACCAGTCTACTACTAGTGTACTATTACCGTTGTATCTCTTTTCTGGTTCGATTCTATAGTACGTCATTCGTTTGTAGATCTTCTTGTAGTTTTGATCTCATAACTGTCCAGGGTGTCTATTCTGTAAGTTCAGACCGGTCTGGTAAACTATCAGACCAGTCTACTACTAGTGTACTATTACCGTTGTATCTCTTTTCTGGTTCGATTCTATAGTACGTCATTCGTTTGTAGATCTTCTTCTAGTTTTTATCTCATAACTGTCCAGGGGGTATATTCTGTAAGTTCAGACCGGTCTGGTAAAATATCAGACCAGTCTACTACTAGTGTACTATTACCGTTGTATCTCTTTTCTGGTTCGGTTCCATAGTACGTCATTCGTTTGTAGATCTTCTTGTAGTTTTGATCTCATAACTGTCCAGCGTGTCTATTCTGCAAGTTCAGACCGGTCTGGTAAAATATCAGACCAGTCTACTACCGATGGCAACCAAATAAATAACTGTTTCCGCGTTGGTAGTGCCCCACGGTCCGCGAACCCTGGTGCAATACTGCCTTACGTTAAATGTCAGAAATAGGTAGGATTATAACTTATTTCACTATCTAAACGTCACGTTTGACAAACTTGTGACATTTGACATAAGAGAGTATTTCACTAGCGTTCGCGAAGAAACAGTTGGTTAGTTGGTTGCTATGGATAACAGACCGGTCGATCTTTTACCAGACTTGTCTGAACTTACAGAATAGACTTCCTGGCTTTTATCCTGCATCCCCTTGCCACCTTCAACGAGCACCTCCAGTGTGCTCTCGGTATTTGCGGTCTTCCATCGTCTGTGCTATGTCGGTGCTTCGTAAAGTATAATGCTTTCGGCTTCCCTAGCTAGCATCGTGCTATTTCTTTGCCCTTGTCCCCTGGTGTTTCGCATGATTTTTTCCAGGGCCGTCACGCACTTGGCCGCTCTCCCTTCAACCTCCTGTATGTGTCGGTGGTAGGTGAGGCCCTTGTCCAGCCGTACCCCCTAACATACATACCTTGGTTCTTCCTACTACAACTCCCGCTTGCCACTCCACAGCAGCTCCTCCAACTCACTTGTGTAAAGATTAAACAGGAGAGAGCTTAGCGGGCATCCCTGTCTTATTTCTACATTTACTATAACTTTAATGCACGACTCACACCCATTCCACCGCTTCCCCATCCATCTTTCTAAACACTCCACTAGTTAACCCCATATGCTACTTTGAGATCCAGAAATACTCCCTTTGCACTCCAGTATTTCCTACACCATTATTGCTAGCGCGAAAATCTCCTGCCTCCTCCCTCGTCCATCTCTGCTTTCTAAACCCACCCTGACTTCCCAGCAGCAACCATCTTCTGTTCACTTCGCCTTGCAATCTGTTTGTCGCAATTGTCTTCGTTCCCTTGTTTCGCGCACTCACTAAAGTGAAACAAATGTGTTTACGTGATTAAATTCTTCTTTCCTAACGTTTCTTCTCATACCCCTTTGAGGTTGTGACGTTATTTTGTGTGTAGATTTTGATTCACTCGTTCCTATCCGCTGCCAACTCTCTTGCTTCTTGCCCTTCTTGTCTTTTTTGCCAACTTTGGTTTTTGCCATAGGTAACTTGGAGATGTGCCCAAGTTTCCTATGGCCATCCTCTTGTCCACGTTCCACTTGTTCTTGCTTCCCACGTCTGCTTGTACTGCGTGTCTTCTACTGCGCATCGTATTTATGTGTCCGAATCATGGCTGTTTTTCCTCTTCTCTTATCTTCTGTACAGATGTCGTACTCGTTCTTTTGCTTTTCTTCTTCGTTTCTGATAATGAGCAGACATCTATTGTGTTTCAATTTACAGCTCCTGTTGCCTCCTCCCTCGCCCATCTCTGCTTTCTAAACCCACCCTGACTTTCCAGCAGCAACCATCTTCTGTTCACTTCGCCTTGCAGTCTGTTTGTCGCAATTGTCTTCGTTCCCTTGTTCTGCGCACTCACTGAAGTGATACAAATGTGTTTACGTGATTAAATTCTTCTTTCCTAATCGTTTCTTCTCATACCCCGTTGAGGTTGTGACGTTATTTTGTGCGTAGATTTTGATTCACTCTTTCCTATCCGCTGCCAACTTTCTTGCTTCTTGCCCTTTTTTTACCTTTTTTGGCAACTTTGGTTATTTCCATAGGAAACTTGGAAGGGTGCCCAAGTTCCACTTGTTCTTGCTTCCCACGCCTGTTTGTCCTGCGTGTCTTCTACTGCGCATCCTATTTATGTGTCCGAATCATAGCTGTTTTTCCTCTTCTTTTATCTTCTGTACAGGTGTCGTACTCGTGCGTTTGCTTTTCTTCTTCGTTTTTGATAATGAGCAGACATCTATTTTGTGATATTCCGTTTTAATTAACAGCTCCTGTTACCTCCTCCCTCGTCCAGCTCTGCTTTCTAAACCCACCCTGACTTTCCAGCAGCAACCATCTTCTGTTCACTTCGCCTTGCAGTCTGTTTGTCGCAATTGTCTTCGTTCCCTTGTTCCGCGCACTCACTAAAGTGAAACAAATGTGTTTACGTGACTAAATTCTTCTTTCCTAATCGTTTCTTCTCATACCCCCTTGAGGTTGTGACGTTATATTGTGCGTAGATTTTGATTCATTCTTTCCTATCCGCTGCTAACTTTCTTGCTTCTTGCCCTTTTTACCTTTTTTGGCAACTTTGCTTATTGCCATTGGAATCTTGGAATGGTGCCCAAGTTTCCTATGGCCATCCACATGTCCACGTTCCACTTGTTCTTGCTTATACTGCGTGTCTTCTACTGCGCATCCTATTTATATGTCCGAATCATGACATTTTCCCTCGTCCCTTATCTTCTGTACAGGTGTCGTACTCCTGCGTTTGCTTTTCTTCTTCGTTTTTGATAATGAGCAGACATCTATTTTGTGATATTCCGTTTCAATTAGCAGCTCCTGTTGCCTCCTCCCTCGTCCATCTCTGCTTTTTAAACCCACCCTGACTTTCCGGCAGCAACCATCTTCTGTTCACTTCGCCTTGCAGTCTGTTTGTCGCAATTGTCTTCGTTGCATTGTCCCGCGCACTCACTAAAGTGAAACAAATGTGTTTACGTGACTAAATTCTTCTTTCCTAATCGTTTCTTCTTATACCCCCTTGAGGTTGTGACGTTATTTTGTGCGTAGATTTTGATTCACTCTTTCCTATCCGCTGCCAACTCTCTTGCTTCTCGCCCTTTTTACCTTTTTTGCCAACTTTGGTTATTGCCATTGGAAACTTGGAACGGTGCCCAAGTTTCCTATGGCCATCCTCCTGTCCACGTTCCACTTCCCACGCCTGCTTGTACTACTGCGCATCCTGTTTATATGTGCGAATCATGGCAGTTTTCCCTCATCTCTTATCTTCTGTACAGGTGTCGTACTCGTGCTTTTGCTTTTCTTCTTCGTTTCTGATAATGAGCTGACATCTATTTTGTGATATTCCGTTTCAATTAACAGCTCCTGTTGCAGTTAGGATTTTATATTCCATCATGCTGAGCCTATTACGTTGCATTTCTAAACCCATTTTTTCCCCCCTTTTTCTCGATTTGTCACTGAGCCGGAACTGTAGAGTGGCTTGCCTGTGTCGCGGTGCGCCGGCCATTAGGATTAAGGTCGCCGGATCTACTCATGAGGCATTGTCTTTGCTCCCATCACGGGTGAAGGTCATTGGTGGAGTATGTTCGTGCAAGTGGCCAGTGATCACGTGTAATTCATTTTGAAGTGGTAAGGGTAAGGGGATCGCCATTTTGCAGCCTGCGGCAGTCACTTTAAGGCCAAATTCACACATAAGCGGCGTCGGGCGAAGGCGCGGTGTAGGCGCGACGTCAAATAGGCGATTGTGATAGAGTAAATGGGTGGCCATTGTACCATATGTTTACATAGAGGCGGCGTGGAAGAGTTGTGCCTCTCGCCTCGCAGCCACCGTGTCTCAGGTGAAGAGGGTAAGACGCGGTGGCGGCACGGCGAGAGGTACGAGGCAAATGCCCGCGCCTTGTCACCGAAGTGGGCATTGCACCATATGTTTATATAGAGGGGGCGTGAAAGCGTCGTGCCTCTCGCCGCGCCGGCACCGCGTCTTCGCCTCTTCGCCTCCTATGGGTGAATTAGGCCTAACGCGCTCCAGTACATTTCAGATTCCATTGGGCCCAACTTTTTACTTTAAATATAAATTCCTCTTCGATTCTTGCGTCTAATTTCGTCCTGGCTTTTAACTGTTTCGCCACACTACTATCGCTTATTCCAAGATCCGTAGCGCCATATGGGCGGTTCTTTTGCTTTCACATTAGGCCGATTGCTAGTCTCACTTAATAGCTTTCCTCCCTTTTCCTGGATCCCCGAGAACACGACTCTAGAGCTAATCAATCCACCTCAGTTTGGGGCCCGCAACACTACTTTGGGGCTACTCAGTTCACCTCAGAGCAGTGCAGGTGGATTTGAATGAAAATTTTATTGAATATTAGAAAACCTTCCATTCTGTGTCACTTATGGCAAGGCAGATCTATATCTGGAAGGAAATCTGACATTTTGTTCTCAACTAATGCTTCAAAGCACCGTGTCCGTAGTAAAAACTAGACGAAGAGAGTTGAGATATAATTTTGGGGACCTAATAGGTAGTTTCTTTAGAATTTTGACTGGCTCTAATTTTTTTTTCATGAAATTTTTGTTACTATCCTAAAAATGGATTCAAAAGTTTATTGGTAACAAAATATTAGTGTAAACGCGTAGCTAGATCCCTAGAATTCCATGCACTAAATTGCTTTGCCTTGAATCACCGTGTGTTTATCACCGTGGGAAAGTTGCAGTAACTTTTTGTATCGATAGCTGGTAAACCCATAATGATTCCTCATTGGTTGAAAATGAATACACGGACGTTCATAAGTGGTTGATTGGCAGAAGTGTTTATGTATCTCCTTAAAATACACTCAAAATCTTACGGGCTCTAGTTATGTTTTCTCACTCAATATTTGTTACCAATATGTTTTCGAATCAACAATATGATAATCATATATGTCGGCGCTTGATTACAATAATCGTTTTCAAGCCATAACGATGCCACAAGGGTGCATTACGCAGCGTCTGATACGTCATACAGCCGATTTTTAAGGAATGTGTGTGACTTGAGAACTTATCCTCGACAAGAGGGTTTTGGGCAGAGCTAATTGACAGGGTGCATCGGTATGGACATACCATGCGTTGGCCTTGGCCTGGACTGCTTTCTCAATTAAGATAATTATCAGTTATTGTATAATCAGTGCTTTAAGTTAATTACGCAGTTGTTGTGTTACTTGATCGTGGCGAAGGGCAGAAAATGTTTTTTTTGTTGAAATTGCCGAACAATATTTACTATAATCATCTTATTGTTTATTTTAACAGAGTATAATTTTAAACACAGAGTTCGCACGTGCCTTTCCTATTAGTTCCGCCTTTTCTTCCCAAATATATATACCCCAGAGAGCGCCAATTATACGTTATTAAAATTGCTTAAGCAAAACTTCAATCAAGACATTAAACACAATGTAAAATCAATATGCACGCGTCCTCGTCTCGCCCACATGCGTTCGCCGTTTATAAAACAAAGACGGGCGAATTAAAGTGTTCTCTGAAACGTTGCAGCAATCAAAGCGACCGCAAAATTCCGAACCGGAATCGGGCGCGCGGAGGGCTCTTAATACATGTTATATAGACGGGGTGTGCGAGGCTGTGTGTGTGTGTAAGTGCGCGCTTTTGCTGGCGGCGAAAAATAGCGCACCCGCGCTTTTTGTGACACCGTACGGTGGCGCGTTCTCGGGGTCGTAACGCGAAGCCGCGTTATTATAACCCGGCGCCTTCGCGGAGAAAAGTTGAGCGCGAGGGTAAAAGTCGAGGCGAGGGGTTTCTTTTCCGTTGGGGAGCACGTGCGGAGGATAACAGCTCGTGTGCGCTCGGCGTTTCTATCGATTGCGGGAATGGTGACACTTTTAAAGTTATATTTTCATGAGTTAAAATAAATAATTGATAATAATGGTACTAATAATACTTGTATTCGCCATAACAAGTTTTGTACAAATTAATATAAATAAATTAAAAATGATAAATTTGAATTTACAGCTGTTTTACTCTACTGGTATGATTTATTTATTTATTTGTTTCGGGTGCATAACAGGTATGAGATAGACATACCCCAACCCTATGACAATGCACCACAGACATACGTTTTACATGATACGTTTTGACGCTGATCCCCTTCCCAGACTTTAGGCGTCTAGGAAGGAGATCATCATACCAGTAGAGTTGATTAAACATATATCAATTTCGAGCTGAATATAGAATTTTTTTATTCATGTTATTGATCTTAAAGCGGAGTAGTCCTTGCATAGAATTCATTGGCTATTCTATGTCTTTTACATGATACGTTTTGACGCTGATCCCCTTCCCAGACTTTAGGCGTCTAGGAAGGAGATCATCATACCAGTACAGTTGATTAAACATATATCAATTTCGAGCTGAATATAGAATTTTTTTATTCATGTTATTGATCTTGAAGCGGAGTAGACCTTGCATAGAATTCATTGGCTATTCTATGTCTATTCGATAGATAAGTAAAGCATGACCTGCAACGCGAATTATAAACTAAGCGACTACATTATGAAACCTCTAGCTTGAACAAGACAGGAATAATGTGAAGAATTGGAAACAACTTGGAGGACCTAGAAGTTAGCGATGATATATGTCTAATAGAAGAAAATAGCGACAACAATAAGATGAAAAGGGAAAAACGAATTTTAAAAGTTTATTGGTAACAAAAAATGAGTGAAAACACGCAGCTGGGTGCTTAGAATTTCATGCAATAAATCTGCCTTACCGTGAATCACCGTGTATTTATCACCGTGGGAAAGCTAGCTTTTTATCGATAGCTGGTAAACCCATACATACAAAAAGCAGGGAATGTAAATCTACATGTCAATAACAGCTAATTTCAAATCATGAGTATTAAAATACCTCAGAATACCGATATTAATCCAGCCGAAGGCAAGATAACTTCAACTAAGCAATTCTATTATCTAGGAATTATTATACATAAGAAAGGAGAACCCGGAAATGGCTTTAACAGGAGATATGCAACGCGCAGTGTGCATTCAATCAACTTTAAAAAAACTTAAAATGCATTTATCTCAAAAATTGTCGCTGTAAGTTCAGTGGGACTTTAGAAAGTTACGACATTTGTCATCTCACAGTGCGATCTGTATGTAAGTCGCCAACAAAAAAGTCCTCCACAAGAAAAATTGGTCAAAAAAAATAACTAACATAGAGTAATGGTGGAGATGCAACAAAGATCCTATAGAAACACAAATAAAGAGATGATAATTTAGATGGATTGATCACTCTCTTAGTAAAGGAAATAGAGAAATAGCGAAGCTAGTATTTGGGTACAACATTAAAGGGAAAAGGTAGAAAGGACAACACATAAAAAACATGGAAGATGCAGATAAATATAGAACACAAAATGATAGAATATACATCGATGAACATGAACACAAGTGCGGCAAAGAAGAGTGGAAAATAGTGTAAGAAGACAATACAGTGAAAGACGTGAGCCAACGGGCGACGAGTAGCAAACTTACTCACAACCGTGCAGCTACTCGCTTAATTATAATAATAATAAATACACCTAAAACTTTTTTATGGTATAATATGTAGCGATATACCCATTTCCGGGTTCTCCTTCCTTATCTATAATAATTCCTAGATGATAGAATTGCTCTGTTGATGTTATCTTGTTTTCGGTATTGTGAGGTATGTTCATTCATATGACTTTACATTAAGCCTCTTTTAGCCAGACTAGCGGAAATTCTCATAATAGGCCAAATTCGATTTTCTATTCTATATGCTATCGCCTACTTGATTATTAACGTTATACGTTTACTTTCTGACGATAGTATATTGTTGCATACTGTTTTTTTTGTGACAGAAAGTTAGCCGCAGTTTTCTTACACCTCCGAAACCTCCCGACGCGTTCGCCGCGCGCCGCGTGGGGTTGTTTTCTTAGAGGGGCCTCGCGTTTCTTTCAAGACGGGCATCGTGGCGTCTTAAAACGCCTCGCAAGATTATGCCCTACGCCCCTAGGGCGCGCTAGCATCATTAAAAGTGGCGTGAAAAAATGTTGCAACAATTCTAGCCGGTTCGTGGTTTTCATAGGCTATAGAGGGGTACATAACGTATATGTAGGGTCGGCGTATGATTGTCGGGCTGGTATTTAGATGTCGGAACGATCGGCGTCTCGACGCACCTCGTCTTGCGGTTGGTTTGCGGTTAGACGGGCGTGGTTTGCGGTTAAATTTCCATTGCCGATTGGTCAATACACCGCCTGCGGTTTACGCATGTGGTCGATTATTACATTTTTATTGGGGGTGCAAGGGCTTATTTCCCGGTTTGTGGTTGGTTAAGATTACATAAGGCGCGTATATTTTCCCACGATTACTAAATCACAGCCACCAATCCCTTCATGCTCATCATTCATTTTGTTTTAAACGACTTTTAGCCTAAAACTTGCGGTTTTAACGTCTATTTCAATCAGAATGTATTAGTTTTCACGATACACTTGAGTTTATATGATATTTTCATACTGAAAACATTGTTTTTCGAAATAGTAGATCCGCTGTGCCCCGTATATACAGTATTGGGGTTGCCCTCATACCAGCCACGTGCAACTCATGTCCATATATGACCTATAGGCGATGTTATTGGGACGATATATGTCGATCTGAGCACCGCTATGTACCGTCTATACAGCATGGGGGTAGCTCTGATACCAGCCAGATGCAACCCATGTCCATATAAATAGTAGTATGTGTGCATAAATAAGCACGACATAAACATAAGAATTGTGTATGGGCATAGTGAACACATACATTGATTTCCTATTGCTTAACTTTATAAATTGTGAATCTGTTATGTAGTTCTTATGCTTATGTTCATACCTTACACGGTCAATATTACTGTCAATCCTAGGACTGCCAATATTTGCTTCAATCCTATTTTTATATTTATCAAGTAATCAATTATCCGGATAAAGATCAGTAATCTCTTCATTACATCATTACTATACCTTACACGATGAGTAATACTGGCAACATTTTAGAATAATAAACATTTTAAACATATTATCGTACAGCAAAACTGTTATTATTCTAAAAAATTGACAGTAATATTGATCGTGTAAGGTGCCTTATTGTGAACAAGCACTTACAGTTTGTTTAGATTAAGCACGTTGCTGTATTGAATTTGTTGATCTCACTTTCTTCGCTCGGTACGTTATATACTATAACCATAGCATGGAGCTTGGTGATAAGTTATATTAAAGCTAATTTCGTGTAATTTTAAAATTGTTTATTTAAAATTGTAATAATTATAAATCCAAACTGATATTAGCCGGTTCCAATATTAATTGGGCTATTGACCAAATCTGTTTGTGCCACTGTGTGTATTTAGTATGCAAACAACGCTTTCAATTTTAAACGTCAGAAACTTAATGTGTAAATTTCACATCATCAAATAATGAGAGAATATTAACCGCCTCGGTAATAAGGCAAACGAACCGGAAACTTCGAGCGCAATATTCTTCCGGGGGACACGCGGCTCTGTGTATACAGATATTTAATTAGTACCCTCTCTCTATTGTTTGATATATTGGCGTCCAATATTTCCTTCCCCGGTCTGAGGAGAGATGCTGCGAGCATGTCATACAATGCATAAAATAATCAAAAACAAACTCACAAGAGTCGTTTGATTCATAAAGTAAAAGAGATGTAAATGACACGTATATCAAAAGTAATGCACACTAAAAGGTAAAAACCTTACTTTTTATTTAGCCCAACAGCAATGCTGTCCTTACTGATACACAATGATACAGATGAAACAGACACTTTGTAAATAATATTTATTTTCAACAGGCGCATCTATATACCGAAACGTCCATACACACGCTCGGGTTTAGCTGTATATGTCTTTGCGCATGTATACCACTCCGCTTTACCGGAACGTGTGTGGCCGGCTGACACTGTGCAGGCAAACCGGAGAGGAAAACTGTCCGGGTTACCTCTCCGGTATACCGGAACGTCTATGGCCGGACTTATAGAGTAAATATCTAAATAAGTAAAAGAAAATTAATATACATATACTAGATGGAATTTCCGTCGTTCAACGGGACGATGAATCAATTTGGAAATGAAAACTATTTAAAAAATAAACATATATTCCCTCTCAAAATATTTCCAAACGTGATATAGAGCACTATAACACCAGTTTCACTCACAAATTATTATTGTACAACGGATAAGAAATAAGTTAATTTTTAAACTTATTTCTTATCCGTTGTACAATAATAATTTGTGAGTGAAACTGGCGTTATAGTGCTCTATATCACGTTTGTAAATATTTTGAGAGGGAATATATGTTTATTTTTTAAATAGTTTTCATTTCCAAATTGATTCATCGTCCCGTTGAACGACGGAAATTCCATCTAGTATATGTATATTAATTTTCTTTTACTTATTTAGATATTTACTCTATAAGTCCGGCCATAGATATATAGATATATATGTAAAAAATTAAACCCTAAAAATTGCTATACATTCAAATCACTTAAGGTTGGCGTTTCTATATTTATGCAACTTGAGATGCACATGTAATAGCATAGGCTATAAGAAATACGCACCGTTTTTTCAACTAGAACATAAATTGAGTTGCAAAAATACTGTTGCATGTATTTTGTAGTCTAGGTGAGAATGTCCCATAGTCCCTTCATTAATTTTTGTTCACGATTACCGAGGGACTATGGACATTCTCACCTAGACTATGGAATACGTGTAACATTATTCTTTTGCATACGTATTTTTGCAACTCAATTTTTGTTCTAGTTAAAGAGAACGGTGCGTATTTCTTATACACATTTCGCCTATGCTATTACATGTGCATCACAAGTTGCCAAAATTTGAAAACGCCAACCTTAATACTCCAATTATATATTGAATAAACAAATTTGAACCCCATTTTAATACTACAATTATATATTGAATAAACAAATTTGGACCCCATTTTAATACTGACAACACAAACGTCATAATTGAGCGGACGGTCGGCTTCAAAACATTGTCTTAAGGTGCCCATACACTATCATACGTCCGAATTGAGCGATATCACTCCAACATTTGACAGTGAATGCGGAAAACCATGATGTGGATGAGTTTGATATCCAGTCTGTTTAAAATCCATCCGTTTGGATCATCATCCATTCAATCCAACTGATGGCGTGTGGGGTAACACCACGCGGAGTGACATTACTTTATCGTTGCAATCGCATGTGTGGTGATAACGTGCTCCAAACAGGTTTCATTCTGTCCGCGGCCGCGACATTATATTATACTATAAATTGGTTGACGATGTTGGCGGCTAACATCGTCAACCAATTTATAGTATAATATAATGTCGAGTGTACACGAATTTATATTAGAAGTTCATCTCTGGGTTCGTAACTTGCCAATAAACATAGCACATCTTGACATGTGTAGAAATAATAATAATAATAATAATAATTTATTATTATTATTATTATTTCAACACATGTCAAGATGTGCTATGTTTATTGGCAAGTTACAAACGCAGAGAATCATGATAAAATTAAGAGGAATTTAAAGACATTAATGCAAACAGGGAGACAGTCCTGAAAAAAATAATTCTTTGCGCTCCTGCATTAAATAATATTTATATAATAATAATATTGCATTAATATTGCACGTCTCTGGTATAATATGGCCCAATGACTGAGAGGAAATGGCAGTTACATATATAAGTTCTTCATAGGTGCACCCCGAAGTCAAAAATCGAATAGACACCAAAAATCTTTCATGAAGGGTGATACTTTGCCTCAAGAAGGTGTCTTGCAGTAACCAATCGTTTGGCTATTTAATCCTCTTGTTTACTTTTTCACAATTAAATAAGCGTGGATGTTTGGAGTGATGATGTTTGTGCTAGGTTTTTGGATGTCATCCATTTGGATGTCATCCGAGTGGAGCGATAATGTGGCCACCTTTAGGTTTTATATTATATGAATAAAAAGTAAAATATAACTAATATAAATAATAATACAACTATCTTAGTACATAATCTCATGTACCCCAGATTGGTCGAGTGCTTAACTCGGAATCTCATACTGACACGTCAGGCTGCCTGGATTCTGGGGAAGGCACACATTCGTACAAATCGTGTATACATGTATTTGATACATGTGGACACGATTTTTTTGATACTCCATTCTATAGAAATATATCGACCCTAAATTGAAATTCGAAGTGAAGATATTTTAAAAGTCTGTCTGTCTGTTAGACGTTGTATCTATAGAAGTTCATTTTTAAGGTTGCAGTACTAGGAGCCACATATGAACATTGTAATCAAGTTTTGAGACGATCATGGACTTATATAGGTGTATTAATATGTTTCAATGACGAGTATTAAGTAGCACTATTAATGAAAACTAAAATTTTTTACAATTCACTGACCAGATTACGAATACGAGTGGGATACTTTGGCGTGGGAACGAAATCGTGACCCTGAGAAAATTCTTATCAGGTGTAATAGTGTAATCTTACCTGGCAGGTGTCATCTTACCTGGGGTTATCTTGTCAGGTCATGGTTCGGCGGCAATTTCCCTTAAGAAAACCCCCAATTATGCCCAGAAAAATACAATCAACCCTAGAAACCCCCGAATTAAGCATATACAAATACAATACAACATACAATACAAATACCCAATTAATCCCAGAAAACCTCAATTGACTCCAGAAAAATCCAATCAACCCTAGAAAACCCCAATTAACCCCAGAAAATTCCCAATTAACCCCAGAAAACCCCGAATTAACCCCAATTAACCCGAAAAGAACCCCAATTAACCCCAGGAGAACCCCAATTAACGCCAGAAAAACCCGAATTAACCCCAATTAACCCCAACAAACCCAATTAATCCCAGAAAACCCCCAATTCACTCCAGAAAAACCCCAATTAACCTAAGAAAAACTACAATTCACCCCAGAAAGCTTCCAATTAACCCCAGGAGACACCAAGAAACATAGAAAATACACCAAGAAACATAGAAAATACACCAAGAAACAATAATTCGGGGTTTTCTGTTTTTCTGGGGTTAATTTGGGTTTGTCTAGGGTTAATTGGGGATTAGGTGAATGACGGATATTGAGTAGAAAGAAAGGCAGGTGAGAATGCCTGAGAGCTTATAAAACCCTGGCTACGTGGTAGCGAGTACTGAGGCAACTCCCGAATTACTTAGCCAGGGGAGAGTGAAGCAGGGAGGACAAAGTGTGCAAGGCAAGAGCGAGATGCAGGTCAGTAGAGACCGAAAGGAATATGTGGATGGGGCTGGGGTATATCGTATGTGTGTGTGTGTTAGTGTGTGTGCGTGTGTGTGTGTGTGTGTCGTTATCAATCGGTTAAAATAAACCACAAGAAATTCTTATCGTGTGTGTGCTATGTAGTAAGGATAACGACACATGGTGGAACTTTAGTACCGCGTGTTTGGGAGTGAAAGCAGAGCATGGTTTTAACAGAGAAACAATCTATTATAACAAATTTGTTCAGCTGCTCCCAAAGGATCTACGAAGAACAAACAAATACTCAAATGGATGTCGAGTATACCGATCCATCAAAATCATTCGATCGATCTCCCCACAATCAATCAGTTAAAATAAACCACAAGAAACTGAAAACATAGTTCAAGTTATAGAATTATATTATTATCTGCATTTGTCAACAATATCTGCAATATGAAGAACATGCGTTGGAAGAATTTGTAGCTACTACCGAAATCCCTGAAGGTGCCAATCTGGGTCAAATCAACATATCTGAAGTTACAAGTGAATTTACTAAAATTTAATAACTGGTATACCGACAAGTGTTCTCTTAATATTAGTATATGTTACTTCGGCTCATATACTAATAGTTCCTATGTTCTACTTACACTTACACTTACAATATACACGAAAATCAAAGAGTTAAGCACAATTTTTGAAGTTAAAGTGCAAGCTGCATATTTGTAGCTATTGGGATACTCGTGGGAACTAAATCGAGACCGTGGGAATTTTTTAAATCAGAAAACGTGTAATCTGAATTTCCTCACCTAGCAGGTGTCATCTTATCTGATGGGTGGTAGTGGGTAGTGTGTGAGATGTTCATTATGTCCAATTATTCACACAAATTGATATATCTGGTGATTCTTCATTCAGATAGCCGTATACGGCAAGAAGACCTTCACTATAAATTAGATTGAACATTATCCGAGAGAAAATAGCCATTAAAAAATGTCACCTTCTAATTAGTCACACATCGACACTGTATGAGCGAAATCCAAAAAACCCATTGGACTCTCAACGCAGTTCAAGCGTCAATTTGTGTGAATAATTGGACATAACTCATCTCACGCACTATCCACTACCACCCTCCGTGGCGCAGTTGGTGGCGCGACGGCTGCGATAGACGGAGACATGGGTTCAATATATATATATATATATATATATATATATATATATATATATATATATATATATATATATATATATATATATATATCTCAAAAATTACACTTTCCGGTGGGACTTGAACCCACGTCTCTGTCTATCGCGGCCGTCGCGCTACCAACTGCGCCACGGAGGGTGGTAGTGGGTAGTATATTATGGGAGTTCAGCGTCAAGTTCCCGTAACCCCCAATTAGCTACAGAAAAATCCTAATTAACCCAATGAACCCGAGAACAACCACAATACACTCGAGAAAACCCTCAATTAACCCCAGAAAGACACCAAGAAACATAGAAAAATCACCAGCAAACAAAATTGAGGGTTTCTGGGTGTTTTCTGGAGTTAATTTGGTTCTTTTGGGGGGATATTGTGGTTAATTGGGATTTTTCTGCGGTTAATTGGAGGTTTGCGTTGATGCACATCCAGTGCCTTCTGGTAGTATGGGACTCCCCCTGTAGTTCGGTCTAAGGAATAACTACTAAACCTAAACCCGTTGTACTGAGTCTCCAGCCTGGATCTGATTTCCCATTCGTCTTCGGGCTGGGGCATCTAGACCTGTTCTCGTTTCTTAGTCTTTTAGTCTTTAGAGAAACAATGAGTTAGTCGTGTTTTGGTAATTCATTTCCCCAGTATGCCTTAAAACCTGGCCGGGTGTGTTAATAAATAGATAAATACTTAATAGAGGTAGATAACTAAAAATAAATAGATCAATGACTAGATTATTGCATTGCTGTCCCTTCTTACGTTTCTCGGGGGTCCCAAGCAGGGGAAATGGCGTGCTTGGTGAAGTTCGTGGGGGCCTCGCATAGGGGACACTCCTTTTACTGCTCCAGGCACATCCGTTTCATGTATGCCCTGAAATGGCCATGCCGCGAGAACACTTGGCTTAGTGTGTAGTGCACTTCGCCATATCTCCTATTGATCCATGGTGCTAGTTGTGGGATGAATCTACGGGTCCAGCTTTGTTCACTAGCTCATCCCACTTTGTCTATTACCTTGCCACCATTATGATTCTTACAACCCTCACACTCATGTTCTCCTTGTATATCTCAGTGTGCACCAGAGCGAGCAGCTCGATCGGAAAGATACCGGCGATGGTGTTCAGGGAAGCCATCCTTCCCTGAACACCATCCGGTATCCCCTAAGCGCAGTCTTTCTCTATACCTTCGCCAGGATTTGCCGGGTGCTTTGGTACTCGATGTTTTCACATGGGAACTCTGTATAGCATTATGCTCTCCGAGGCCCGGGCCAGCATCCTCCTTTTATACTGGCTCAGGCTTTTCTTGTTCGGTATGATCGCAAACAGCGCTGTTGCATGCCTGGAAGCCGTCACGCCCGCCGGCTCCACATGCTTCCTTAAGGTCAAGCTCATGGCCACGACAACCCTTATTTCGGGATCATTTTACTTCCTTCGATGGTAAACTGGACCTCCGCATGATTTTACGACCTATTAGGAGCACCGAGTTCGTCTTCTCCTCCGCTACTTCTAGTGAGTTTTCGGTTAGCCACTGTCGCATAGCCTCCACGCTATCATTGACCTTTGCCCTAGCTCCTCTTTGCCACAACCCGTCTCCATGAAGGCCACAGCGTCTGTGTACCCTTCCACTTTTGCGCCATCAGGGAGTGGTATCGTAAATTATTTTGCACAGGGTCGATCCCGAGCCGAGCCCTGTGGCACTCTGCATCCTAACTTCATGTACCTATCTCCCACCTCGCTCTCTACAATGATCTTTCAGTTTTTTTCCAGGGAGTTATGAGCACGAATCTCATAGGATCCACCGGGAGTCCCATAGCTCAGCAACTTTCCAGAGTTCTCCCCCAGTGGGCCGTGTTGGAGACGTTGCTCATATCAATGGTCATCAGCGCACAGAGCGTCTGTCTTCTTCACGATCAACCTCACATTTTTCATTTGAAGCATGTTAATTCCTCCCTTCCGATCCCTTTGACTACCACGTAGTCCAGAACGGAACCACCTCACTGCCAACAGGACGTCTTCTGCCCTTCCCAGTCTCCCGTACAACTTTTAGCACATCCCGCTCCGATGTCCTGCTCCATTGGATCCATTCTCATCCATCATGGTTGATCACTTTATCCTGAGAGCGATTCACCGCCCTCTTCGATCCCTACTCCGAACTTCCCCACCCTCACGGTAAAGTCAGCTCGTCTAGCATCTGTCTTAGCTCCTTCAGGTTCATTGCAGTATCTGCCCCCTCCCACACAGACCTTCTATCGTATTCCACTTTCCGTACTACTAACTCCGTAACTTGCCTCAACGGTTCTCTGTTGTATCCTTCGACTGTCTTCCTCACTCAGAATAGATTCCATTCTCATCCATCCTTGTTGATGACTTTATCCTGAGAGCGATTCACCGCCCTCTTTGATTCCTACTCCGACCTTCCCCACCCTCACGGTCTAGTTAGTATCAGCTCGTCTAGCATCTGTCGTAGCTCCTTCAGGTTCATTGCAGTGTCTGTCGCTTTTTTCTTATCTCCCCGCATCACCCACTCCCACTCCCATCCCTGCCGGCATACTGTTATTCAGTTGCCCGCACTCTTTTTCTGTCACTCACGTTTCCAGTAATTCCATTAAGTCGTTTGTGACTAAACACTAATCCAGTTATTTTCCTCACATTCCCTCCAGAGCTTTTTCTTTTTTCAGAGACTCGCTACGTCCCCTGCCGTTAAGCCGTTTTTGACGTCATTGGCATATCATAAAATATGTTTCAAGTATATGTAAGTCAATAACCCACTATACTTTACTGTAATGTATTGCCGTCTTGCAATATGTAAACTTATACCGCTTTCTGGTAAATCATATTAATGTACAGAGAACTGTATACATCAACGTAATGCATTTAGGCTTGAATTAGTATTATTCAAAAAAAATATATATATATATATATAAACCTAAACCTTTTTTGTGATGTGCATACGTGTCTTAAATGACTACTGTCATTTGAGACGCCACAACCTTTCCTAGCTACATCCGTTATTTCCCAAGAAGCGGTGCAGTAAAAGTGGCCGCTTTTGATGTCAGTTTGACGTAAAAAAAAACCGGTTTTACGTGTATATAAATGAATTAGTTTGCCAGACATAATGCAAAAAGACATGAATAATGCCGAGTTACTATACATTTATATATAATTAAAACTATTTTTGTGATGTCACAAACGGCTATTTGGACGGTACCGCTTTCTAGGACACCAGGGTGTAACCAATGATTATATATTATCAAAAACGGCTGCTATTACGACACCGCTTCTGTTGAAATACGTGGCTTTACTTTACCAAACATGGCTTAGTAACGTGATTCGAAGAAAAGTAGTTAAACTACGACCTACTATTCGAATATAAATTAATTCGTCTTAAATATTGTTATTATTATCTGTAATATAAATGAAACAAGACATATTACTAATAATTCTCTCACATTAACTCCCAAGATTGATTAATACGCGCCCATTTGCATTTGAGCAGCGTAATAAATAATAATACGATCCTGCGGGGCTGCTCATAAACAATCAATAACTTCCTGCCGGCATAATAAGGGGGCAGACGAAGAATGAGGTGTTCATTAGAGGGTAATTAAGACGCAGGTTATTACTCCGCAGAGGGCGCTTCCGGCACTAATTAAACAAACTAGCACTTCGCCTGAAGACATCTCCCGCAGTGCGCCCGTTTCTTTAACAATTTCACTTATAACTTAAAGCCCTCCCGAACAAGAACCCATCGGAATGCTCAACACCCCCGCCGTGCATATAAATAGCGGCATGTAAAGGGGTTGTGCTGCTTGGGATTAAAATTTGACGATGGGGTGATAATTAATTAATAAAATTGAATCTGAAATTATTTGTTGGACATTAGTTGTAAAATTTTAATTAGCTAATTATATCGTGGCATGGTTCCGGTTCATATGATCAAATATATATATATATATATATATATATATATATATATATATATATATATGTGTGTGTGTGTGTGTGTGTATATAGACCTTTATTAGCATTCTAGCAATCAAATAATTGTACTACAATTAGCTTAAATTAATTTAATTACAATAAAATATAATAAACCTACAATTTCCACATGACCGCTGACGACGGATTTATATCATATTTGATGATTTCTACAGAAATTTAAAAAAAAAATTATGTAAGAGAATAGAACCCATTACATACAAAAAAATCCTATAATTTCTCTAGAAATCATCAAATCAGATCAGCTCATATGATCAAATAAATCCGTCGTCAGCGTTTGATGTGGAAATTATGGGGTTATTATTTGCCATAGTATAGATACGTAAAATAAAACAAAAGTATTACCTTCATCTTTCTTCTGAAAGCAGGTAGATGTTCAAGTGGGCCGTGAGCATATTTTTATGTGAAAACGGGGCCGTAGTCGAAATAGTTTGATAATAAATCAATTAATCAAAACATATAATATCTGATCGATAAAAATTCCAAAACATACATAAATACGGGTGATATTTCGTCTTAATCTCACGATACTCTGAATACTTCAAGCATAAAACGCTGATGTGCTGAGAATGTGAGACTGCTCCATATAAATCATGATGTTAATTCAAGTCTAAGTTCCATGCGGGAACGGTGGCTGTTTGTGCTCGCCTTTTGCAGTTGCCACGCTAATTTTGGACCATTTGCTTATTAAAATCCGTCTTTATTTCATTATTGCGACTCTTTGTTCTGGAGAACGTTGCGGCGCTTGTTTATGACATATTACAATTACCGCCATGAAAATTTCACCGCCTCCGCATAATGAATATGTACTTGATTGTCTTTGGAAATTCAATTGCAGCGGAACCCTTTGAAATGGCGTCAGAAGTATCGAATTACTGGGGGGGTTGACGAAGTTCGCACCGTCTCTAATTAGCGCGAAGTCTCTGAAGATCGCGTCGGGTTTCAATTTTCGGGAGGGGCTTCTTTTAAAAAGATAACGAAGGTGGCGTAGTAGCTGGGAATATATGCGTGCACACTAAAGGGGTCGGAGTGCACCCGCGGGGGAAGTTATACTAATTAATGGGACACAAGGTCGCTAAATACGGCTCGAAGTATTTTCTAGAGAGATTATTACCGAGCCCCGTCGGTTAATGAAGATTTACACCCCAGCGCCGCTCCACCCCTCGCCGGCGCTTTCTTTCGCCGCTTATTTTTCAAGTCGTCACCCCATGTTTTATGAAAATGTGTGAATCCGCTAAAGGCGCGAGACGCGAATCTGGAATCAATTTATGCCGGCGATATTGCATATTTGTGACTCCCCGGGGACACGGCCAGGACCACCCACGCCCGATGTGGAAACCTCCGAACGCTGAATATTACATTGCATAAGATATACAGTTTATGTTACATTCACTCCGTGCATATATATCTTGGCTCCCTATGAAATTTCCAGCCCCTCAATATTTACGGCTATACCTATAATATCAATCCGTTTTATGACATTCGCGTTGCACTCGCATACTTGTATATGCAATCAGAATTCTAAATTGTATCATATTCTATGTTAATAATTTATTTACAAAATTATGCTACTACAAGGTACTAATGATTAATACTGTCGGTAATGCATGTTCTTTACATTTCTTCCCGTTTCAGTCTCTATCTTCTTAATGCGGTTGACAATCCATGTGATTAATATTATCTTCAATACTGCAGCCATAAAGATGTCTATTGAGTTACATCCCAGCCATTTTCTCAGATCCTTCAGCCATGAGTTTTGACGCATTTCGACGGATCTATTTCCTTGTATTTTCATTGGATTTCGTTCTTTCCTCATGACGTGCCCCAAATACCGGGTCTTACTCTCTTTAACTGTGAATAGAAAATCGGTCTCATTTCTCATGTGGTTAAGGACTTCGATGTTATTGATCCTCTGTAGACATGATATTTGCAGTATACGTCTGTATAGGTACATTTCGAAAGCTTCTTTCTCCATGCACGTGTCTATAGTCCAAATGTCACACCCGAATAACAGGCCTGGTAACACATAACATCTCAGCATCCTAATCCTTAGGCATGATACAGAGTTCCTTCATGTTTACGAAAGTTTTTCTTACGGTCTCATTTCTCATGTGGTTAAGGACTTCGATGTTATTGATCCTCTGTAGACATAATATTTGCAGTATGCGTCTGTATAGGTACATTTCGAAAGCTTCTTTCTCCATGCACGTCTCTATAGTCCAAATGTCACACCCGAATAACAGGCCTGGTAACACATAACATCTCAGCATCCTAATCCTTGGGCATGATACAGAGTTTCTTCATGTTTACGAAAGCTTTTCTTACTTGTTAGGTTTTTCAAGCGTACCATGAGCATTGTTGTTTTGTAAAAACGGGGCGGTAGTTGAAATAGTTTGATAATAAATCATAACATATAATATCTGATTGATAAACATTCCAAAACACATATAAATACGGGTGATATTTCGTCTTAATCTTACGATACTCTGTAGTGATTTATTTTGATTTAATCATATCTCATGTCGATGTGTTTGTCTTTTTGTGGTGCACTGGATTCTTAATGAGCAGGATCGCGCTCTTGTCCATATGGATTGTGGCTAGTACATTTTTAGCTATATAACTTCCGTCGCAGCTTGACGGGCTGCCATATATTTGGCTTCAGTATTCGCGTAAGCGATAGCTCTCTGCCTTTGTGAACACCATGACATAATATCGGACGCTAGTTTTTCTACATAGTCAGTAGTTGTGGAGCAAGTTTATAAAATGTCAGCTCCGGGAACAATACCGTTAGCTGGACTACAGGCGGGCGATAGAATATTGCCAGGCAGCGTGCTGGCCAAACCTATGTAGGGAGGCGGAAACGATCCGCGGGGCCTGTTCTACAGGATTGTAGCCTGGATTAGACGCCGCGGTATCCAGAGGTGTTACGTCGCTGGTGGAGGCACTGTTGCCAGGCAGCGCAGCGACGTCAATCTTGTGGCTGCGCTGCATGGAAACAGTGCCTCCACCAGAGGAACAAGAACAAGCGGACGAGCCACCAGCGACCCAGGAGGGGACGGTCACAAGCTGGAATGGCAGTCATCGCCAAACTGCCTAAAGGGAAGGCCCCGAGCCCTAATGAGATCCCCAACGAGATCATACGGCGGAACCAGCAATACCAAAGTGCTTCACAAATATCGCAAACAAATGCCTTGAGGAGGGCACCTTTCCCGCCAGGTGGAAGTCAGCTCGCCTGTTTCTCATGCCTAAGCAAGGGAAACCCTTAAATGAACCGGGATCGTACCATCCTCTATACATATTGAACGGGACGACGAAGGTGCTGGAGCGCTTGTTCGCGGATCGGATCATGGAGGGCCTCGTGACAACGGGCTCCATGATAACCAGTATACCTTCCCAAAGGACCGATCAATTAGTGATTTGGCGATCTGCGCGATAGTTACGGAAGCCAACGCATATACATGGAGAAGACGAGGTCACTGCGTGATGGCCACCATCGACGTGACCAAAGCCTTCAAATTACTGCCATGTGTGGCCATCAAACATATGAGGACACCAGAGACCCTACAGAACTTTGTCAGAGCGACTGGGAGGTTGTCCACCAGCTAGACTGTGTGGGGAGAGGTACCGCAGGGCTCTGTCCTAGCACCCCTATTATGGAATGCAGCGTTTGACAACGTGTTATGACTAGAACTTCGCGACTGGGGGTTGTCCACCAGCTAGACTGTGAGGGGAGAGGTACCGCAGGGCTCTGTCCCAGCACCCATATTATGGAATTCAGCGTTTGGCGACGTGTTATAATAACCCCTATTATGTAATGCAGCGTTTGACGACGTGTTATCACTAGAACTTCCGCCATTAGTAACCTTCATTGCCTTCGCAGGCAATATGGCCATCACCGCATGTAGTAAGAATTTGAAGGAGACAAAGGACAAATTAAGAAAGTCTGTTAATACCGTGGCCAACATTGGGCTCACCGTCGCAGCTGCTAAGACGGAGGTAGCCTAGCTCTCCTCCAAACGGGCAGACACCATAGGGGCAGGGGAACACAATCTTACTGCTAGGTACCAGGCACAGGATTACAATTTAAGGCACCTTCCCGGAGGCCAACCCTAGCCTTACGGCCCAGGTAATGGAAACAACAACCGCATCGAAGCAGCATTGTCGCAGGTGCTATCAAACATTGGTCGCCATGCTGTGGTGAAAAGACTTCTGGCAGAGGAGTACCTATATATCAACACCAGCTTGGACGTATTCCACCAAATCCAAACGGATCGCGGATAGGCTCAGGGGGGCGCTGCGTATTAGTGTATTCAGAATCACCTGGATATATATATATATATATATATATATATATATAGACTGTTGCCACCGATGCTGGCTGCGTCGCTACCTTTTTGTCCTGCGAAGTGGATACACACCCAAGGATCCACCCCATTCTGCAGGGGCGCCTACGCCGACTAAAACTAAAACTAAGAGTCGTCACCAAATTCTTAGAATAAAACAGAAATTCCAGCTTGATTTGCAGACGTAACACAATAAGACAACAGAGGCAAAGCAATAGACAAAAATGACTGACTGACGTGAGACGGTACTAGGGCGCTTAGTATGCCTAATGGCGGTAAATCTCCTAGTGACAGAACGGGAGTTTATTTAGGCGGTTGGTGCCCATACTTTGTGTCTGGTAAGGTGGAAAATGGATAGTGTCGGATTCACCCCCATTCTGCAGGGTCACCTACCGACTAAACCTAGCCTCAAATGCCACGATGGGGGCTTGTGCGCCTCAAAGCACTCCGAAGCCCCTTCTCGTTGCCCTTTGTTCTCGTCCGTCCCTGTCTCGTCATGCCTGGTGTCAGTTTCATGAATCATTGGCGTGCTCGTCTGCGTCTCCTGGCGGGGGAGGAGGAGGAGGCTCGAACCCCCCTGGTGCTTTGCCCCTATTAGTGTAATGGCGAAATGGGCCACGGCGTCCCATTTCTCCGGTGTTTGCACCATGACCTCTACTAGCCTGTCTGCCGTGGGCTTCTTCTCATATGCTTCCCCCACCTCCTGCCTCTCCCTCTCCAACGTTTGCGTTGCATCCTTAGCACCACTTTCGCAGTGCTGGTATACTCCGTTCGTCGCCTTTCCTATCCGCGCCAGGTATTGTTGGAAACGTGCCCGGTTAGTTTTTTCGCTGTCTATTGGTTGACCTCCTCGTCTTTCCGGTCTACCCACGGCTGGGTGCTAGAGATTAGCCGTCTTGTCCAGTCTCGTCATCACCTCTCCCACTTTCGCATCGCCTCCTCCTTGGTTTGATCCTTTGAGGACCTCACTGTCTGTCCCTCTTTCTTAAGTTGGTTGGGGATCCTCCTCACCTCCCTTTGGACATCCGTGGGCATTGCTGAAGCAACGACTGGTGTGGAGACTGTCCTGTACCATTGCCAACCGCATCAATGACAGCTTCTCTCTCATATATATATATATATATATATATATATATATATATAGCTGCAGAGAAGCTAGGACACGGACTATAATAGAGTGGTAGAGATGGTGGGATCCGACATCCAATGGGACATGGAGCAGACGTATATTCCTCCAGTTGGGACAGCTGATAGATAGAGGACACAGGAGGGTAGACCACTGACTGACGCAGTTGCTGTGCGTCCTCCAGGACGACCTACATCGTATAGGCAATGCGATGACACGAAGATACCAGACAGAAAATCCTGAAACATACTGTATGACTTCTACAGGTGGTATCTGGAGCGGACCAACTTGGAACAAACTGGGGGAATGAGACCTGACGCGGGACCAGCTAGGGACAATTATGCTGGAGATAGACGCAAACTTATAGCCAAGTTCTCTGAACTGGTAATAAAGCAGAAATGTCAATTTATCTGCAGACGTAACACAATAAGACAAAAGAGGCATGGTAAGAGACAAGAATGACGTTAGACGGTACTATGCCCAATGGCGGTCAATCTACTGCAGAACGGGAGTTTTTATTTAGGCGGTTCGTGCCTACAAGAAACGTGGGGTGAAACTGGCACTACATATGACTAGTCATGGTAACGGCCTTTCGATGATTTCACCTCATAGGAGAAACTAATCTGGTGTGCCATCCTTTTATGCCAGCTCTTCAGGGCGGTGGTGACAGTCGCATGGTGCATTATTTTAGCTGAATCCATTTCCTTACCTGCAGTTGGCTTGAACTGCATGAAATAGAGCTTGCTTCAACCAAATCCCACAGCCTTGGTAACCTCTCCCATCACATGTATACAGACAAATCGAGTCGACAACATCTCCAGACCCTTATCTAATGCAACGCCAACTGGAAAAAGTTTGTATTTGAGATCTGGTACATACAAAACGTCTACCAAGTGATTTTCATTCTAGTTGATTTCATGAAATATTTTCATATTTATGCAGCTCTTCTCTTATGTCTTGAGGTGGCCACCATCTCCAATGGGCTAGTAAATTCCTCGTGTGTAGTATGTAGTGAACCATTTCTTCACACTGCACATGAGTCAAGGACCCAATCCATTGATTTAATTCGCTCACCATTTGTCATTGAGAGAACCTCAATCACAAAACCTTTTCACTGAGGATTTTGCTTGTCATAGCTGGTGGTTCCATTTGCTTCGCTGTGTTTGTTCATTTTTGATATTCAGTGAAATAAGCAAATTGTCCTACATAAACTGTATTTGTGATTGGTCACACTGATTTCAAGGTCACCGAAGTATTCTTGGAAAAGTTTTGCTCTGCGTATCGCCGGATATCATCTTTTCATGTTGCCTGTGATCGGCCAATGCTTCTTCTAGATTATCTAGGTGTCCATTGGATCAGCGCTTTTCCCCCTTTGAGGTCGCGACTTGTCCCGCGCAGTGCCACTTTGTCTATCTACGCGTCCCTTCATTCTTCTCCTTATCTCATCATTGCGAATTTTATCTTTTAATCTCATATCCAACATCTCTCTCTAACGCCTTTTGGCAGGTTCGAGGTTGATTTATGCTATATTTCATCACCATTACTGTTTCAAGTCTATACGTAACTGTAGTATACACGTATCTTATACTTGCCGCTTGGTATTGTAGGGATTTTCGGTTCTTTAGGGGTAGGAGTGCTGTAATACAAATTATTGTCATGTCTATGTACACAAAAATGGTCAAAACACACCATGCATGACTTCATCAGCACATCTACAATAATCCCGCCATACCTTATAAATACCTCATTCCGCGTTCTATAAAATAGCGAAGTGTATGCACATGAATGTGAGTGTGTGCAATATAGTTTGGTCGGAATGTTAATTATGACGGCAATGACACATCACGGCGCGAATTCCGCCACTGCGCGCGATTCGATATAGAGGATATGGTGTGTGTATGTGCACCCCGAAATATCGAGCTCTACTTCATATTTGTTACATTCCTAACGCGCGGCGCCGGTGACAAATATGCATCATTCGAATTTTATCAATAATAATTCCAACTATTCGAACTCTCCCGCCCGCGTGCTCTTGCACACCTCATGCCGCCGCTCACAATCGGCTATTATTACAAAACCCGTTGCGGTTCATATACAAAACAATTTACGAATAAATGCAATGAAAATAGTTTGTCATGTTGCAATTCATCTGTTATTTTTTTTGTATCATCACTTGTTTGAATGCAACTTTTGTGAGAACATGATGATTTAAAATAACTAAAAGAAGGTTGCTGTAGACCATTTACGTACCACTATGAACACGGGGTAAACACAAGGTTAAAATAAGTGCCCAATATGGATCCTTGCAAAATGAAGATCTGTATGTAGAGTATATGTAGAGTGATAGCTAAAACTGGATGGCGTTCTGGAAGAACAGCGACCTCATCAAGTGTTACATCAACCTCTGTATATCATATTAAATAATGCATCATAGATATCAAGAGTAAGAGATGGGGGAATACGACAACGACATATATCACATAGTGATGATAAAGAAGACATTTACACATTATAATATGGATAATAGGGATAGGTGTCAAACGAATCAAACTAGCCAAAAACAAATGTATGTAATACATGTGTATTCTATAACGTTTACAAACTGTTTACCCATGTATAAGTGTGAATCCACCTATTAGCAATCTACATATCTAGATTACGATCTTATTAGATCTCATCAGTGTAGCTCAGCTAGTGAGAATGAATTCACACAATATCTCATGTGGTTATATACAAAAACGATACAACTAACCCGGTGATCCTGATGGCATGAGCATGTTGACGATTATTACCGTATGGGTGTGCATTGCTAATTGATGTGGTAATACATGCGTAATCTATAACGTTTACAAACTGTTTACCCATGTATAAGTGTGAGTCCACCTCTTAGCAATCTACATATCTAGATTACGATCTTATTAGATCTCATCAGTGTAGCTCAGCTAGTGAGGATTAATTCATACATTATTTCGAGTGGTTATATACAAAAATGATACAACTAACCCGGTGCTCCTAATGGCATGAGCATGTTGACGGTTATTACCATATGGGTGTGCATTACTAATTGATGTGGTGCCGCCAGATGGCGTTTAACTTTCCTCCTAGGAGGTTAGTTGTATCATTTTTGTTTACTCATGATTTAATAATTGTTTCTTATAAAAATAATACCAACATTAATTTCTAGAAATCAATAAATACCAATCTATGATGTGTTATGTTTTTATAATTTTCATTATTAATTCCAATGAAGTTTTCTATAAAACATTCCGATTTCACGCCCAATTTGTTTTCGGTCTGCCCGTCAAGCCGTGTGATCCTCGCGATTTCCATCGACAACCGACCCTAATCTCTGTCGGTGTCCTCCCCTTCCGCCCCCCCAACCCTAGTTTTTCTTTGTTTTCTGTCCTATTAATCCGGCCCCAGGGCCGTTGTAAATTAAAAATTCCGCGAAAAATAAAGTGGCGTCTCGGGCCCCTCGCGCTCCTTCCACTTTTAAATTTCGAACGTTTCCCATTACAAGTGACAATATCCTCGGCGTTTCATTCTTAACGGGGTTGTCGTGAAAAATCTTGTTTCATTAACTGGCTTTGAGGGTTGCCGGGAAACAAGCCGCGCGGCGACCCAGAAAGCTCGCGCACGACGCCACCCCCCGCGCGCAGCACTTGACAACGCGACCGGGATGGTGCATTAATTGCGGACGTGTGGCGGCACCTATTGCGCGGATAATTGCATATTGAATTAAAACATTGATAACGTTGTGACCTGTTTTGGGCACCCTAAATATTTTCAGTTTTATTTTATTATATTTTATCATGTTTCCACTCGCAGTGGATATCATGTATAAATATTAGAAATGCCTGCTCGAGCTAAAATCTACCCAGATACATTGGAGAACGGGGGCATATTTAAGTATGCAAACATATTCCTCTGCCTTTCCGTTTGATTTTGCTGCTTTTCCCTCGGGCCTAGAGCGTTCTCTCGCTTGCACCCTCCTAATAAAGAACGCAAGTATTACGAAACAGTGTGTGTAACTACAAACAAATGGGTATAGATTCTGTTGAAATTCGGGGAAAGTTCGTTATAAACAATGCATGTAGAAAAATAAATTATAAAAAATAATAAAGTTGAAAATTCTACATTTATGATAAATAAAATCAACCTTGATTTGGCATACCTATACACAAACAAAATAAATGTAAAGATCGTGTTAGACAAGAAAATTTTTTAGCTCAAAAGTTGTTCGAGAAATGAATTCATATATCCTTCTCCCATACAATTGGTCCTTGACAAATAGAACGCGTTATATTTTTCCATTCGATCTACCATCCAATTCAATATTTCAAATAATTCGCATCTTGACTAACTTTTGAGTCAAAAAATTGTCTTGTCTAAAACGACCTTAACTCAACATAATAAACAGGTAGAAATAAAAAATTATAAACAAGTTGTTTACAAAATTCTAGACATATATAAGTGTGAAACCACCACTTAGGAATCTACATATCTAGATTGCTAAGAGGTGGGTTCACACTTATATATGTTTTACAGGATTGGCCTTGTGCTGATATCTCAAGCACTTTATAAGAATATTATTTTATAGAGGGCACCACTCGGTGATCCTGATGGCACGAGCATGTAGACGGTTATTGCCATATGGGTGTGCATTACTAATTGATGTGGTGCCGCCAGATGGCGTTTAATTTTCCGCCTAGGGGGTTAGTTGTATCATTCTTGTATATAACCACTCGAGATATTGTGTGAATTCATCCTCACTAGCTGAGCTACACTGATGATATCTAACAAGATCGAAATCTAGATATGTAGATTGCTAAGAGGTGGATTCACACTTATATATGTTTTATAAGATTGGCCTTGTGCCGCCAGATGGCGCTTAACTTTCCTCCTAGGGGGTTAGTTGTAACAAAATTCTAGACATTGATAATAATAAAAAATCAACCTTTATTTGGCATACCCATACACACACAAAATAAGTCCAACTCAACAAAGTATTATCACATAGTACAATATAACCCTCGAACTTAACACAGCCCTCCTCTCACTATTCACTCTTCCTCACCCAGCCAGCCTTTCTTAATTTCTAGGCCTTTCCCATTCACACCTTTCTGCACTCCAGCACCCACTCTGCTTTGCCATCCTCACATTCGTTGCATAGATGCCACTACGTGTCACTAACGTTAGTGCACAATACACACGTGGTGTATTCTTGCCCAATCTACACTTTACTTCCTACCTCTTCTAAACCGCACCTCTCTCTTGCCATACATACGCCATACGTCCTCTCTTCTCTTCCCTCCCCTGGTTATGTAGCTTGGGGGTTTCTCCTACACCTACTACTCCACATAACCAAGAGTGCACGTGATCAAATACATTCTTCCCTTCCTTTCTTGTCACTCAACATCCCTCATTCGCACCCTGAACTCAGTGTAATTTGTCTAGGTAACTAAATCGAATTATTTAAATCCAGGGCGTAACTCTTGGGACATATACTGTTATTATTGTTTGACAAAAATAAATGTTACAAATCTACTACGGACTCGAAGGGAAGAGAGCGATGTTCCTTTTTCTTGAGGGTGCGTAGGCGGTATCCCCACTGTTCATCCAAGCGCGGCCTATGGCGGGTAATTTTGAACTATATCGGTGCAAACATCTTAAAATGATAATCCCAATATCACAAACACTCAGTTCCTAGACTTTACATTCCTCTAAGCTTTTCCTCCACCCACACCTCAAATATACCGACTTTACCTTACATCCTACCACTGTTCGCTCGCTGCTCTACTATTACATCTCATCCACACCTGTCACACCAGTCTATCTTCCCCCAACCTTCGCAATCTTACCTGAAACTTCACTACCCTTCCTGTCTACTACCAGCAGCACCATCATAGACGCCGATCTTTCAAGACTTAATAGATTCTTCTGATACCAGCCCTGTTCCCTTTCGACTATATCTCATTCTCACAATCCTCATACTTTCACTCCATACAACAATATTAGCTTTACACACGCATACCAGACCTTACACGAGATTATTAGGTTACCGTCGCACCACCTCTTCCATTTTTTATCGCCATTCTCACATTTGCGTGCTCCCACTCCAAATGCTTCCTAAATCTACCTCTGTAGTCGAATCAAAAGCCTAAATATTTAAAGAAAATTCACTTTCTCAATCATTCTTTCGTTCCATTTCAATTGTTTCGCTCTACCCACCCTACCGTTGTTTCTAAACAACATCCATTTGGTTTTTTTGTATTTGCTACTAGTCCCTTTTTATTAAAGTACCGTCACATTTCAAACATCTCTTCTACTATCTTCTTCGCCACAAGCACCACTCATCTGCATGTGCTAACATCCACACCATGGTTCCTCCTACCACAACCTTTCCTGCTTGGAGCGGGTAACACCTCCTCCAACTTATAGCTTATTACCACAAGCATTCTAAATGTTCCCGAAACTTCTCCACTCGCCCACGCTTCTAGTATAGGTGCTTTCAGGTTCTTAATTGTCTTTGTAGACGTCGCTTCTATCGAGAAGCAACGTCTACAAAGACAATTAAGAAACTGAAAGCACCTATACTAGAAGCATTGGTGAAGCTTTCGAAGCCATAGAGAAACCATCGGGTTTCTCTATGGCTTTAAAAGCTTCGCCCACGCTTCTAGTATAGGTGCTTTCAGGTTCTAAGTGTCTTTGTAGACATTGCTTCTCGATAGAATGGGCACTTGATAAACGGATAGATGCATTTGAGATGTATCTATATAGACAGCTTAAGCGTATATCCTAGGTGGAAAGAAAACACAACGACGAAGTATTTAGACGGATGAAGCAAAAGAAAAAACTGCTGGCCTTCATCAAAGAATGAAAGCTTTAGAATATAGTACACATCATGAGTGGGGACAGCGATATCAGATTTTTTGGCTCATCATCGAGGGGAAGATGAGGTAGAAAGATCTGTGAGAACAATGAAGAACTCGTGGCTTAAATAATGGTACGAACGGACAATCTTTAAAGCTACAGTTTCAAGTATAATCTTAGCCAGCTTTATCGCCAACTCTAGGATGGAGATGGCGTCCTAAGGAGAAGAAGACATTCTACGTTATTGAAGTCCTTTTTGGCATATAGTCAGTTAGGAGAATCCTCTTCTTGAGTGGTAGAGAGCCCTTATGAACCCATTGCATGGACTCCAGTTCAGTAGACTACCCAGGTCGGATTTCCAGTTACAATTCTATAGAAACAGTGGGTTAAAGCAATCTAGTCCTCCTCGGACATTTGTCGCCTATACAATTTCTGTTCGGGACTAACCAGTTTGGTGATCCGGCACTGCAACCCTGACTCACTTGATAGATGTGTAGTGTCACACCTCCGCTGTAAGAAATATATTGTTTTAGGCTTAAACAATGCTGAAAAATATTGAAAAAATATTTCCAAAGTGATTGTTGTGTTTCAGAAATTATGCGAAAGTTGCGAAGAATTTTGGTTAGAATGAAACTCTGTAGGCGCCTGGTGGTACAAACTACATAAAGGAAGTACGTGTAACTTTCATGCTTGTGGATAACAAAAGTTATTCTTTCAAAAAATACTTGCACTAATCGCTGATAAGGCTTTATTTCAACCAAAAATTCTTCTCAAATTTTTGCAATACAGCACTCACTTTGGGACTATATATATATTTCTCATCCTTGGTCATGCTTAAACAATTCATCTCTTACAGCGGAGCTTTGACCTAAATACGTCAAGCGCATCAGAGGTGCCACTGTCGTAATAACTTGCACTACAAAAAGAAATCAATAGATTGGACATTATTTATATAATCTATAATAATAATGGCCATTCAGCGTGTTGTATAATGACCAAGTATTTCAGTTTCTACTTGTAAAAATAGCCATTCGGTTATTGTAAAACAACCAAGATTTTCAGTCAATTTGTAAGAATGACCATTCGATGTAGTGTAAAACGACCAAGAATGTCAGTCGACTTGTAGGAATTGCCATTCGGCGTATTGTAAAACGTCTAAAAATTACAGTTAACTTGTAAGAATAGGCATTCGCCGAATTGTAAAACAACCAAGAATTTTAGTCAACTTGTAAGAATAGCCATTCGCTGTATTATCAAACGACCAAGATTTTCAGTCAACTTCTAAGAATGGCCATTGGGCGTATTGTAAAATGATCAAGAATTGTAGTCAACTTGTAAGACTAGCCCTTCGACGTATTGTAAAAGGACTAAGAATTTCAGATAAACTTGTAAGAATGACCATTCGGCGTATTGTAATATGATCAAGAATTTTAGTCAACTTGTAGGAATGGTCATTCGGGGTATTTTAAAAAGACCAAGCTGTAAGAATGGCTATTCGGCGTATTGTAAACCGACCAAAGAATTTCAGTCAACTTGTAAGAATGGCCACTTGGCATATCGTAAAAAATAAAGAATATCAGTCAAATTGTAAGAATGGTGAGTCGGCGTATTGTAAAAGACCAATAATTTCAGTCAACGTATAATAATGACTATTCGGCGTATTATGAAACGACCAAGAATTTTAGTCAACTTGTAAGAATAGCTGTATTATCAAACGACCAAGAATTTCAGGCAACTTCTAAGAATGGCCATTCGGCGTATTTTACAACGACTAAAGAATTTTAGTCATCTTGTAAGAATAGCCGGTGTATTATAAAACGACCCAGAATTCAATTTTCAACTTGTAAGAAGGGCCATTCAGCGTATTGTAAAATGATCAAGAATTTTAGTTAATTCGTAAGAATGGTCATATTGTAAAAGACCAAGAATTTCAGGGAACTTGTAAAAATGGCCATTCGTCGTATTGTAAAAACACCAAGAATTCTAGTCAACGTATAAGAATGACTATTGGGCGTATTATAAAACGGCCAAGAATGTTAGTCAACTTGCAAGACTAGCCCTTCGACGTATTGTAAAAGGACTAAGAATTTCAGATAAACTTGTAAGAATGACCATTCGGCGTATTATAAAATGATCAAGAATTTTAGTCAACTTGTAGGATGGTCATTCGGGGTATTTTAAAAAGACCAAGAATTCCAGTCAAGCTTTAAGAATGGCTATTTGGCGTATTATAAAACGACCAAAAATTTCAGTCAACTTGTAAGAATGGCCATTCGGCGTATTGTAATATGATCAAGAATTCCAGCCAACGTGTAAAAATCGCTATTCGGCGTATTGTAAAGCGACCAAAGAATTTCAGTCAACTTGTAAGAATGGCTACTCGGCATATTGTAAAAAATAAAGAATATCAGTCAACTTGTAAGAATGATCAGTCAGCGTATTGTAAAAGACTAATAATTTCAGTCAACGTATAATAATGACTATTCGGCGTATTATAAAACGACCAAGGATTTTAGTCAACTTGAAAGAAGGACTATTCGGCGTATTGTAAAATGACCAAGAATTTTAGTTAATTCGTAAGCATGGTCATTCGGCGTATTGTAAAAGACCAAGAATTTCAGGGAACATTTAAAAATGGCCATTTGTTGTATTGTAAAAAGACCAAGAATTCCAGTCAACGTATAAGAATGACTATTGGGCGTATTATACAACGACCAAGAATTTTAGTCAACTTGTAATAATAAACAATCGGTCTATTGTAAAAGGACCAAGAATATCAGTCAACTTGTAAGAATGGCCATTCGGCGTATTCTAAAAGACATAATTTTATTCAATTTGTAAGAATGGCCATCCGGCGTATTATAAAACGACCAATAATTTCAGTCAACATGTAAGAATGGCCATTCGGCGTATTGTAGAAGGGCTAATAGTTTCAGTCAACTAGTAAGAATTATAGAAATCTAACATTAAGCCAACAATTTAGCCTCGTTGTTAATAAAATAAAATTTTTACAAAATGACTTGCAACTTCTGACAGGATCTTTAAGATGAAGAATTTACCCGCAACCCCTACGTATAACGCTAATAGAGATTTTTTTATCATATATAGACATATAAAGGTTTATACTATTGATGATTAAGATAACACATGAATACACGCAAAGTTAATAAAAATCATCAATATTTATCATAAAGCTGTTAAAAATGTATGAAAAATCTGTAGCTGGCAACTCATAAGATTTGTCTACTCAATATTTTACGTCGCTGGTGCGCGAGATGGCAGGGGTGTAACGAAATCTGCATAAATCAAAAAATCTCTTTGTGACACGACAAAAAGCGTCGTTTTAAATGCAGTATAAATCCCAAATGCGGGTCGTGCGCGAGGGCGCCGCCGAAACCGGGGATTTCTCTGGTCAAAAAGCGAAGAAATATTTATGACGTTCGAGAGGCCGCCACTTAATGGCCTGTGAATACATTTTTGCGAGCGCGTCGGAACATGTGCTCCCGATACCCGCTCCCCCAGCGGGGGGGCGCGCGCTTAATATTTATAAAGCAGCCTGCGTCTCGGCGCCTTGCGCGCGTGCCCGTTTCCCGGTTTCGTAATATTTTTAAATTGAATCCATATTTTCAGTTAAAACGCGTTCCTTATCGGCGCGCAATGCTTCTTGTCGGCGGGCCCCAAGGGTTGCAAACACATTGCTTTTTGTGTGGATCGGCCGGATATTACACGAAACAAGGGTGGCATCCAATTGTTTGCATTTTATTCCATGTCAAGAAATTTAATAACGTAAATGTCCAGCAGAAGAATAATCACTGATTATTTATGTTTTGTTTAACTAGCACACACCAAACAGGCAATATGAGTTATTTTAGTATTGAAAGTTAACGTTTGATTTTTACACTCCTTGACACTTACAGGCATCTAATTAATTTATATTGTCAATGCGAGTGCTTAATAACTGAAGGACAAACATTAAATGCCATATACAACATTCAATTTTAAGCTTAAACCAGGTAATAACGTACAACTTTTTTGGATGAGCTCTTAATCATTGCTCAGTTAGTTTCGTGTGACTTATTTTCCTTGATTTCGAATGATTTGATATTTGTATCTTTCCAAGAAGATTATTTAATTTGACAACGTATATAATTGGAGATTTTAATACTGATGTTAGTAAAGATATATACTACAAAGAAAAACTAATTAATATAATGAAAAATCAGGTGTGATTCCTGAAACATCTCGTTCTGAACGTATATGGTAGTCATCTCATCATTTTGGCACCCCAGTTTATGGAGTATCTGACAACGTGAGTTCGAATTACAGTGTATTGTATTGATTATGTCCTGGACTTTCGATATCCATTCGTTGGTTTAGTGGTCCTTGAGTGGGCGGAGCACTCAAAGAACACAAAACCAATGGATGAGAAGTATATCGAAATTCCAGGACATAATCAATACAATATGCGTAAAGTTGGGCTCACGTGGCCAGATACTCCACACACTGGGGTGCCAAAATGATCAGATGGCTACTATGGGAAGAAAGAAGGAGTACCGGCAAACACCAATAACGCTGATATGACATCAAACGTACAGCAGGCGTCAACTAGTCCAGGTGGCACAAAACGGAGAAACCTGGAAGAATGAGAGAGGCTTGTAGCCAAAGCGTAAACAACGGCCGAAGAAGAATAATTCCCGCTAAGACCTCTTCTATAGATTCTTGAATCTAATTCATAGTCCATCTTAAAATGAATTCAGTTAAGATTGATTCTTGAAAAACACCTTCCTTTAGGACTAGCTCATGTCCTAAAGGAAGACGATTTACGAATCAATCTTAACTGAATTCACATGAAGATAGACTATGAATTAGTGATGGTCAAATGTTGTTTGTCAAAGTCTTGTTATTTTTAGATAAGGTAATACAATTCGATACTAGCTATTGTTGTCGTATTTGGTTGAATGGTTTAACCAAGTTATCTATCCCTTCCTCGTCGGTAAGTTTTATGAGTTCTATTGAAATATTGTCTTGTCCAGTGGGTTTACGCCTCTTGGGTTGCTATATGGCGTGCATCACCACTTTTCTTATTATCTCTGGTCTAATATCGCTGTCATAATTGATAACCAGTCCTGGTCTCTTATCTTCAAATAATTCGGTAATATATATATATATATATATATATATATATATATATATATATATATATATATATATATATCTCTTCAGTTTGTCTATTAGTCATTGCCGTTCTAACAGTCTGCCTTTATAGTTGGCCTTTACGTACTCTTTTATTATTATTATTATACATAATAAGTATTATATTATATATAATAATTATTATTCTATGGTTGTTTGTATATATGTCTTAACTTGCCGAGTGAATTAATATGTCAGAACTGTCCCAATTATCAGTTTTCGTTTCAAAGCTTCTGATGGCGCCATTTTGTATTTCAACTAATAAAATTATTCGTCTTCCCAAAATAGAAAATCCTCACGACATTGCCTAGAAAACGTATTTTTGATTGCTATAAATAGCAATAGTTATAGATTCAATAGCTAGATTTGTTGGTTAATACATAGGGTAGACCTGTAACTTAGCCTATGATTTGCCTGTTGTTTTAATAGTCAGATTTTTTTTGCTGTTAAATTATTCAGAGAGATATAAGACATTATCTCCGACTCCAGAAATAATTTACATAGATAGTATGATCGAGGCAGCTCATCCGGCTGACATTATTCCCCTAAAGTGAGCCTCCCTAATCTGCGTTGTTTTTTTTATCCCCGCTATCTCCGTTGCTCTTTTCTTCTCGGTCGGCGGGGGTGGCGACGGCGGCATCGGCCGGGGTCGTTGAGGATGATGTAACGGAAATGGAGGCTACCCCCGGTAACATCCGCTAAAGACTCGGCTGGTTTACCTATAAACTACCCTTAATTCCGACATCCCTCTAAATTACAATCCCCATTCTTCCAGTTTACTCTACCTACGGCGTATAAAAGAGGGGACCTCGCGCGCGGCGCGAGTAAATAACTGCCCCATTATGTTGCTGATAGAGGGACGGAATTAGGCCGTTTTTAAGACGCCCAAACGTGCAATATGTGCACGGATTTACATATACACGTGTTCATCGGGTAAAACGAATTGGCGTGCATGCAGAGAGAGACCCTCCTCGCCCGACTTTTATTTTATTGCTTGTAATTTTATGGTGTTCACCGGACAGATTTGTGCGGGGCCGGAAATTTAAATTCATGTTCATACATTAATAGAGCCTGTTACATGTTTACTGTCGGCTACACTGGCTTTCTCCGTTGTGGTTTAATTTAATATATATTAATATAAATTGAAATCAAGAATATGAATAGCATTTTTTTAATTAATTTGTATATATATATATATATATATATATATATATATATATATATATATATATATATTATATATATATTAACAAAACTGCTCAAAAATAAAGGAAGAACAAGGCAAGAAAGTTGGCAGCGGATAGAAATGAGTGGATCAAATTCTACAAACAATGAGGTTAGGGAAAATCAAATCATCGTCGATACATCATCGGGTAAAATAGGAAACGATTAAGAAAGAAAAAGAAAAGTTATTTATTGTTATGTTTCTATAACATTGTAGTATTTTAAGTTGGCGGTGAGTTGTAAATAGTATCTGCTGGTTTCTGTATATTATATTATAATGTTATAAGTTAACCATAGGTTGTGTAAGAGCAATAATTCGACGTATTGTAGAACGTCTGAAAATGTCCGTCAAATTGAAAAATTCATCGCATTTTACAATTCGCCAAATAGCCATTTTTACAATTTGACTGAAATTCTTGGTCGTTTTACAATACGCTGAATTGGCCATTCAGCGTATTGTGTATCCTTATAAGTTCACAGAACATCTTGATAGTTCTACAATACGCTGAATGGCCATTCTTATAAGTTGACTGAAATTCTATGTCGTTATACAATACGCCGAATAGCCTCCATACAAGTTGACTGAAATTCTTGGGCCTTTTTACAATACGCAGAGTGGCCATTCTTACATGTTGACTAAAATTGTTCATTGTTTTATAAAATGCCGAATGGCCATTCTTGCAAGTTGACTGAAATTCTTGATCCTATTTGGCATTTCCACATCACAAACCACAACAAAAATATACAAAAATAAAAATAAATATACAAATATAAATAAAAGTAATACTCCGCAAAAAAATACGGCCTCCTGCAGATTTTCACGCCTTCCCCATCGTCGCTTAACCATTCATTCAGCTTTCTGCAGTCTCCCTCTCACTCTGCTTTCACACCCTCACATTCTTCGCTAAGGTGCCACCACGTGTCGCGTCCCTTACTACACAGCGCACACGCGGTGTACCCCAGACCCATCCACACTTTCCTCCCTCTCTCGTCTGACCCACACCTCGCTCTTGTCATGCATACCTTGTCCTCCCTGCTCCACTCACCCCTGACTAATTAACTCGGGAGTTTCCCACGTACTTGCCACTCTACGTAGCCAGGGTTGTAAGAGCTCTGATTCATTCTAGTCTGCCGTTCTTGCCACTCATTATCTCTCAATTTCTCTCTTACCTCAGTTCCTAGGCTTCACATTTCTCTCCGCTTTTCCTCAGCTCACACCTCAGGCATACCCACTCTTTCATACATACTTCGTCTATCCTTTCTCCAAGCACTCTCCGTCCTACTCTTACACCTCATCCATACCTCCCGACCAGTGTTTCCTCCCCCAATTCCTGCAATCTTTCTTCATCTAACTTCACAACTCTTACACAAGACTCCGACAACATACTCATACGATTCGTCTCCTGCAACAGCACTGCTCTCGGTGTCGACCTTTCGAGATTTAGCAGACTCTTCAGGAGCAAACCTTGCTCTCTCTCTATCACATTCCACTCACTCAATCCCCACACTTCCACTCCATAAAACAGAATAGGTTTTACACACGCATCCCAGATCTTGGACGCCATTACGAGGTTATCGCCCCACAACCTCTCCCATTTCCTTCTCGCTATCCCGCAAGCCATTTTCGCTTTCGCTTGCATTCATTCCACATGCACCCTAAATCCTCCTCCACTGTCAAACCAAAAGCCCAAATATTTAAAGACATTCACTCTCTCAATCATCCTTCCCTTCCATTTCAGCTCTTCCACTCTACCCGTTCTAGGGTTATTCCTAAACATCATCCATTTAGTCTTCTCCACATTCACCACTAGCTCTGTCCTATCCAGCTACCTTCCCATTCTTTCCAACATCTCATGCATCTCTTCCACTCTCTTGGCTACTAATACTATGTCATCCGCATATGCCAACATCCACACCTTGGTTCTCCCCACCACGACCCCTCCAGCCTGTTCTCTCCTCAGCACCGCCTCCAACTCGCTTGTATATAGATTGAACAGGAGGGGGCTTAGCGGGCACCCTTGCCTTTCACCCACATTCACCCTAAACCTCTCAGACACTTCTCCATTCACTCTCGCCATTCTGGATCGTGTTATAATACGCCGAATGGCTATTCTTACAAGTTGTCTGAAATTCTTGGACCTTTTTACAATACGCAGAATGGCCATTCTTACAAGTTGACTCAAATTCTTGGTTGTTTTATACTACGCCGAATGGCTATTCTTACAAGTTTACTAACATTCTTGGTCTATTTACAATACGCCGAATGGGCATTTTTACAAGTTGTCTGCAATTCTTGGTCCTTTTGCATTACGACAAATAGACATTTTTACAAGTTCACTGAATTTCTTGATAGTGTTACAATACGCTGAATGTCTATTCTGGGTCGTTTTATAATACGCCGAATGGCTATTCTTACAAGTTGTCCGAAATTCTTGGGCCTTTTTACAATACGCAGAATGGCATTTCTTACAAGTTGACTCAAATTCTTGATCGTTTTACAATACGCCGAATGGGCATTCTTACACGTTGCCTGATATTCTTCGTCCTTTTGCATTAAGCCAAATAGACCTTCATACAATTTCACTGAATTTCTTGATAGTCTTACAATACGCTGAATGGCTATTCTGGGTCGTTTTATAATAAGCCGAATGGCTATTCTTACAAGTTATCTGAAATTCTTGGGCCTTTTTAAAATACGCAGAATGGCCATTCTTATTAGTTGACTCAAATTCTTGGTCATTTTATAATACGCCGAATGGCCATTCTTACAAGTTGTCTGGAATTCTTGGTTTATTTACAATACGCCGAATGGGCATTCTTACAAGTTGCCCGAAAATCTTAGTCCTTTTGCATTACGCCAAATAGACATGCTTACACGTTCACTGAATTTCTTGATAGTTTTACAATACGCAGAATGGCTATTCTGGGTCGTTTTATAATACGCTGAATGGCAATACTTACAAGTTGTCTGAAAACCTTGGGCCTTCTTACAAGTAGACTCAAATTCTTAGTCGTTTTATAATACGCCGAATGGCCATTCTTACAAGTTGTCTGAAATTCTTGGTTTATTTACAATACGCCGAATGGGCATTCTTACAAGCTGCCTGAAAATCAAATCTTAGTCCTTTTGCATTACGCCAAATAGCCATTCTTACAAGTTCACTAAATTTCTTAATAGTTTTACAATGCGCGGAATGGCCATTCAGGGTCGTTTTATAATACGCCGAATGGCTATTCTTACAAGTTGCCTGAATCTCTTGGTCCTTTTACAATACGCCAAATGGCCATACTTATAAGCTGACTGACATTTTTGGTCAGTTTATAATACGCCGAATGGCCATTCTTACAAGTTGTCTGGAATTCTTGGTTTATTTACAATACGCCGAATGGGCATTCTTACAAGTTGCCCGAAAATCTTAGTCCTTTTGCATTACGCCAAATAGACATGCTTACACGTTCACTGAATTTCTTGATAGTTTTACAATACGCAGAATGGCTATTCTGGGTCGTTTTATAATACGCTGAATGGCAATACTTACAAGTTGTCTGAAAACCTTGGGCCTTCTTACAAGTAGACTCAAATTCTTAGTCGTTTTATAATACGCCGAATGGCCATTCTTACAAGTTGTCTGAAATTCTTGGTTTATTTACAATACGCCGAATGGGCATTCTTACAAGCTGCCTGAAAATCTTAGTCCTTTTGCATTACGCCAAATAGCCATTCTTACAAGTTCACTAAATTTCTTAATAGTTTTACAATACGCGGAATGGCCATTCAGGGTCGTTTTATAATACGCCGAATGGCTATTCTTACAAGTTGCCTGAATCTCTTGGTCCTTTTACAATACGCCAAATGGCCATACTTATAAGCTGACTGACATTTTTGGTCAGTTTATAATACGCCGAATGGCCATTCTTACAAGTTGACCTTCTCGGTCTCTTTTTACAATACGCCGATACCTTAACTAATGTATTCGTCATTCAAGTCGATAACTTGATTGGTTTTTTGTCTTAGTTAGTACTGTGTACATTCTTTACAACGACATGACCTCTCGTTGTAAAAAAATGTGCACATTGTTCTACTTGAACTGTCTTTATGATTTTATCTATAAAAACAAAGTTTAATTAACATGCAATATAACTAATTGCGTAATTATATTTGTAGTTAATAATGTCTCTTAAACAAGTTTCAATTTTAATATCGTCGTCCTTTGCCGCCCTCCGGGGCGTCTATTTACAAGGTCCAACGTATAAATCTCGAACTGATAAAAGGGGTGAAACATATAAGCGTAAACAACGGGAGCGGGAGTCGGGGAATAGCGGGGGGGGGGGGGGTGCGACGTTGGCGGAAAGACTTGCTAGGGCAAGCGACAATAAATCAAGACTTGGATTTAATTAAATCTTGCATTGAAGTTACGCGGGTCGCCACTCGCCGCGCTGCGGTGCCCGACAGAGATAGGGCGAGCTCCTCTCACCCAGCTCGGTGTACGACGGTAGCGGCGACGGGTGGTTCGATATATAAACTTATTATTAGGACACTCTCTCTCCACACCAAGACTTCACAGCGTCCCGGCCCATTATGATTGATCGCGCTTATATATCCCACCCCAGATCAATATTGAAAACTTATAAATCAACGTTTTCAATTTATGCAGGCAAATGTGGTTGTAATTATTTTTTGCACGCAGCACGTAGCACCAGTCGGTAGTTTTCTTGCGAGGCTTTAATGAATAGCCTCAAATGTTGTACCAATCGGCACATTCATCTTCCGGCTCCCAATTGTTAACTTGTTCTCCGAGTCGTATATCATTCCGGGACCCCGGAGAGGATGATGCATCGCCGAAAATTGTGTTATATATGGTATCGCGTTTGCTTGATTCTCAACTGTAATCTCAATTCTATTATATACAATCCGTTTTTTCATATATATTATATATATATATATATATATATATATATATATATATATATATATATATATATCCACATATATATATATATATACATATATATTTGTATATAACCTATTGCGGTTATAAAATGTAGGCAATGAAAGGATTTTCAATTTGCCACACTTGTTAATCCAGAATTCTTACTAACTGCTAATTTTTAATCTGGGGCTGTGCGAGAGCGCATACAACTCTAGATTTGAATGAATTAGAAACCAAATTTATATTGTATCCTAGTTGTTACGCCACTGTACACTGAAATCGCAATTAAAACAATTAAGTTCCGTATGATATTCCATGTGAAACATTTTTATATCAGGCAGTCGAACCTCCCCCATCGAGTTAACAACATTCCGAAACTTTAATGTGTCTCCTTTGGACATCCCTAATTCGCCGCGGGTCGAACCAACTGATATATTGAAATTGGCCCGAGGGTCGCGCTTCTCGTGTACGCTCCATGTTCCTTTTGCCTTTTATTGCGGCTCGTTTTTGTCCCCTAAATATTACCCAGGCATTGATTTAAAACTATGGTTTTAAAAGGGCGCCCCCGCTCTTCTGGTGGAATGGCAGCGCAAAAAACGTATTTTGCGGCTATAAATTTTAATAAGAAAAAAGAATACGACGTTATAAAGCCGTTTTTACTGCTGCAATATAAGATAACTGGTGGCAATTCTTTGTAGTATGCGTCTCAATTTGTTCAAAGAATGCTGGGTATTGAATCGAACTTTTATATTTTAACAAATTAATCAATTGATTTAATAGATTAATTCGGTGAAGCAATATAAATTATTATCCTTGATATAATAGCAGCAGATTATGTCAGATATCGCCGGCCGACAAGAGTAACGGGACAACTCAAAAAATATCCCTTTGAGAATATCACACTTCAAGATTTGGTGTATTGGAAAATATTAATTTGTAACTACATATTTGTTTGCACTACAATTGATTTATATGCTTCAGTAGATGACCACAATAGTCTTACTATTATTATTATTGTTCTGAATTATTATGAAATGCGAGACTAACGTATTATTATCAAACCATACTCAACATGTATGGTTTGATAATAATGCGCCCTCGTTTACTCTCGCAAATCATAATAATTCAGAACAATAATAATAATAGTGAGACTTACGACCTCACGGGGCACCTATTGCAGCTAGAGATGTCCCACTTGTCACATATCGACTTTGAAATGGTGAATCCTGAGACTACTATCTCACTATTTTTGAGTTGTACCTAGAAAACTAGTCATTTTTGAGTTGTTCCGTTATTCTTGCTGACCAGCGGTATGCAAAATAATCATTTTATACTTTCTTATTTATTAATATTTACAAAAAGAATTAAATATAGTTTACTGTAATGTTAATGAGTTATGTCAGAACATGTAGAATTTATTAATGAATACTAAACTTTAATTTATTTTATTATAATCGAGTTTCTTGCAGATGTGAAATTACAAAAGCCCGGGCCGAAATTTCTAGATTTTTAGCATATAAGTAGATTGTTAATTCTGCAGGGTTACTATTTCGTAGGTGGCTATTGTCTTTACCCATAGAGATTTAGGGCAAAAACCTTTATTTGGCATAACAATCAGCAAAACGTGGAGAAGATAGCCGAGCAATAAAATGCCGTACTTGCCAACAGCAAGGGTCGAGTTCAAACCTCGATGTCGCATTTTCATGACTCTTAAGCTGTTTTCGTTTATCACTCTGGGCTTCGATATGTTGAGTCTAGCAGACACTTCATAAAGGAGCCTTGCTCACTTTCGAGTCTATCCCACTACATACAACAATACAGATTTTACACCCTATTACTTTTTTTAATTTTTTTGCTTGAGGTGTGTAATTTTCGACACCCGGAAGCCCGTATAGGCAGTCACCACTAGGTAGCGCTGAATTCCGGCCCTTTAGGGCCGACCTACCAGCTGAACCCCACATCGGTCCATGCCCCTGGCTCGAGAACGCGCATTAATTCCTTAAGCCTGTGTAGGATTTTTCCCCCAGCTATTCAGCACCGTCATGGCGCTGCTTCCCTTGTCGTTCTCTCTGTTCCCTGATTATTTCGTCTATTGTCACCGTGGCGTGTCCTTAGATGTCTGACTATGAGCTTGGGCTCTTGAGAATTAGGCCCACCATGCTGTCATTCTGCGTATCCAAGACCGCCCTCGGTACCGTCTACCACTCGGCATTGTCTTTGTCTATGTCAGCAGTACCATGGTCCTTGCTCTGGCCTCCCGGGCGCTCACCACCTCTTGGTATCGTTGGACTCTTTCTTCGACCAGATGCTCAATAGATGTTTGATGTTTGATTTGAGCATCATCACCGTGACATGTCCTTAGATGTCTGACTATGAGCCTGGGCTCTCGAACATTAGGTCCACCATGTTGTCCGGAGTCATTCTGCGTATCCAAGACCGCCCACGGTGCCGTCCACCACTCGGCCTTGTCTCTGGTGTCTGACCATGTCAGCAGCCACCGTACCATGGCCCTTGCTCTCGCCTCCCGGGCGCTCACCACCTCTTGGTATCGCTGGGCTCTTTCTTCGACCAGATGTTCATTGAGGTGCATACCAGCGATGACCAGGGCTGCTTTCTTGCACACCGTCCGGTATCCCCTTGCTACTTATAGCGCGCACCTACGTTGTACTTCCGCTAGCAGATCTCGGTACTTGTAGTACTTGTGGTTCGCCCGTGCCCATGTCGGTGCACCTTCAAGGTTAATGCTTTCGGCTACCCTAGCCAGCATCAGGTTTTTTTTTGCTCTGGTCCCCTGGTGTTTGGAATGATTCTTATCACAGTCATCATGCACTTGGCTGCTCTTCCAGCAACCTCTTGTATCAGGCCTTGTCGAGCCGCACCGCTTTCTTTCGGCATCACCTCCATTTCGCCGATCTGAGAAGTTATCGTTGGTGGCCCTCTTTCTACCGATACGAAATACCGCCTCCGTTTTATGGTCGATTACCTGAAACTGGTTTTCATCCAGCCACCTCCTTACTCACTTTATACTTTGCAGGCTATTACTAGGTTACCATCCCATTTTGTCTTCGTTTTCCTCCAGGCTATTCTCCACTTTGCTAATACCTGCTCCAAATGCTTCCTAAACCCACCTCTGCGGTCCAACCAAAAGTCTCAATACTTAAAACAATTCACGATTTCAGTGATTATTCTCTTACATTTTATCTTTTACACTCTACTTATCCGTTCTGGATAGTTGGCTGGAGGGTAGCATAGCTACAAACACTTAGGCCTCAAAATTAGAAGACTGACATGAGTCTTCCAAGTGGTGGACTTAACTTAGGATCGAGTTCTGGTGAGAATATTCCATAGCCAGCTCTCGGCTTAGTTTTGGATCCATCAGTATACATGGTTATGTTGGCGTCTTGTGGGATACCATCCATTGTGATGATGGTCTGAAAATGTTTGACAAAACTGTATTTGGGTAAAATTCTGTCGCACTTACCTTCTATGAGGGGGTCTAGTTTGATAGCTTCACTCAGTATGCTCCTGAATGATTCTACCTTTATCATGCCACAGGTTGAGTGAAGATAGCTTAATGCTGTTTTTGCTGCAGTCTCCCTTATAAGAAGGTCGAGTATTGGAGGTATTATTTCATCCTCTTGGGTTGTTATAGGATGTGAGGATCCCTTTCTGGCAAGCTCATCTGCTATTTCGTTCCCCTCGATGCCACTATGTCCTTTGATCCAGCAGAGTTCTAGTTTGTTATTCTTAGCCAGCTCCTCCAGGCTGTGTAGACATGAATATAGCTCGTTCGACACAAATGTGTTGGCATTTAGTGCGTTTTGAGCTGCTTTGCTGTCGGTGAGTATTTAGATATGTTTATCCTTAATATTCCATTCAGCTAAAATTTGAACACACTTTAGTATTCCTGTTAATTCAGTTTGGAAGACTGATGTGAGTCTTCCAAGTGGTGCACCCATCTTGAGATCTAGTTCTGGTGAGAATATTCTATAGCCAGCTCTCTTCTGAGTTTTGGATTCATTAGTATACATGGATATGTTGGCGCCTTGTCGGTGTCCATCCATTGTGATGATGGTCTGAAAGTGTTTGACAAAACTGTATTTGGGTAGAATTCTGTCGCACTTACCTTCTATGAGGGGGTCTAGTTTGATAGCTTCACTCAGTATGCTCCTGTGTCCAATGATTCTACCTTTATCATGCCACAGGTTGAGTGAAGATAGCCTTAATGCTGTGTTTACTGCAGCCTCCCTTATACGAAGGTCGTGTGGTTGACTCAACCTATCTACTCTTATTTCTAAACATCAACCATTTTAACCCTTCCGCTCTACCTATTTATTCTTATTTCTAAACATCATCCATTTGGTTTTTTCATTTAGTAGTGATACAAACCTTCTCGCATGCAGTTACTTTCCCATTATTTCCAATATCTCTTGCAGTTGAAGCCACGAGCACAATATCTTCCGCATATTCTAACATCCATACCTTGGTTCTCCCTGCCACAACCTCTCCTGCTTGTCATTTCATTAACACCTCTTCCAACTCACTCGTTTGAATAGGAGATGTCTTGGAGGGTATTGGCACCTTACTTCCACATTCATTCTAAATTTTTTCCAAACTTCCCCATTCACTCGCTTTTCCTGACAACTCTTTGCATATCATTCTCACTTAATCCAACTCTTCCATCCCTAACCTTGTCGTACGCTGCACTAGTTTACCCCTAGGAACTGAGTCATGTGCTGATTTCAGATCCACAAAACCTCATAGATTCTCGCTTTGCACTCTAGAACTTCCTCCATTCTTGATTTGCACTCTAGAACTTCCTCCATTCTCGCTTTGCACTCTAGAACTTCCTCCATTCTCGCTTTGCACTCTAGAACTTCCTCCATTCTCGCTTTGCACTCTAGAACTTCCTCCATTCTCGGTTTGCACTCTAGAACTTCATCCATTCTCGCAAGCGTGAAAATCTGCTCCGTCGTCCCTATTTGCTTTCTAATCCCATCCCCCCACTTTCTGGCAGAAACCTTTTTATGTATATTTCCGTCTGTTTTTCACCATTGTCAACATTAGCCTGTACCCCCGCACCCATTAACGTAATTCTTATAATAATTTATTAACATACCATTCACAGATTACAGTAATTTAAGAAAAGATATATAAAATTATATATTTTGGTTTGTTGGTTAATTCCCCTTTAATTTTTCAGCTCTGAGATTGCTCCTCTTTATGCACTGCTCACACTCACGAACCATTCTTTAGGCACTTCTGCCGCTTTACTCTACACCCTATTGATGCACTATAACAGTTTATCCCTTCCCTTTACTGACAAGACTTCATTCCGACTTCTCTCGACGCCTTTCCCAATTTCAGCTAATCCAGCATCACATTCAGCTCATTCCGAGACAACGCCTTACATCCTACCACCAGGTTTGAACCCAGCGACACATCTGGACTCAAAATAGATAAAAGAAAGATAGAAAAAGTGCAAGCATAGGCTAAATAGAATATCTCCCGTAAGTGTGGATATGAGTTACATCTAGATGGTGTCCAAGCTACTCCTTTGCTATATGTACGGTGCATCGCAGTGCTAATATCGACTCAAAATAGAGATATGGCAAGAATGATACAACTAACCTCCTAGGAGGAAAGTTAAACGCCATCTGGCGGCACCACATCAATTAGCAATGCACACCCATATGGCAATAACCGTCAACATAGTCAACGTAGCGCCCTCTATGGAATAATATTCCAACATAGTGCTTGAGATATCAGCACAAGGCGAATCTTTAAAACATATAAGTGTGAATCCACCTCTTAGCAATCTATATACCTAGATTTCGATCTTATTAGATCTAATTAGTGTAGCTCAGCTAGTAAGGGTGAATTCACACAATATCTCGAGTAGATTCACACTTATATATGTTTGATAAGATTGCATTTGTGCTGATATTTCAAGCACTCTGTTGGAATATTATTCTATAGAGAGCACTACCCGGTGATCCTGATGGTATGAGCATGTCGACGGTTATTACCATATGGGTGTGCATTGCTAATTGATTTGGTGCCGCCAGATGGCGTTTAACTTTCCTCCTAGGGGGTTAGTTGTATTTTTGTATATAACCATTCGAGATATTGTGTGAATTCACCCTCACTGGCTGAGCTACACTAATGAGATCTAATAAGATCGAAATCTATATATGTAGATTGCTAAGGGGTGGATTCACACTTATATATGTTTTAGAAATGGCAAGCTAAGGCCATATATAAAATCGCTGTAGATCCGCTGTCGAGATGGATTTCACCTGGATGGTGTATGCTATATGAACCGTGCATCACAGAGCGACTCATAGTGACTCAAACTGTCCTAAAGGCATATATATGCCATATAGAACATAGAACCGGTGTGGAGATGGGTTGCACCTAGCTGGAGTCCAAGCTTCCCAATTGCTATACGTACAGTGTGTCACAGTTCCGGTTCCATTATAGTCCTCGCCATGTTTCTACGACTCCTCTCCCATTCTGCTAGATTTATGTTGATTTTCGCTCCTCTTCCCTTCTAAATCTTCCACAATCCTTTCTCCGACACACACAAAAGATGCTAATTATCCACCTTCTGGATCTCCTCCACTTTTTTCCTTTTGCACACACTCTCACAATATTTCTTCGCTTGCTTGTCCCTCTTCAACTCACGTCTTCTATTCCTCCTTCGTCGCCATAACGTCTTCTACTTCCTACATTTCTCATCAAAACAGCTATCCCCCTTTTTCCGCCTCACTAACGCAGCCATCATCACCTTAACCAACTGTATCGAGTGCACCTCCTTCCACTTCACGTCCTTTAGCTTTATCTCATATATTCACAATTCCGGTTCACTACATCCTAACCCCTTCCATTTCCTCTCCTCGTTATTATTTCTCTTGTACCCTTTCACAGAAATCTATCACAGAATCGCCTCCGTGGTCGCAGAACGTCTTCGTCCCTTCCAAGCCCCCCTTCGTATATCCAATCCAACCAACCCACGCCGCCTTTCTCACCCATTGCATCCATTCTTTTCTTTGTAATTGATAAAGTTGCCCTGCTATCTCCCTCACTCCCATTACAATTCTTCGATTGGCCCTCCACATCCTCACTTGTTTCTTCTTATATTACAGTACAAGCTCTAGATAATTGTAAATATCATGTAGCAACCTTCACGTCTCCAAACGCCATACGTTTTTTCCATGGCGTTTTTTGTGTCCTGAGAATGCAATCACGACTCGAATGGAGCCATTTTGTAGTAGAACATATGGTACACTTTATGACGTTCGTTCGTTTTCGGGTCATGTCGATTGCAAACCAAAGCCTGAATATTGTCACTGTCTCAAAAATTATTCCCGACCATTTCAACTCTTCCCATCCTACTCTTATTTCTATACATCATCCATTTAACATATATAAGTGTGAACCCACCTCTTAGCAATCTACATATCTAGATTTCGATCTTATTAGATCTGGCCAGTGTAGCTCAGCTAGTGAGGATGAATTCACACAATATCTCGAGTGGTTATATACAAAAATAGTACAACTTACCCACGAAGAGGGAAGTTAAACTCCATCTGGCGGCACCAGATCAATTAGCAATGCACACCCATATGGTAATAACCGTCAACATGCTCATGTCTTCAGGATCACCGGGTAGTGCTCTCTAGAGAATAATATTCCAACAGAGTGCTTGAGATATCAGCACAAGGCCAATCGTATAAAACATATACAAGTGTGAATTCACCTCTTAGCAATCTACATATCTAGATTTCGATCTTATTAGATCTCGTCAGTGTAGCTCAGCTAGTGAGGATGAATTCACACAATATCTCGAGTGGTTATATACAAAAATAGTACAACTTACCCTCGAAGACGGTTATTACCATATGGGTGTGCATTGCTAATTGATCTGGTGCCGCCAGATGGCGTTTAACTTCCCTCTTCGAGGGTAAGTTGTACTATCATCCATTTAGTTTTTTATACTTAGTAGTGATACTAACCCCGTCTTATCTATGTACCTTCTCATTCTTTCCATCTCTTGCATATCTTCCAATCTTCCACTTTCTTGGCTGCGAATACAGCATCATCCGAATATGTTAACGTTCATATCTTGGTTCCTGCTACAACCTATCCTGCTCTGTCTCTCCTTAACACCTCTTCCAACTCACTTGTGTACAGAGTAATCCCAGCCTTAATTACAGAAGGTAAGCAATCGTTTTCTTCTTCATGGGAATCCGCATCGTATATATATATATATATATATATATATATATATATATATATATATATATATATATATGTATATATACGTTTACATTTTCGACCACTTTCATGCCACTCCTGGCGTATGGGTCACTTTTCTCTGCCTATAGTGGTGGTAACTGGCACTACAGGTGGACCTACACAGTTTAGCGTGGATTCCGAAGTATATATATATATATATATATATATATATATATATATATATACTTAAAAAGAAAAGAAGAAGAAGAAGAAGAAGAAGATATATATATATATATATATATATATATATAATATAGATTATTGGGAACCAACGAGGGTAGTAAAATAAATTACATATAGGCACATTGTAAACTATCCTGATGATGATGATATTGATACTTTATAAAAGGAGTTTTACTGTCCTTGAGGATTCCCAATAATCATTTATACCTACCTGACTTTCATATCATATATACAATATATTTAATAGTGTGATATAAAAGTAAAGTGTGTCTTTGGTTCATTATCAATCCAGTTTCAATTAAATCCAACCAAACACATTAAATATAGCACAGCATGAAGTGTGAAAATGAAAGCGCCGAAATTTGGAATCATAATAATATCGCTTGCGAACCAGCAGGAATGGAGGGTGAAAAAAGTAGGGTATTTATATATACTCTGTTAGGAGCAGCTGTCGCAAAGCAGCTGTTGCCGACACTGCGTTAAGGCGGGCTTGGGCTCCCGCCCCCGCCGCACACTGTGTAACCTTTAAACCCTTCATATTCACCTCAAACCCCAAATTTGAACAACTCATATTAATCCCAGCAACAATACAAAAACACGCAACACACTTTCTATAGTCGTACAAGAGAATATTTTATTGCTCACCATGTTTATTTTTTGTTAATTATGCTTGGATTACACAGAAGAAGCGCATGCAGGAATATTGATTGAAATTAATTATTACGTTCATATATATATAATTCAAAATAGAAACCGATATTGCTAGCTTATTAGGATGGTGCACTTAGTTCAAGTACACTTTACTTCCTTTTTGCCAATATTATATATATATATATATATATATATATATATATATAAATATATATATAATATATAATACGTTTTTTCCCCTTGTTATTTCGGTTTTTCTTTTCTTCGTGTTTGGTTCTAAAATATACAATTCTCTCTCTAGTCAGCCATAAATGTGTAATGAAATAATTATATATAATACTTTTATTTTTCTCTAAATATTTTCTTGGTACATTTTCTTGTAACGGTAGACAGCCCTCCGGTGCATAATCAGAATATATAATTTAATATCACTAATTAAACACTTATTTGCATTTCTTTCTAAAGTGCCGGCGCTCGGTCGGCCGAAAATAAGAATTAAAAATTGCAAAAATTAAAAAGATTATGAGGGGATTGAGTGCAGATTGTGTGCGAGAGAGGGTGGCTGGGGGGCTGCGTTGGCTTCTCGCTCCCCGTCTAATAAGGATAAATAACAAGGATAACAAACAAGGCGGAATACAATTATGCACGGCCGGAATGTTCGGAATTCTTAACGCGCCCATTCTGTCGCCTTAATTAAAAAGTACCCCATGTTCCTGGCAGCGGACCACCGCGAGCCGTGCTGTTATTGTGGAGGCGCCGGGCCGGGTGTAATTCCGCTGGTCAGACGCTCATTCTGGCGGCCGGCGGTTAGACGCTGCGGTAGCTTAGCTATAACATATGTAAACTACATCGGGCTACAGTTTTAAAACCAGACAAAGAATTGTGGGACTCGTGCTTATTTCGACTCGTTTTTTTTCGGGTGTTATTAATTTTCAGTCTTTGGATACTGGCCCTATCTGTTGGCGAGTCCGGAATTTCTCTCCCTTCTGAGTATGTGTGTGTGCGCTAGAATCGCCGCTGGTTATAAAGTCGTTGCCAGGCGACGCTCCAAGTCTGCATCGATACTGGGCCTTCATTCTCAGATTTCACACATTTATATTGCTAATCGTCTCTTGCCTGAACTTTTGGTGTTTCACACCTCATAATAAAGTGTCTCTATAGTTTCAGTATAACTAACTTACCATCAGAATAAAGCTTTATAAAAACACATTAATGATTGAAGAAAATAATAATTCGCTCGCTTATAGAGAAGCTTGATGGCGGTAAACTTCTTCCTGGCTGGACAGTAATATCAGCAAAGTAATTTAAAAAAAACGTCTTTGATGTAAGCATACACAACTTTTAGCTGGGTTGTATAAAATTAGGATAACTTATGGAAATGTATTGTCTTGGGCCGATAGTTAATGAGAGAAGTATTCCCATCGCGATGAAACGGGGGCGATGAAGAATCGGCGGCTATGAAACGTCCTAGATCATTTTTATACAGTCTAAGAAAACTAGCAATTATATAGCATCGTTATAAAAAGGAAGATGATATGAATTTTCTCTGCTTTTCTTGCTGCTTTCCTCTTTTTGTACAGTTTTTTTTAAACTAAACTAGGTGTGCTATTAATTTTTATATTAAAATAAATAAAAAACGCCATTTCTCGTTTAGAACATTGCGAGTTAAATATTGAGTCCAACTTAAGAACTTTTTTTAAAAAGAACTTTATTTGTCAAACGGAGTATGATTATAGATTATAGAATTATATCTTATATATTAAAAATTGTGCTGACTTATCATAAAGTTATTTATCTAATCCGTAACATCTATTTATTTAATGCGTCAATTATAATATTCTTGAAATATATTCATATTCAAGTTACCTATTGTTTGAGGACATATAACTTGCTGATTGTTTTTTTTAGGTAACTTGGCATCATGCGATAAAACCTGATGTATGAAACTCGTTCTTCTATATGCTATTTTTATATATTATTATACCAACATAAATACATGTATATTAATTCCCTTAAGCGATTTCAAGTTTTCTTTCGAATTGAAGCCCTTAAATAATAAAAAAAGTCCGGATTCTCCAATCCCGTTATTGGCAATCAGAGTGATACAAATATTAGCGAAGATCAAACGCGCGTTCATCTCTCTTGAGTCTCCTTCTGGTCAATCGGTTCCCGTATTGCCTGCGTTTTAAGACGCAACTTCAAAAGAACTTTGCATACACACAGACACATACAGAGGGAGGGAAGTGAAATATATGAATCCTTCTCGAGGGAAACTACATACACATACAAAAAAACGGAAACTACTACTACTATTCGGAATCGTACCCGAGTTAGGTAATAGTTTTGTGGAATAAAACGCTGACTATACTCGACGGACGTGATTGCGATCCGATTTGGCCAATGGAAACCGTACCGGTCGCGCGGCCCCTTCGTCCCTTATAAACAATTAGAAAACGCTTAGTTTTCGATCAATTAGTGCCGTCCGGAACAATCGCCGCGATCGAAACAATCGAGACAATTCCGGGCGCTTGATGGGGGCCGATTGTTTTGTTCCTGAATCTTTTCATCAACGCGCAGGCAATTAATAAGATTGAATTTGGCTGTGTGTGCGGAATTATGTTGCTGTGCATGCAGTTACACATACATATACACACACACAAACACTTTTCTTGCTGTCATTCAAGTCGAGGGCGCTTTTAAAGCGAGCGAACGTGCGGGGTGCGGGGTGGTGGCTGGGAGAGGGAGCTCCCAGTCTCTTTCATATATGCATATTCCGCTCCGTAAAGCTTCGCAGAAGCCGGTAAAAGCTCAGAAAGCCGGCTGAAAGCTCGCGCTGTTAATTAATAATTACTGACAAGTTGCTCTTCCTTTGCTGTGGACTACGGGCCCGGTATGTAGGGAGCGGCAAAGCGTCGGCTGCTCATTTTCTCGATGAGATGACGGCACTCGATATCAAACTGACCGTGCGATAAAATCGTAAAAGTTATAGATGACGCCGGAGATAATCTGCTGTTATGGCTTGTCGGCTGGTCATCTCTGCGTTCCAGGGAAATTGCCCGAGTAATCTCGTTGAGGAACCAATTTATTGGATGCGAGATGGCCGTTTCTATTATATTTATTGCCCTATCGTGGCCAATATACGGAGTAGTTTTCTTATCGGTGTCGCAAAAAAGTGCACAAATGCCAAGGAATGGAAAACATTTTCATATCCCATTACCAAATTGATACTATATCATATAATAACCCTATAAATCAACGCACGCCTTTCCTACGTCTATTTAATCACTGGACATGAGAATAATGTATACAATATACAGTCGGAAGATTGGAATTATTATTTATATTATTTAATATTTGATAAAAATATAAAAGTCCTAACACTTACATGTAACGTACACGTACACTAACATACAGCAGAAGGGCCCGAACGTCGATAGCAAGCTACAGAATTGTAACAAATACAGTAGCTACTACTAATGTAAAATTTGTATAAAAGCCATATTTGTCTCTCATAACTATATTTTGTTCATTAAACTCGTGGTATGTGGGGTAATTTATTAATCGCCATTTATGTAATTTATCAAGGATCGGTAAAATTTCCCTTCCTATATAACAGGGACCTAAAACTCATCAGATGGAGGACCGTTAATGTCATGTTTTGCCGATTGTATTATATGGAGTCTAAGGCTGAATATTAAAAATATCTTCTATGAATAAACCTGTAGGCTTTGAGATGTGGCTGTATCGGAAAATATTGAAAAATTTGTGGACAGACAAGATAACAAACAACGAAATACTCGAGAAAATGGAGAATAATATGGTGGTATGGTATAAAAAAGAGAAAATCACACAACTAACAGACATAACTTACCGCTGGATGAAAACCTATCTAAAGCGCATGCCAGAAAGAAACAAAGATATGAAAAATTGGAAATTGAAATATCGAAGATATGGCAACTAAAATCAATTCAGACCACCCCAATCATAATATCAGCAAATGGCATCCACAAAGAACATCTTATAGAAATGGGAGTACCTACCAACATCATAATCGTAATGCAAATGGCAGCGTACTCGGGCCAACAGCTATAGTCTAGCTAAATGAATATCTAAAGCAAAGTAACTAACTTTGGAACCATGTTATAAAATATATCCGATTTCCCTTCATTAAATACCATTGAGAACCGTGGGGATAAATGACTATATTTCCAAGAATTTAAAAAACTACATAGTAGAAAGAGTTAAGAAATTCTAATATAGAGATACAGAGCTGAAATGTGGGATAACATATATAGACGCTAACTTTTTGATAAAATGCCTGTTTGTTTCAATCGGATTCATACATGAAACAGTTTAATGCAAATAGATATCTATTGTGCCCTCATTTCGGCAAAACCTCCAACATATAAAAATAAGTTTCGACCCCCATGTACTTTTCACATATTTTGATATTTTCATCACATATGTTCACATCTTCAGGTTTCAACAGAAACAGAAGTACACGTATGAACAGATACCTGTTGGTTTTAAAACAGCTACCTTTTCATACCTGTTTTTATATAAACAGGCATGTAATAATAATAACAAATTCTGACTTTTTTCTTAATGCAACTTAAAATACAGCAAAAAAAATATTATGCAAAATGAAAGAAAAAAATCGCTGGGCAATATTCAGCTGTTCTACTATCGAAACCCAGATTTACACATTTTATTATATTGTACCCTTTTTTGTCCTGTGAGATGGAATCTTCGAAACATACCCGTGCCTCTTCCACTAGGTGCTAGAGGCACGGATAGTGCGGGAATCACCCCGCGTTCTTTCCTGGGCGCCTACCGGCTATACCAAGAACTCACGCTCTACCCACTAGGAATCCGACCACCTACAGGCATACTAGACGCCCTAACGCCGTCTCGCGTTAATTTCTTGTTCTTGTTTCTTGGTCTGTACCTGTCGTTATCGATTGGTCTTGTCTCCTACTATCCTTGCAGGCCGAGGTTGTATTCTTCCCGTATTACAGTTGCCGCAAATTTGGCAACTACATCCCAGTTCACGTTGGACTTGGGGGACACTCAGCTCGGATTGGCGTTGGTCTGTCTATCCCCAGCTCCAACCATAAGGTGATGCGTTCCTGGATAGTGGAGTGCGAGTCGTCCATCTGTAGGCAGTGTCTACATCTCGCCGTCCTGACTTTTCTGATTTTATTGAGGTAATGCTGGAAGACGCCGTGCCCTGTCAGCAGTGGTCCATCCGTCCAGGGTTACTTTCAACCAGCGGTTTGAACTAGGGAATATCTGTCTTGTCCACATTGCGTTTTCTGTCGTATCCCATCTAGTCTGCCAAATGGCAAGGCCTGCAAGGATAGTATGAAACAAGACCCATCGATAACAATGGACAAATGTGCATGGTCGCGATCCTGGCCTCTTTCTGCTTCGTTCCTGGCTGTGCCTCTCTTGGCCGCCGCGTAGATGTCTGCCCGGTCTTCCAGTAACAGATCATTACTGCTAGGACCACCGCCGCGTCGGTAGATACGGTCCTATTATTAGATCGGGTGATTCAAAGCGCACAGGTGCGCAACGCCCTCCTTATTTTGCTCACGTTCCTTTTCGTGCCTACTGCGTCGACCCACGCTGGTGCGGTGTATATAGACGGGCGCGAGACACCGTGGCCATGAGCCTTCTTTTTCCTCACCCAGGCCCCCGATGTAATCGTGCTAAATCTGCCTCTGTCTGGACTGCCTTCTGCGTTGCAGCTAATTTCTGCGCGCTATGGTTTCGGTTAACTTTCAGAAGCGTCCCCAGATATTTAATTGTTCTGGAGATATGGTGTATGTCTCCCCATCATTCTGATTGTATTTGCGGCTTCCTAGACCTCTGCCCTCCTAGTGGTGACTGGACGACTTCGGTCTTTGCGGCGGCTACTCTCGGCCCGATGCCCGTTATCCTGCTTGCCATCCTCTCTACTGCCCTTCTCAGGTTGGCCTGGGTTCGCGCTAGGTCCTTCCCGTAGGCGACTACCGCCAAATCACCTGCAAAGGCTACGGTAGTGACGTCTGGTGGTAGTTTCAGTCCAAGCACGTCCTCGAAAGGTATAATTTCCTACAAGCAGGGGTCTCAGGAGAGAGCCCTGGGGAACCTTTCCTCTCACCTCGTGTATATCCTTGCCATTGCTGCCCTCATAGTATACCTCGCAGTCACAGAGGTATCCTTTTATTATCTCCCGCCGTGGCTTGGGGATCCACCTCCACCTTATTGCGTCCGTTATCGCTTCCCAAAGTAGGGTTGAATGCATTGGATACGTCTAAGGCCCAATTCACACATAAGCGGCGTCGAGCGCAGGCGATGCGAAGGCACGACGTTGCACAGGCGATTGTGATGTTCATATGCAGTGAAAGGGTGGACATTGCACCTTATGTTTACGTAAAGGCGGCGTGGAAGAGTTATGCATTTCGCCTCTTCGCCTACCGTGTCTTAGGCGAAGACGCGGTGCCGGCGCGACGAGAAACACGAGGCAAATGTCCGCCCCTCGTCACCTAAGTGGGCATTGCACCACATGTTTATATAGAGGGGGCTTAAAGTGTCGTGCCTCTCGCAGCGCCGGTACCGCGTCCTTGCCTCTTCACCTACGACAAGGTAGGCGAAGAGGCGAAAGGCATAACTCTTCCACGCCGCCTCTACGTAAACATAGGGTGCAATGTCCACCCCTTCACTGCATATGAACATCACAATCGCCTGTGCAACGTCGCGCCTGCGCCCGACGTCGCTTATGTGTGAATTGGGCCTAAGGCCCTATTCACACATAAGCGGCGTCGGGAGGAGACGCGATGTAGGTGAAGTGCAGACGCGACGTCGCACAGGCGATTGTGATGTCCATATGCAGTGAAGGGGTGGACATGAATCATATCTTTACATAGAGGCGGCGTGGAAGAGTTGTGCCTCTCGCCTCGCAGCCACCGTGTCTCAGGCGAAGAGGCCAAGACGCGGTGCCGGCACGGCGAGAGACACGAGGCACGAGGTCTCCTAAATGGGCATTTTACCATATGTTTATATAGAGGGGGCTTAAAGTGTCGTGCCTCTCGCAGCGCCGGTACCGCGTCCTTGCCTCTTTACCTACGACAAGGTAGGCGAAGATGCGAAAGGCATAACTCTTCCACGCCGCCTCTACGTAAACATAGGGTGCAATGTCCACCCCTTCACTGCATATGAACATCACAATCGCCTGTGCAACGTCGCACCTGCGCCCGACGTCGCTTATGTTTGAATTGCGCCTAAGGCCCAATTCACACATAAGCGGCGTCGGAAGGAGACGCGATGTAGGTGAGGTGCAGACGCGACGTCGCACAGGCGATTGTGATGTCCATATGCAGTGAAGGGGTGGACATGAATCATATCTTTACATAGAGGCGGCGTGGAAGAGTTGTGCCTCTCGCCTCGCAGCCACCGTGTCTCAGGCGAAGAGGCCAAGACGCGGTGCCGGCACGGCGAGAGACACGAGGCACGAGGTCTCCTAAATGGGCATTTTACCATATGTTTATATATATAGAGGGGGCGTGAAAGTGTCGTGCCTCTCGCCGCGCCGACACCGCGCCTTCTCCTCTTCGCCTCCTATGTGTGAATTGGGCCTAACGTGGCTATTAGTACTGCCCAATGGCCACGCTAGACATCTGTTATCATTCCTTTGACTGTTACGATCACATCGGCGGTCGACCGCTTTCTGCGGAAACCGAACTGATTTTATTGAGTGCCTCCATCAGCCGGTCCACTCTACCACCTTGGCTACTTCCTTTAGAAAGCACATTGGATAGTATGACCCCAGTTCAATTCGCGGCTTCCCCGGTTTCGGCAGTAAGCCTCGCCGGCTTCCATCGTGTAGTGAAGCAGCCTTCCTCTAGGCATTGGTTTGCTATTCGTGTAAGCAGCGGTGTGATCGCCGGGACCACCTCTCTGAGGATCTCATTGATCATTTGAGCTATTATCAGCCCCACTTTCCCCTCTTCCCATAGATCTATTGGTTCTTCCTGCGTTTCTTCTTCCTCGTAGTCCGTGTTGGACGCAAGACTGGTCGGGAATAGAACTTTCACTATCGCCCCTACTCCCCCAGGTACCCTGCTGTTAGGTCCAGGCGGGCGAGTTCCGATCTTCTCAAATACTATCGTATAGAGGCGGCCCCTCGACTTCCCCAAAGAGCTTCCAGCACTCCGACTGGCTCCTTTTAATCGCCCGTCTGTACTTTCGCCTCAATTCGCGATACTGGTGTTGAAGGCACGTTTCACGCTCTAGTGTGTTGCACTTGTCTCCTATCATTATTGGTCTGAGTGCGTTTCTCGGGCACCACCAGTAGACTCTTCTCCTCCATCCAATGGTGGCACCCTTTGTCGGGATTGCCATCCTGCATGCCAGCTAGAGTCTGTTGTCGAGGTCGTCGGCTACTTGTGGGGCGCTGGCCGATTGCGACGCGTTCGCTATGGTTTCCTTAAGTAGCTCCCCGTCCATTGCTTCTAGTATGCACCTCGTTGTTGGAGGGGTCAGATCCTGGGGCCGAGGTTGCTGGAGTCGCCGCTGAGCGAATTCGTACGGTTCTATGCAGATGGGGCCTGTTGTCGAGGTCGTCGGCTAATTGTGATGCGCTGGCCGATTGCAGCGCATTCGCTATGGTTTCCTTAAGTAGTTTCCCGTCCATTGCCTCCAGTACCCATCTCGTTGTTGGAAGGGTCGAGTCCTGGGGCCGAGGTTGCTGGAGTCGCCGCTGAGCGAATGCGTACGGTTCTATGCAGATGGGGCCTGTTGTCGAGGTCGTCGGCTAATTGTGATGCGCTGGCCGATTGCAGCGCATTCGCTATGGTTTCCTTAAGTAGTTTCCCGTCCATTGCCTCCAGTACCCATCTCGTTGTTGGAAGGGTCGAGTCCTGGGGCCGAGGTTGCTGGAGTAGCGGCTGAACGACTGCGTGCGGTTCTATGCAGTATATTATGTACTGGCGGTAGCTCAGAAAATCCTCTCTCAGCATATCCCATCCTTGGATTCTTCTTACCAGACAGCGAGAAAACGCTATCATAACGTCGATATGTGACATCGAGCCCCTTCTTATGAAGGTCGTTGCCCCACCGACGTGGCAAATCACCAGGTCTAGTGTCCCCGCGAGTTCTATCATTTCCGCCCTCTGGTATACGTGACGGGCGATGTCCAGTAGGCGGATTTGGTGTTCAGGTATCCCGCCACGACGACCTGTCCGCCCACTGTCCTTATGTTTTGATTGAAGTCCCCAATCCATGTCCTCGCGTACTCTGCCATAATTCAGCGACAGACAGCACGCGATTAGTGTCCAGTCCCCTACTATTGCGCAACGCGTGAACAAATGTAGGGGACTTTTCTGGGGGAGCCGTGTAAGTGATCAGTCCACGCTGGCCGCCCAGACACTTGATAGCCACGTCCTCCATGGGCCCATCCGTCACCCGTGAGATGTCCAATTATAGGTTATTCGGCTCGCTGATCACTGTGGCGTTAGCACCCCTCCACGTCGCAGTGGTGAGTAGTAGTTGGTGAGCTGCCGATTTTTAACCGTGGCATCTTTGTCCGCAGTGTTATTTTTGGCCAGGTTGGTCTTCTCCGGCGGTTTCTCTTCTTCTAGTCTCTTCCATGGCCCTGCGTTTTGTGGGACAACAGAAGTCTCTCGCGGCATGGCCCTCTTCTTTGCAGACTGCGCAGAAGGATACCTCCCGCCTGCATGCCCTAGCCAGGTGTCCCGACTCGTTGCACCTCAGCCACAGGCCTCTTCTCTCTTCGCAAGTGCAGGTTTCGGGGCAGCGCCCATCCACCCAACAGCGGGTGCACCCGAGCGGCGTCTCCTTCCTGCACGTGGCTTTGCAGATCACCAGGCCGACAGTGAGTCTTGCCGTCGTCCGTTTTTTCGTCCCCGGTTCTGTGGTGATCACGGTTACCACTCTCGTGCCGTAGAGCCCAGACCGGCCCGGTAGGGCTTCCAGCATCCAGCGGTCGCTGTTTTTATGGCCTCATCCACCTCGGTTTTGGTGGTGAGTATGTCTAATATATGGAGTCGCCGTACTTTGGCCTCGTTGCCTTATCTTTTATGGCACCGCACAAAGCATCCACCTTGGTGCCATTGCCCCTGACCCTTATCCTCAAATGGCCGTTGTCTGTCTTTTTCATTCTCGTTATCTTGTGGTCTGCGTGGTCGACCTCCCTAACCGTTTTGACGAGATCGGTGTAGCTTTGCCCTTTTGTGGGCTGGACAAAGATTTGCCGGCTGGGGTGGGGTCCGTCTTTTTTTTTGCTCAGGGGTCTTTTTGCTCATTTTCTCTGAGCAGCACTGTAGAACCTGCGAAGTGATACTCAAGGATTTTTTGCCACTTAGGTGTCAGAGTCCTCGCCAGTTCGACCCAGATTTACACTCTGCCCTCTGTTTCTGTCAGCTGCTAGTGTTTTCTCGCGCCTTCACATATAGGTTACATGTAGTTGCCCTCGGTATCGCTGACCACAATGTGGTATGTGGTCGTAACGGCTCCTTGTTAACGGTTTTGTGTTGTATCGCGCCTCGATTACTTGAGAGATGGTGTCTATCTCTTCATCCCTCATGTCGCGCTCGGTTAGTTTCTGAATGGACTTCCTGCCCTTTTTAACGGTGGTTTCGGCCCTTCCTGCTCCGTCTATCTGACGAATTGCAGCGGTATCTGGGCAGGCTTTTATGCCGGCCCCCTTGAAAGTGGTCATCGGCCAGTTTTCGGCAAGTACGCTGCGTCTTCACACGTGTTTTGGTCGCAGAATGTATTTCTGATTCCTGTTGCTGCCTCCTCTTCCATTTCCGGGACTTTATTTGACTGCTGGGGTGCTTTCTTGAATTCAGCAAGTAGCTCACGCAGTTGCTCTAGGTCCTGGCGCATCCTTTCCATTCCCAATCTGTCTTGGCCTTGTCGGCTTTTGCTTCTTGCGGCATATTGCGCATAACTACTGCGTTATTTGCGGGCCGGAGGGCAATGTACCTCGCCTCTTCAAGCTCCCTAAAGCCCTGGTTTCCTCGGAGAGCGTCGCTTTAAAGCGGCCGCTTTTGACGTCATTTACAATCACAAAAATTGTTTTAACTATTTATATGTAATTGAATAACTCACTATAAATACTGTAATTTATTGCCTTGTTGCATTACGTTAGGGTATTCACTTTATGGGAGACCATATTCATTTATATACACGTACAACTATCATTGTGACCTCAAAAGCTGCCACTTTTAAACAAACGCTTCCTAGCAAACCAGGGCTTTAGTGCATTTTCTTCCTCGTGACTTTTAATCTCTCGGTTTGTGGCACTTCGGGTGGAGAAGTGGCCTTCCTTTTCCCTGGCTGCAGAGTGTCGTTATAACCCTTTTGGCTGTTTTTCTTCGCCTCCTTCAGTAACCACTACGCTATCCCCTTCGCTGATGTCGACGGTATGGTGGCATCATTGGTTCTACTGGTTGCAGGTATTCTTGGGGTCAGATTACTTCTTCCGAAGGTGTCCACCCAAGTTCTTGAGCCGGTGCGAGCAGGTTCGCGTTGCATCGCCTGTCCTGCTGGTTCCGTTTGTCCAACTTGCTCGATTTTTAGGTGGTCCCCGACCAGCACTGGAGAATCCGCCACTAAACTTCAAATTCCATAGTTTTTGTTGGTTTGATTTCTGGGTAAAACGCCAACCCCATCCCTTGTCGTGCGTAGTCGTCGATGGTTAATCGGCCGTGGACAGGACAGGAGGATACTGTAAATAGACATGACTCCTTTGAGGTCTAGTACCCAATAATGGCCTGAGCTATCATTTATCTACTCATGTTTACCGCAAATGAGCTAATAGTGACTTAAACTTATCTAAAAGATTCTTATATATGTTAAAACCTGTTTCGGCAAAAACCTGGATGTGTCCTAAATACTATTAGATCCCCATGAAATTTCTTTTTGTGCGCCATATCGACATATTACAACTATCGATTGAGCTAGTATAATAATTAATCAAACCTTGTAACACATACATATTTGTTACTATGATAATTTATTTGAATAGATAAAAAAAATTCCGCCATATAAGCCATGAACATATTGTTTGTGTTTCTCGTAACGTAATTATAAAACAGCAAAAGGAATCTTCACGAGAAGTTTTTTAATCGGCACGTCTTTCCACGAGGCTTAATTCAATCTCGTCCGTGCGCGACGTTAATTTTTCACGTCTCAGTGAGGGCGCCGCTTAAAGAAGGGAAATTGGAAACGCGGGGAGGGATGTAGCATCAAGGAACTGATGTCACCAGCTCGGTTTGATATCAGGCCGCACGGACCATTAACGAATTTAAAAATATATCTCTCCATTTGAATTTCTTTTCTTAGGGCGGATGAAATGGATGAGAGACAGTGTGTCTGTCTGTCCGGGGGGTGCTGCTGAAAAATTATTATTTTATATTTTCTAGTTTCGCTTTTAATTAAATCCGAAACGCCGTTATTCTTTGCGCGTTTTCCCGCACGTCTGCGTTTTTCCGTTTTGGGGGCAGAACGAACGGTATAAATTCGCTCGGTGCCGTAGAAGACCACGAATCGGGAACGAGTCATGCGAGAGAACTTCGAGCAGGAATGCAAACTGAATTTGTCACCGGAGAGCCCTGGGGCTCGGGAACACCCTCACGAATTCGACGCGGGGTCAAAACCGCGCGCTCCTTGGCTATTCCTAGTTTTATTATTCTGTTTTGGCTGGGAGGGTGGCGCGCGCGCGGGTATTGTGTCGGGCGAGCTGTAATCATCGGTAGAAGTGAGGCAAGGCAGCGTTTACGCTCGACTGGTACTAGGAGAGTTTTCACGTCTGAGGGAGCACGGCTATGGCAACGTTTCACCTCGCCAGGTGGTTGTCCTGGTGACATGACAAAGACGCCGGTTTAATAGCAATTACAACCCACGGCGTTATGTACGACGTATCTTCAAATTTCGACAATCACATATTTTTTATATATAACGTGCTCACTTGGTTTACAGGACCAGAGTATTTGTGGTAATTTCTTACGCCTTCCATCCTCATGAACATTCGTTCTTCAATCACCCGATTCTATATCCTGCTTACAACATATATATTAAGCAACAAGCGTTTAATGGACTCTTTACAGACTCGTTACATACTTTATATATCGTAGCAGAATGTAAAATCAATCGATTTGTAAATCGCGTTTGTTCAACCACGGATTTGTTAAGAGAATGGTGGCGTCACTCATCATAAGTTCTGTAATTAATTTCCTTTTCTTTGTAATTTCCTTGCAGTTTATGATGATACTATAATCAAAATTCACCTTGATTTCGATTTTCATAGTATATTTCATGCTATTATATTGTTTTTATAAGTAAAGTAAGCAAGTACATTATTTTCTCAATATTAAGGTTCAATAATCAATGTTTAAAATTTGATCGCTTTTGTATATTGCTATCTTTTGCAGATTATATGAATTATGATCATGAATTCTTAGAAAATAAGTTTCAGGGCCAACATTTAATTGCCTAGTTTTTACTAAAAGCTTCATACAATGTCACAATTATACAAAAAGTATAGTCGTGATTCCACCCATAATACCATGTATGAGCCTTTTTCTCCAAGTTTTGTATGGTATAAAACGTCCATCATTTACTAATGAATAATTACATTTATGAATAATTGTACCATTGCAAAGCTTTAAATAATTTCCGTGTAATCCCCAGCAGGAATTTGTTGGCCCTACCTGCCCAGTAGGACTACCAAGGGTGAATTTATGATAATATATGGTAATGCTGTATCCAGTCACGTTCTCGAATTATCATGAGGGTCGATTCTTTTTCTTTATCGGGGCGCGTGGGGTGGATGAGTAGTTGTGAGACCGTGCCCCGGTCAAATTGCAAATTCACTTCTCTTGTCCGGTAAAAAGCACTCATCCCGTCTGAATTTTAAAACGAAACTTTTCTGAAACCGTTCGGCGGTCACATCTAAGGATTTGGACCCTTCCGGATTTCAGCCGGGAGCATGGGGGGGTCGGCGGCTGCTACTGCTGCTGCCCGTGTCCGAACCCAAATGAGTTACGAGCGCTCCGTTTAAAATATAATTCGCATTATTAAAACGGTGCGGGGTTGGAGGGGCGCGGAGGGCGGGTTATGAATCCCGGCGTTTCCACGATAATTAATTAATCTCATCAAGCCACTTCATATCCCTTCCTGAGGATGAATTAATTATCAGCGCGAGACATAGTTGGGAAACTCTTACGTGTAGATTTTTATTTACGCTTGAAACCGTTTCCCTCCCCGTTGTTCATCGATTATTCGATGAATAATTGATGCAAGATTTTTCCTAATTAGCAGAGACGAAATGTATTCATTAATCAGTACTTTTGAGCTTCTTTTCGTGCGCCCGCCAGAGGAATTAGCGGACATTAAGAATTCACTTCAAACGGAATGCAAGGGAAGAGGGCGATCATTTTTATTTCCCCGGCGCGGTGCGAGACTTTTTTTTTGTTCGTTCCGTTTCCCCGGACCAGCCAAGCGCGTTTTACAAGAGATAAAGCAGAAACACAACAAGGAGGTTTCGCTTCCGCCGGAAAATAAATATAATAGCACCGTACGTTCACGGCTGGACGCGGTTCAAAAATTAACGCACGACCCGCAGTCTCGAGGTTGGGGGTGAATCTTTTTTTTTCTCGTTCTCTCTCTTATATATTTGAATTCCTCTTTCGCCGTGCATTAATTACTCAAAGGGATCAACGCAGCTGGAATTCCCACTTCATGAAATAAATTAAAAAGTAATTTGTATTGGGAGGTGGGCGCGGGCTAATTTTGGATTACACTGCCTTTGGGTAACAATGTAAGTTGACCCAAAGTGCGTGTATAGGTCGAGTAGCAGGGGAAACACACACTAATGTATTCGGAGGGTCCCTTGAATGACCGCTTCTTCATCTTATGGCCGATCGCCCTCAGGAAAACCCTTATCTTAAATGTAATCTTACATATTAGGGGATGGACATAAAATCAACTACCGGGCAATCATTATTTATTGCTATATATATATATATATATATATATATATATATATATATATATATATATATATATATATATATATATATATATATATAATAATAATACATATTCAATATTCTTGCCCGAAAAGTGATTATTAATATTAACTGTTAACAAGCTCGTACTAATTATTATTTCAACGTACTAATTCAATGTTTGTAAGGACCATCCATCAGGTGGTATTTTAATCGACAGTGTAAGTGTTGATCGCGTCAGTTCCTCTTGTTATCTATGTGATTGATGCATTAAACGCTGATGGATTAACTCCTATGGGAGATTTCGTTGTGTTTAACGTCAGCTCTAGTTACTCAGCATTTTTATTCTTCAGGTAGATTGGATATATGTGAAATGCTTATTTACATTCTTTTGTGGCAGTTAAATTGCATTAAATTTTTAAAAAAATACACTTATACATAAAGTACATTAAAATAGGTAACCGCAAACGTATACTACGGAACGCAAACGTATAAAATCAGATTAATTTGATATCTCAAGAGTCAATCTCAAATTCGTAATTAAACTTATTCCGAGTGGGAATTACATTAGCTTTAAACTTAGTTCCCCGCCCCCAGCTCCTGGGGGTGGGCAGGGGGTAACTTCTTAAATGGGAATCCCCATTTTTTATTGTGGATTAGGATTCTATGGTTAAAAGTACGAAGGATTTGTCTCAAACATTTTTTTCGATTCACAATAGATGGGGCTGTAATCGAAAAAAATATATATTTGTCTTTATTGATGTTTTCTGCTTTCTATTAAAGTAAGTGCTCAAAATAATTGCCTTCGACTTCAATACACTTATTATTGCGCAATCTCACGTTTGCTTAATCTGGAACAATCTGTCAATATGCTGGATAGTTCTGGATAGTTGGCTAGAGGGTAGCATAGCTACAGACACTTAGGCCTAAAAATGGGCCCATTGTGAAATCTCCCTTTAAGGCTATTCACTCGTCCAACAGTCAATTTTGCGTGCGAGCTGCAAATCTCTGGCGGGTGAGAAGTTGCCAATGCTGGCCATACTAGGCCAGCACTCCCCTAGTATTAGATGCCTAGTGTTTACTAGAGCTGGGCAGATGCATATTACATGCTCAGCTGTTTCTAGTTCTTCATTACACCCTCTACATAACGGGCTGTCCACCAGACCCATCGTGTGTAGGTGTTTGTTTAGCCGGCAGTGGCCAGTTAGGATGTTGGTCAATAATTTCAGATTAGTTCTAGATAAGTTAAGGCGGGCCGTGGCTGTAATTTTACAAGGTTGCCTAATTGCTACCTTGGATTGCTTGCAGCCCGGCGTTTCTCTCCATCTTACCTTGTGAAGAGCATCTGTCTTATGCTGTATTATTTTTTTCAGAATACCTGCAGAAAGTATTTCATCCTCTTGGGTTGTTAGAGGATGTGAGGATCCCTTCCTGGCAAGCTCATCTGCTATTTCGTTCCCCTCGATGCCACTATGTCCTTTGATCCAGCAGATTTCCAGTTTGTTATGCTTAGCTAGCTCCTCCAGGCTGTGTAGACATGAATATAGCTCTTTCGACACAAATGTGTTAGCTTTTAGTGCATTCAGAGCTGCTTTGCTGTCGGTGAGTATTTGGATATGTTTATCCTTAATATTCCGTTCTGCTAAAATTTGAACACACTTTAGTATTCCTGTTAATTTAGCTTGGAAGACTGAAGTGAGTCTTGCAAGTGGTGCACTTATCTTGAGATCGAGTTCTGGTGAGAATATTCCATAGCTAGCTCTCGTCTTAGTTTTGGATCCATTAGCATACATGGTTATGTTGGCGCCTTGTAGGATACCATCCAGTATGATGATGGTCTGAAAGAAAATATTTGACAAAACTGTATTTGTGTAGAATTCTGTCGCACTTACCTTCTATGAGGGGGTCCAGTTTGATAGCTTCACTCAGTATGCTCCTGTGTCCAATGAAACTACCTTTATCATGCCATCATGCAGTCTGCCTTATAAGAAGGTCGAGTGGTTGTAGACATATGTGTTGTAGACATGGGTGTTGTTCTCATAGCGCCGGTGCTGGCAAGACACTCCATCAGGTAGATGTGTGATAGCTTTGAGATTGTTGTGACTTGTTTGGTTTTGGACCACCAGACTATTGCAGCATATATGATAGTTGATCTTATGATCGCGGTATATATCCATTGGGTGATCTTGGGAGACAGGCCCCATGTTTTACCAACCTTCCTGCGGCATTGCCAAAATGAGATGCAGGTTTTTTCCAGCTTGGATGTTATATGGTCATTCCAGTTCAGTTTTGTATCCATGATTAATCCTAGATATTTTACTTTATCTGTGAGTGTCAGAGGGATTTAAAGAGAGCATGTTCATGAGCTCGAGTTTCCTCTTCCTCGTAAACAATATCAGCTCTGTCTTTTTTGAGTTAGCGAATGGCTATCACACCAGTTCTCAACAATATTTAGGGCACTCTGCATGAGATTGCAGAGTACACCTTCAAACTGCCTTTTATCATGATCATTATGTCGTCAGCATAGCCAACGGCATAGTATCCTGAGTTGCTTAATTCCAAGAGGAGGCTATCAACTACAAGGTTCCACAAAAAGGGTGAGAGGACTCCACCTTGAGGACAGCCTCTTCCTGCAACTTTTTTTGATATTGCGTCAACTAGTGTTACTAGACCAAGCATATTTGTTATCCAGACCCTCATAGTGGGGTGAATCCCGTGAGATATTACAGCATTATCTATACTCTTGAATATTGTTTTGGCCAAAGCACCTTCAATATCAATGAAGGTGGCAAGCAACGAACTTTTATGCTCCAGTGTTTCCTCTATTCTAGAAGTCACCAGATGTAGGGCTGATTCGGTTGAGCGACTTGCATGCTGTTTCGGATATATGGGGTGCGTTCTCAGCGGCCCATCCTTTATTTATCGATCACAGATTCTTTCCAACGTCTTCAATAGAAATGACGTTAGGCTGATGGGCCTGAATGACTTGGCAAGTGTGTAATCTACTTTGCCTGGTTTGGGTATAAAGGTCACTTTGACCTCTCTCCGTGTATTGGGTATGTATCTAAAAGCAATGCAACCTTTAAATATATATATATATATATATATATATATATATATATATATATACCAATGTGTTTATAATGTAGGTTAACCCCCATTGTAGCAGTGCTGGGAATATTTCATCTAGTCCTGGGGACTCAAAAGATGAAAAGCTAGATATTGCCCATTCTATGTTAGTTATACTTATCATTTGGTCAGCTAGCAGCCAATCTTCCTCATCAGGTAGATGGGGATCTGTTACTATGTTTACTGGCCTTTATATAGTATTTTATTCTTTATATATATATATATATATATATATATATATATATATATATATATATATATAGTGGCTGGCCCCATAGGTTCTCCTCCACCTCCTCGTATAATCTCGTTCGATTGCCCTCCTGAACTCTTTCCTTAATGATCAATACTGGGACTGGAGTAGCTCCGCTCTATCCCGTCGCCTGGCGATGCGTGTTTCACTTCGCATTTCCTCAACTTCCTGGTACCTACGCTCTTTTTCTATCTCTTCCTGCGATAGTCCTGGATGGAACCACTAGTCGCCTGCTGCAGGCCGCTGTTCAATTCCACTGCCATTTGTTCAGGTCTTGCCGGCTGTAGACCTCCATGTGTGATAGATAGTACCCGAAAATGGTGAATAGCTTTACCCACGCGATTCCCCTCTTGGGTGATCCATGGAACACGATGTGCCCATGGTGGTCACCCATGATTTTGATGGCGACGGCCGTTATAGGCCCATCGGCCCCTTGTGGTTTAGCTAGCTGAATAATCACGTGAGCCCCTCTACTCGTCGCGGTGGCGAGCAACATTTGTTGGGCTGCTCTGCCTCCTCTCCCGACGTTGGCCTGCAGGAAGCTGATCATTTGTTGGTTTGGTGGTTGGTTCTCTTTTACAGCTTCTGACGTGATGCCCCTCTCCTCCACACCTGAGGGACATCCTCCTTCCGTCTACGCTATTGCGCGTGTCCGTGCGGCACCAATCCTCCCAGCAACAGTTGTAGCCATTCCCTACGGCTCCCCCACAGCTTGTAGAGCACCAGGCCAATCCGTAGCTTGTTTGCTGTCAATATTTCTACTCCACGTTCGGTTAACATCACTGTGTGTGCCTTTGTTGAATTTCTGGCCGGTTTGGCAATTGCCACCATGAATGTCTCCCATTTTCTTTCCGTGGCAGCTCCGATGGCCTTCCCCTTCGCCTCTAGTTTGTGGTTTCGAGTCTCTTATTCTGTAAAGCATCTTCGGGCCTCCTCACCGCTGCCTGGAGCCTTTTCCATTATGGCTCCACATAGAGCGTCAACTGTGGCCAGACTGCCCCGGGCCCAGGTGTCCATTTTCGCTACGATCCATCCTTGCGACATTCTTGTTCGCATAATCTACGTCACGGGCCATGCAGACCAAGCCCGCTTAGCTTCGCCTCTCTGGGGGTTTGACTAGAATTATCTCTTCCCTTATCTCTTGCATTTTAGTGGTAGTGGTGCAAGTCGTTGCTTGCTAGTTGTTTCGGGTGTCGCACTCTCCTCCTGATTGGGCTGACATTTAATCATTTTCCGCCCTTTAAGGTTTGTCAGCGTCGAAAGTTTTTGCATTATGTTACTATTGCTATCTTCCTTCATAATCTCCTTCCGCTTCGTTGCCCCCAGAACCTGGACCGCTTCACACTGTCTGCGCTCGTGTTATAGCACATGGTATAGTACCTACATGGTTTTCTTGGGTGGTCCTTTCAGGTCTTCACTTCTATTGTTCTGGTTAGGGTCGCTACTTCTCCTTGGTCCACTAACTCCTGGACGATCCGTCCTATTTTCATGTTATCGCACATGATAATGTAGGTCGCCCACAAGGTTTTCTTGGGCGGTCCTTTCAGGACTTCACTTCTATTGTTCTGGTTTGGAGCTACTTCTCTCTCTGCTAGGCATTGGTCCACTAGCGCCGTCTTGCTTTCTTGGCTACCTGGCCCGTTATCGCCTTATATGTCATGTCTAGTAGGCGAATTACTGGAGTTTGACCAGTGTTACACTTATGAAAGTGGCTGGTGGCCAGTCCGCAACTAATACCGCCGCGGCTTTTTCGTTCGGCTTGCCGGTTGGAGGCTTCTTTGATCCATTTTGTTGTGTCTTTAGCTTATTATGTTTTTTGGTTGTTAAGTCATTTCCATCAACGGTTTCTTTATTTCTGCCCTTTCCTTTCCTTGTTCCACTGTATTTTGTGTTCTTCTAGCGCCACCTTCCTACGCGGATCTTGATCACGAGAGGCCTGGGGAAGTTTGAACTTTCGCAGTAACTTCTCAGACAGCTCCATCAGTGTAGACGCGTTTGCTTTAGCAGTCTCTTTTGTAATTTTACTCCTCGCTCCAGCCGTGTCCGTTAAGCGTAGCACCACGTATCTGGCTTCGGCTAGCTTTATCAGTGTGTGCAGCTACTCTCCCATTCTGCCAGGCCTATGCTAACTTTGTTCTTATTCTCTATACTCTTTTAGGATCGGCTTTTTTTCCGATACACACTTCCTTCACCTAGTTTCCCCCTTCTGCAACTCCTCTACTTTTTTATTCACCCACTATGTCCTTTGATATTACCCATTCCTCCAGGTATTATCCCTACTCCCACATTTTTTTCCTTAGGCCCGCTACGTTCCCTCTTTCACCTCCCCTCTTCTATCCACCATTCAAGCAACCACATTCAGGCGAGCAGCTGTAGAGATATGTCATCAGCATATGATAAGACATCACAATTCCTACCTATACAAAAAGTCATGTCCGTGTTGGCGGATCTCGGTAACAGCGGTAACCGTAATACGAATAATGTAAATCTTAGCGATATGTGCATTTATTGTAAAACCGTGACTAAATCTGCTGTAGAATGTGTTAGCTGTCTAAAAGGCACCTTACACGATCAATATTACTGTCAATGTTTTAGAATAATGACAGTATTACTGTGCGATAATATGTTTAAAATATTCATTATTCTAAAATTTTGCCAGTATTACTCATCGTGTAAAGTATATTAATGATGTAATGAAGAGAATATTCATATATAAAGTGACGTTGCCACATAGAAACAGAGGTACATGAGGCCATTAAATACAACGTTAACAACAATGCAGTCAACAACTATCAGTGTATTACCTTTAATCATAGGCTACAGTTAACTCGCCTTTAAAAAACCGAGTCCTGTGTTGTATATTAATAATATTTAGTATTTGATGTTGCAATACTATATGTGTAAGAAAAATCACCCAGTATAGTTAACACATTTATAACGTGAGTAAACCAGCAGTAAATCCGACAGCACTCGTCCCTTCTTCTACGCAACAAATGAAGCTAGACGCGTGTCATTAAGGGAGACAAAAGGACAGGACAAACCGACTCTGAGGACGACCATGTGCGAATCTAATTTGCTTAGTTCACCAGCATTCATTTGTTCAAATTACGTGGAGACGGCGGCCATTCCACTACAACCGCCCAGATAAATCCTGTATTCGTACACTTTAAGGAAGCGGATGAAAATAAATGATGTGGCGAGCACATTACTGTTTTCACACTTCTTCGCGTATTTTTTATACTGTGGTATTTTTTCAAATACCACATATTTATTTCTTATATCTTATGTCTTTTTCTTTGGTATTTCGGAAGATTGTGATTGTGGGCGTGAGTTTAGGCATGTTATATAATGATAATGAGACATTTTAGGAAACACGGCGATGATTTTCTGAAAAGTCCTAATACTACCTAATACTCATATGGACATATACTAAGATACGGCAGAAGGTCGAGAGCCAATTAGTTGTAACAAATACCGTAACTACCATACTATGTCAAGTGGTATTGGCCCACTAGATGTTTACGTTTGTGGTAATCTGGAAAACAAATCATTATTGACATAGGTAAATAATGAAACCATTATAGGCCGCTAGATTAGACGGTAGAGAAATATTATTTTAAGGCTTCAATATATAAGACTGAAAAAGTCTAGTAATAGTGGTAATAGTAAAAACATATTTATTAGCTAGAGCCCTCTGAAAAATAATACATCTTGCAAAAACAATAAACGTGGCAAATAAAAGATAAACCCTTTTCTAATTCCATGTTCTTTTTCCGTCCCATTTAGCTCCTCGGATCTTTTTCTTTCTTTCTCGGCCGCCCCCCGTGTAATAATAATGAGGCCATTAAACGGTCCGTCCCGCTTCGATAATCACCTTTAAACAACCCCGCTAATCCGCGCCCTCCAAACGAAAAATAATTATTTTAAATGCACTCCCGAACGGTTACCCTACCCCGTAATCTTAGCAACCCTTTCAGACACTTAAAATAATTGTGATTCGGTGCTAATACCGGGTTTTTCGCCCCGTCCGTCTTTTTTTTTCGCCACTTTTCTTTTTGATGACCGCCGTTTGTTGCGCGGCCCGGCTTAAATAATAAATGATTGAGGGACGGATCTGTTGCAGTATGGGACCGGACGTGTTCCCTTTCTGATTGGATTAAAGGGGCAAAAACAATCAGCCGAAAGAGTCCGGACGCATAAATAAAAGGAGACGCTGGATACTAATATCCATTAGTAAATTGCGGACCGTCTATCATTTGATTCCCGGCCCTCGGGGTGGCCGACCGATCTAACCCCCCCTAGCACGTGTTTATTAGGTTAGATACGGACGGGTAAAATTGAGCGCGACGGACAAGCACTGAGTGTGATCCTAATTACCCTGTTGTTTGTTTGTTTTTTATTTTTCTCAGGCACTTACAAAATGTGTGTACCGGATTTGTAAAGGGAAGATGTTTCTATTAATAAATAGTTTAGGGTAGTACATTTTTTCTGTGGTGGAATGTATTTGCTTCTTGGCCGTTATGGACAGATCATGGTCAACTAGTGTCATGTATATGGCTGTACCACCCATACGAAGGTTGCTATTTATGCATTGAGACTTCGCAACACTGGTGTTTCTAGGTGCAATCATTAAATACTTAAATACAACTGTCACACTGTTTGTCTTTTATAATTTAAGCAATCAACAAGGTATACAACTAATTTTATATTTAAACAAATATGTTTCCTCTTTAGATAATTCAATTAATCAATAAATTTACTATAGGCATTTTGGTAACGGATTACAATTACAAAAACAATTTAAAATCGCACGCATGGTTGGTTTCATTCGAGTATATTTATCGCTGGTAGTAAGCCTTGTCGGTTCGTTTGAGGATGCGAAGCCAATTTAAAATTAGAACTTGTTCGAATTTAATCCGACGTAAAATTCGATATGCTCCCCGCTACGGACTCTCCTCGTGTGTATGTGATCGAGCGCCTGGGGTGTCGACGTCGGCGACATGCAGGTATTTAAGGACATATTGTACTATCATTTCTTTATTAAATCAATAGGGAGTGGGATACCGTTGGGGAGAGGTTATTAGATTACCTTGCCAACTGTGTCTACAGCCAACACGTTCTCGGTTCCACATGTGCTCTGCACACTTTATAGCAATCAAAGGCACGTACGTAGGCAGCGCGTTTCGAAGAATTTTGCAATTTCATATTTGGCTTGGCTAGCACGGCCATTTAAGCAAAATAGATGGTGGATTTAATGCCGGGCGAACGTGATCCGGCCCCCGACTAATCAAGAAATTGAAGTTTCAATAAAGACTATCATTAATTTTCAGTTTGGGGTCGATGGGAGCTTGCCCACATGGCGTTAAGTTCGGAAACAGTGGACCAAGTTAATACTTTATATACCTTCTTTTTTTACGGTTCGTTCTTACTGGTGATTTGTATTTAAAAGATGTTTAATTATTTATTTTGTTATCTATAAAGATGTATATACCGAACACAAATTGTCCCACAATTATTTTCGTAACAGCGAATAGACCAAGTCATCATATTCTATGCCTTCGATAACTTCAATGTCGGAGAGAGTTCACTTAATTGTTATTTGTCAAATATTTTCCACAACAGTTGCAATAGTAACTGGCATCAGGTCCTTCTGGCGTCTATTATTATTATTATTATTCTTATTATTATATATATATATATATATATATATATATATATATATATATATATATATATATATATATATAGGGATAGTCGTGCGGCGATTAGGGCTTCTCTTGACATCGATATTTCGCTCTGACTCCAACACACATCTGTGTAGCACAAAATTGTATTTTTCTCCTTTATTTCTGCGTCCATTTCCTACGTTTTTGACGTCTTTCAGTATTAAATCCTCACTAAATCCGATACTCTTTAACAACGTAATTAGTTAAAGAGTATCAGACTTAGTAAGTCTCCCTCTCTTATTTCTATCAAGATGGGCCATTCATGTTTCACTCTGTTATTGATGAGTATACTGATTGTTGTATTAGTGTTCATGTTTGTAAGGGTTCTGATGATTTCATCCCGTGCATTGCCATATCTTAACCCTTTGACTCTAACTCTAACTACGACTCTGCCTCGTGGTTAAAAATTTGAGTCAAATATAATATGCACGAGTCTATGTCGTGGTGTTCCATGTACATAGTTTACCTAATAAATGTAATTACAATGTATAAAACTGTCTTAAGTCACCTATGATTTGCACATGAATATGCTTGTAGCCTGTTTTCCAGCCTTGGGGCGTTCCTTGCGATGTCAACACCCAGCTGTCCTTGCATCTCTTTGGTGGCCTGCCTGGCGGTCTTCTAGAGTGTCATTTTCATCAAACGGATTAAAATTTTAGTTGCGTTATATGTTCCGAAACGCCTCAACGCAAGCGACTGCAGTTCCTATCCCACCGCGAGCGTGCGACTTATTACTCACGCTCGCGCTCACACAATTGGAAGAAACAAAATAGGTCAAAGGTTGTAACGTCATTTAGCCTCATTCGGTCGAACGCTTTGATTAAATGAAGTACATGCACGCCAGTTTCTCGAATTAGATTTGTTTCTCGATTATTTGCCGTATGATGGTTCATCCTGAACCCATGTTGTTCTTTCCGTATAGGTACGAAATCTGAGACGATGCTGCATATGATGTTCGTGAATAGTTTCATTACAGCGCTTACGAGAGTTTTTCTATACATCTGTAATTTTCTGGTTATTTTTTGTCGCCTCCTTGAAGATAGGAATAGTGTCGACTTTCTTCCATTCAGTTGGTGTCGTCGTTTTATTTCAGATTTTCTGGTAAAGCCTGGCTAGTTGTTCACTTAATGGTTTATCTCCATACCTTATCAATTCTTTGTTTAGTTCGTCGAACCCGGAGCTTGCCTGTTTTTTAGTTCCTTAGTATATACTTCTACCAGTGGTTTGGTGATATGTGTAGTCATTTCTGCCATTGGTTACGCTTACATATTCGTTGACTTTATCGTATTATGCCCAATATGTTTTGTCTGTCGTAAGATTTAGTTTTCCAGTATTTGTATCCTTTAATCTTCTTATTTCTGCCAGCACTCTGTTCCTTGATTCCCTGTATCGTAGCCAGTCTTGTGGGGTTCTGTTATTTAGGTAGGTTTCTCGTTTGCCCCCTGCCATTTGTTTTACTTCCGTCGAGAACCTAAGTGTACCATGATGTTTGAATTTTTGTTTATCCTCCTTTTGGCTGGTGCTACATTGGCGACTGTCTGTCGATGTTTTAGTTTTTCCAACTGGCTTCCACAATATTCTGATCCAGAATTCTCTGTTCTCTGATTTTTCACTATTTTTTCGTCCTTCACGGTGGAAGCGCTCATAGATTTCATGTTCAATTTGTCTACATAAATATCAGGCATTTTCTGTTTCAATTTCTGTTGTTATGAGTCGTAGTTTTAGCATGGCGAGCTAATAATTCTATTCAATATTCACTGATGCTACGGAGCGTACGTCGATTGTCTGAGTCGGGTATACTGCTCCATTCGATATTATACAATCATGATTTGTTCTTTGTGTGTTGGACCAGGTTATTTTGTGTTGTGGCTTGTGATTGAACGAAGTATTATTTCTCGGTTTGTGCATTCTTGTTTTTGTGCATAAAATATGCTGAGACTGTCTCCGCTGTTGGCATGACATGTCTATGGTTGTGTTACCAATTCTGGCATTCAGATCCCCATAGCCAGGATATTTAGCTCATTATGTAGTTTGTCGATTTCAGTCTGGCGGTGTTCATAAAAGGTGTTAGCATCGGGGGCCTTAGATGCTCAAATTGTCCTTACAGATATCAAGATCAACAATGTGTATTATTTCAGTGATATAGAATGTATCTTCTATATTCTGTGCGAATTTATCACGATTAGCATACCTACCCCGGCTATGGTTTGTTTGTGTTTTTCGTTTACACTGAATTAGAGTATGTATCTTTCTATCCTTGTAAGCTCATCTTTCATAGTGTTGCCTGTCCCAAGCCCAGATAAAGAAGAGCGGTATGGTTTGGGTCGTCAGGTAACCTCACCTGCAGGTTAGCAGCATATCTGCAGTTGCACAACCCACAAAGTCCTCGGAAACCGACTGATACTGACGACCCAACCCATAAACACGGATATGAGAAAACAAAGGAAGAAATTTATAATAAGAAAACAGAGAACATCATCATTATTGGAATGTTAGAAAACAGGAAGTTTTTCTAGAAAAGGAAACACAGTACACATATATTAATTGACTGTTTCCTTTTCTAGGAAAACTTCGTCCAAGAAGGTCCAAGAAAAGCTTTTGTCGAAATAATATACGCTGGCTTTCGCAAGCAGCAGTATCACACTGCCCAAGCCAGGAAAAACTGGAAAAGACTAAAGGAGCCGTACGTATCTATATATATATATATATATATATATATATATATATATATATATATATATATAAATGACTTGAACTATGCGCTACATTATATTTCACATTTTGTCTACTTATTAGGCATAAATTAATAAAATAAATTAATTGGCTCATAGCAAGTAATGGATAATAGTGTAATTCAGATTACAAGTCATTTTCGAATAGTGGGCGGGCATAGTTTAGTTGGTACGGGACCCCCACCCACCCCACCTTTACTCGCACAGTTTTTTCAATGGATGCATAGGTTTAATATTGTTTAAACCATTCCAAGGAAGAGTGTTATGAAAGCAACTATGCGAGCATAGGTGGGGTGGGCGGGCGTCCCCTATTTATCAAACTATGCCCACCCACTATTCCAAATGACTTGAACTTTGCACTACACTATTATCCATTACTTTCTATGATTCATTTATTTTCATATATATATATATATATATATATATATATATATATATATATATATATATATATATATATATATATATATATATATATATATATATATATATATATAGTAGCACCGCTTTTCGTACTATTGTGACGAAGGTCTTGACCATAAGCATACCCTACATCAGAGCTTCGCCTTGTTGGCCATAATACCCCAAGAAAAGTGATTTTTTCCCAGCAACAGCCGGAGATACTGAAACAAATCAGACATAAAACTAGTTTTTTAAATGTTACAGAGTCTACTTTTTTCTTAATGCCTTAAGTTACCCTCAATTTAATATGCTGTCATAAAAGAAACAGACTTCATTAACCTACATTTAAACATACGAGGCATATCCAGAAAGTAAGAGTACTGAGGCTCTCACGGTCGGAGGGATTTTATTTTCATCATGTTGGCCACACGGCAGTGTAGCCTGACTCCTCCCCTTTGCACCGAGACCGGTTCGAGGTCAGTACGTTGAGAACTGTTGACACGACAACAAGTTTCGTGAATAATGTCAATCCAATCTCCCGCCAAGTGCGAAATACGCGGCGTCATCCGTTATCTCGTTTGGAAGGGAAAACCTCCATTTGAGATTTATAATGAGGTGAAAACTGCATATGGTGATAAAGCTATGAATCGTACGAATGTGTACAAGTGGTGTCGCGAGTTTAAAAACGGTCGTACGTCTGTGCATGATGATCAGAGGAGCGGAAGACCTTCAATTGTGACTGACGAAATTGTGGAAAAAATTGAAAATGCGCTCCGTGACGATCGCAGATTGACTGTGGATGAACTTTCTGCGATGTTTCCGCAAATCTCCAGATCTCTACTACACGAAACAATCACAGAAACCCTCGGATATCGGAAACTGTCCGCGAGGTGGGTCCCAAAACAACTGACAGACCAGCATAAGTTGAATCGAGTGGAGGCCGGGCAAGAGTTTTTGAGGCGCTGGAAACTCCATGGAGAAGAATTTCTCCGCTCCATTGTAACTGGAGATGAAACTTGGGTAGCACACCACACGCCCGAAACCAAAATACAGTCTCAACAGTGGCGTCACACCTCTTCACCCTCCGCCAAAAAGTTCAAAATCACAGTTTCAGCCAAGAAAGTCATGGCATCCGTGTTTTGGGACTGTTAAGGCATAATTTTAATCGAATATCTGCCTCAAGGGGAGACCATCAACTCTGCAAGATACTGTGAGACCTTAAAAAAATTGCGGAGGGCGATTCAGAACAAAAGGAGAGGCATGCTGACAAAAGGAGTCTGCCTGCTGCACGACAATGCCAGACCACACACGGCCAACGCCACGACGGAACTGCTCGCCTCGTTTAAATGGGATGTCCTGAACCATCCCGCGCATTCCCCTGATCTAGCACCTTCAGATTACTATCTCTTTACCTCCCTGAAGCTGCGCATGGGTGGAAAAAGGTTTTTAACCGACGAGGAGGTAAAGGAGGAGTTGGAGAAGTGGACGAAGGAGTTGGCGGTAAACTACTTCGAGGAAGGGATCAAAAAATTGATACCTCGCTACACCACCTGCATAGAGAGGAATGGCGACTATGTCGAAAAATAGCTTTTATTATGTACTAAAGTTTCACGTATTTTTTTTGTTTAAATAAAAAAATTTAACACCTACAAAAATTCAGTACTCTTACTTTCTGAATATGCCTCGTATATGTAGTACATAGTGGGTGCATTTATTAATGATGGGGGGTAGAGTTCTCTTAGTAGAAGTAGCACCTTTGGTGGAACACGGTCACATTTCGGTATTGTTTATGGGAATGGTGTTCACCCACTGATCCTCACTGAGAGACTCAACTCGCACTTATGGCTCCACGCGCCACCCCCCGGGCAACGGTTTTGACCAACCGGCTAAACTAAGTGTGAAAACTACTCCGACATACAGTTTGTTGACGATGTATATCCAGTAGAAAAAAATCATGTTTTATTAAGTTTTATTACTTTTTTTCCATTTTATGGTGCTATTAGTAAACTTACTAGATTTAATTTATAAGCTATGGCTGTTGGAGGATAAGCAAATAATGCTTATGAACATTTTTTCTTTTCGAAACATTTGTGATATTATACTCAACCAGAGTATTTCTGAGAATGGATCACTCAGGCTATCATTGTGTGATAGGATGTTTAGATAATGTACCTATCTTGTAATCGGCAGAGCCGTTTATTGATGCGGTAGTAATACTTCTACTTTCGGTGCAGCCTTAGCGCGTTTTGGCTTGGCCACCTTTGGTTTCGTGATAGGACCTTTCGCTGCCTTATTGGGGATTATGATTGTTTGGCCTTTGCAGGTGATTTTTTTAGCCTTTTTACCCAGCAGCAGCAGTCTTTATCGTAGTGGACGTGGCAGCAACTTTTTTCACACTACAGTGCAAACAAAAATGTAGTTAGTTGCTGTTCTTCCGATCATCTCTACCTATTGATGGCGTTGGTTCTTATTTTGGTCTACATGTTGTGGGTTGCTATGATTTATCTTCTTCCTCTCTTTTATTTTATTGTTTTATTATATGTGGTGTATATAATTTAGTATTTTCATTCTACTCTTTGGTAGTCCGTTCTATGCTTTATTATTTTCGTTATTAGTGCGAGTATTTTAATTTTATATATTTTCTTTTTGGGTCAGGTCTGACTTTCTTGTTGTTTTGTAATCGTGTATTTATTTACTAGTGTTTAATTTCCTGTGTTGAAGAGTTTTTTGTTCAATTTTTAATTAATTACTTTGCAATTATGTTCTTATATTTATATCGTGTTTTTATATGAAGCCCGGCGCATTCACCATTTTATATGTCAAGCTTCTTAAAGCGGATATAAGAGTTTGGACTAAGTGGATTTTTATTTTTATATAATTTTACTAGATCAAATACCCGTCGCCCAACGGGGGATAATTACATAAAAGATTTAATCAATCAAAAAAGTTGATTGACTCATAGACTCAAGTCTTGATTTTTATAAATAATGCGAGTTCACGCCGCTAGAAATCGTGGGTACAGTTTAATTACTCTATCAATATACAATTGCCATTAATTATTAAATGAATTTCTGGCTATGTAGAACCAAGTTGGAGTCAAAATCAAAAGTATAAGTGAATAGACAGTTCGGCCCTGATTGAGTTATATATATATATATATATATATATATATATATATATATATACCATATGTGGTATATGTTGCTTGCTGCTTAGGCGATGAAATCTAAACATCAACATATCTAAAATTTTATTTGAGGTTGACAGGAAAGAGAAAAAGTGATTATAAAATGTTACGCTGACAAGTTAAATTGTTTTAATTGTATTGCTCATATTTTATTTAGTTGTACCCGGAGTAATTTAATTAGCTCAAGATAAATTTTATAATCAGTTTTTCTCTCTCCAGTCAACCTCAAATAAAATTTGAGATGTGTGGTGTTGCTGCTTAGGCGACGATTTGAGCGCTCAATTGTATGTGACTATTTATTTGAGATTATATTGCTATTAATAAATGTTGTGTCCTATAAAATAAATGCACATGAAGAAAATTAATTAAGTAATAGATACAACTTCATTTATTTACATACAACAATATATTTTTTTACAAACATAATATAATAATAAATGTGTACTGGAAGTGTTTCTAGTAATAGTGATAATACATTCATGATAAACAGCCATTATTTTTTTGTCCCTGGTGAATTCGTCCTACAGTTATTAGAAAAAAAACTTCAGAGACACCAAAACCTTACTATCACACAATAATAGTATGTACAATTAAATAACACTGAAATATATTTACAAACTCAAAACAATTTTTAATAGTCCATCCATTATGTACAAGTGTTATTTACACGCATATGTTTCCGACGGCGGTTTCAGTAGGGCCGCCACACGTCCATAAGTCGCGCACTGGCACCTCGCGCGTTTTTCCCGTTCGACGACTCACTTGAACTGACCTCGGCGTGCTTGATGAGCGTAATCGCCGCCTTCCGTCCACGGTGAATCGTCAAATTCACGACCTCGTCTTTTCTCGATTTCTCCTCCGGTTTGACAGGCGTTTCGATGGCCGTGACGTCTTCGTCGTCGTCCTTCGGTTCTATTTTGGGGCTCCGTGAATCCTCCACCTCGACGTCCATATTAACTGAACTGTCCGGGTTTTGGGAGGATGGTGATGAACTTCGAAGTGGCCCGCGGAGGTTCATCCACGTTGATAGGTCGTGCTGGTAGAATTGTGTGTATAGAAGACCTGGCGGCGGTAGAAGCGGCGCGTTTAGGAAAAGGCTGGCGGCTAGCGCGTTATTAAAAAGATGATTGCTGTGGATTGGCGGCGGGGCGACGCCGGGGAACGCGGGCGGCGGTTGTGGTGATGGGGTTGGTGAGGCCGTTACCGAGATGTCGTCTTCTGGCGGCGAGAGAGGCGCGCCGGCTGTTGTTAGTAGACCGACTTGGGTTGGTGAGGTTTTTGGAGATGTCGTGCTATGTGCGGAGTTGCAGTTGATTGAAATAGGTCCTAGGGATGATGTTGAGGTAGGCTCTGTAAATAAAAATAATATTTATAGACTTTTGATATATTTTTAAGGAAAACATCGACGTTATGGTTAACTAGATTACTTGAATGTGGTGTGGCAACCACTCTCCTCACTATTTTGTTATTAAGTTAACTAACAATTATCCCCTGTCGGAAGATTTCACATAAGCATAAAATATATTCTCCCGAATGCAAATACACTTATCCAGTGAGTTTTGTATACTATTTTTCCTACGACAATTACCCCCGTATTCATCAACGTTCCATAAACCTTTCAATAGCTATTGAACCCATAAGTATTCGTTGTTATAGTAACAATAAATACATTATCTAGAGAATGTAGTTACTTTAGATTCTCCCTATTGGAAACACTGAACAATTAAACAAAAGGTGTCATCAAATCTCCAATAATAAGCGCTATTCAAGGTGTTTGACATTTGTTTTGGCAATGTGTATCACAATGACGTTTTCAATTTATTCATACTACAGCTTATGGGACCTATAAATTGTATAGGACTTCGTGAAAAATGGTCGTTATCTTTGACAGAACTAAAATCTTGTCAGTAGTTATGTTTTCACATTTATTTTTAAATTAATACTATTATCATGTGCTATAAACCGTACAACTTTTATAGTACATGATAATAGCTATTGGTCAAAAAATGCAGCCTAGAACTTAATTAGCGCCTCAATAACATTAGGTACATATGTTCTAACACATTCGAGTAGCAAAATAATAATGATAATAGCGATTGGTCAAAAATGCACCCCAAAACTTAGTTAGCGCCTCAATAACATATAGTACATATTTTCTAACACATTCGAGTAGAGCAAAATAATTGTATCGGGAATATAAATTTATTATTTTTTAAATACCATTTGCTATTCGTGGCGATGTATTCAGCGGCCTGTCGAGCGCTGCAAACATGTGCGGTGGGAAGTGAGGATGATGGTGCGTTACAAACGGGCCTCCTGCATAAGAATGTCGAGCTCCTAGCATTGCCCAGTCAGGATGATGACCAGGTAAACCAGCTAGATGATGAGCTATACCTGCAAAACAAAAACATACGTTTGAATACTATAAAATTGTATTAGCTAAAAATGTTTAAGATCCAACTTTAAACCTAAATATCAAAATCAATATATCCGGAGGCAAACAAAAGAGTCGCCGCTGTGGAGACGCACACAGCGATATACTGCAGCGGACCGGCTATTTTCTCCGCAGCACCGTCGCTGCTCGTAGCAGGTAAAAGTAAAAGGGTTAACTCTAAGACATGCTATTGGTCGGGTGGGGCGCCCTCAAACCTCATTGGCGCACCGCAAGGACCTTTACTATCAAGATCCATACCGAGGAATGGGATACCGAGAGCGCACATTAAGGACCCCCGCTGCACAGAAATAGAAAGAAAAAAAAAACGGGTGAAAATAATAATTATAAATCGTGGCTGGGGTATGTGTGGGGGTGCAAAGAATGCCAGGCAACCGCGTTGCCCCGCAATTGGCCGTCGACACATTCATTCTACGTAACTACGTAAGTTGCGGAAATCGATTTTCACATATAAACTCCGCTTATTATCCATTAAATTAATCATAAATTTTATTAATCAATTCATAAATTGATATTGGCCTGACTTCACAAAATGTTAGTTTCTTCTAGCATCTAATTCTAAACATTAAATATTTAGTATTTATATGAATGAATTTTTATAAGTAGGTGTACTAAAAGATCAATTGTTAAAAATGTATTATATTACTAATTTCCAAGCAAAATTATATAATTAAAAGGACCTGAAGGTGGATAACTAGTTATAAAATTGTAACAAATTAATACTACTACTACTACTACTACTACTACTACTACTACTACTAGTTCTACTACTACTACTACTACTACTACTACTACTTCTACTACTGATGGAGAGAATCGAGAATTTCGTTCTCGAGAACATTCAGGAATTGAGAACTTGGAATCGAGTACTAAAAAACAAGAACCGAGAACAGTTTTCTAAGGTATCGAGTACCGAAAACCAAGAACCGAGAATCGAGAGCCCGAGACCTATCATGATTATACCAAGGCATTAAATTCAAAATATGTATTGCCTAGTCGGCTTTAATAGAGATATGTTTATTCCTGTACAAGTACGACTTATTTTAAACGTTTAAAATTTTCGGTTAATTAAAGTTCTCGATTTTATGTTCTCGGTTAATTCGAGTTCTCGATTTTCTGTTCTCGATTCTTAAAAGTTCTCGAGAACTTTTAAGAATCGAGAACTCTTAATAAGAATCTAAAACAGCTGTTCTCGGTTCTCGAAATCGCCCATCACTAACTTCTACTAAAAGGGTCCATCAGGGATTTTTTCTATCAAGTTAGAACAGAATATTGTTACATTATTTTATTTTCTTTTGTTTTAATTTAATTTTGTATATTATCTACTATTATTCGGGTTATAGGGATAGTGTTAGGGTACACAAATCTATATCACCCATATATGTAATTGTGTGGTAAATTTATATATACCAAAATTTATGGCGAATGCGCCGGGATAAACATATTTTCTTAATGTTGTTATTTAGGTACGTCCGTCACTGAGTATTTTTATATGAGTACTAACGTAAAACAATATTATCATAACATTACAAATATAAGTTAAAAACTAAAATAAATATTTATAAATGAAGATTTATTCCTTCATTTATAAATATTTAAGAGCTTCGGTTAATAATATTTCTTTTAAAGTTCTTCTACATAACTTGATATTCATCATTAATTCATTCCTAATCATTACCAGACTTTTCTAATTTATAAGTTTCGAAATGAAACACATGAAACTGTCACTAAGAAACAACACTGGGAAAAAGAGTGCCAAGAACAAGACTTCTACAAAAGCCATAGAACTATATGGCATGGCAAGAGCGAGGAGTGGGTCAGAAGAGCTAGGAATGGGTCAGAAGAGCGAGGAAGAAAAGTGTGGATAAGGGTACACTGCGTCTGTGCTTTGTAGTAAGGGGAGCGACACGTGGTGGCACCTTTGCAAATAATATGAAGCATTGAAAACAGAGTGGGTTGAAGATTGCAGAAATGTGAATTAATGGTTAGGAGAGGATGGGAAAGGCGTGAAAATCTTCAGGAGGCTTACGTGAGAGAGAAAAGTGGCGAGGGCAGAGAGGGTATAGTGTGAAGAAAGAAGGCATACAATGTCATATAAGTGAATATGTATGTTATTTTTATTTGTATTTTTCTTTTATATATGTTATGTTATTTTTTGAGAGAATTTGCTAGAAGGGGTGAATTCTTGCATGCTTATTAAAGGTCTTATTTATATGGCTTATTACAGACCATATAAGAGAACTAAAAGAACTTATCGAGATAAAGCATACAAATAAAGATGCATGGGTACATTAAAACATTATCTATATTAAATGAGCAATATCAGGCAAGTAGAGCAGGCGTGGGAAGCGAAAGAAAGTGGAAAGAGGGTGGACATGGGAAACTTGAAATGGTGTTTTGTTTGATTCTTTTTGTCCATACTAATTAAATGTCCCCACTAGTTTAGTTGTTTCTTTTCTATATACTTTTTTTATAGCTTCAATTCCCAGTTCTTCTCTGATGTAATCAATTCTAATTCTGTCTCTTCTCGTAACTTGTTTTACTCCTCTGAGATATTTCATTTACATTGCCTGTATTCTACTTTTATCCCTCTTCGTTAGTTTCCACATCTCGCTCCCATATGTCAGTATAGGTCTATAGATGCTTTTATATATATTTATTTTTGTCCTGATCTCTTTTTAATTAATCAGTTACTTGCTCAATGCGTGGTATGTTTTAACTGTGTTGTTTATTCTGTTTCTAAGTTCACCTTCCATTTTCCCGTCTTCGGTCAGTGCTACTCCTAGGTATTTGAATTGTTCTACTTGCTCTATTTTGTGTTGTTCTATCTTTATATTGATTTGTTCTTTCCAGTTTCCTATTATCATCACTTTTGTTTTGTTATAATTCATTTTCATATTATACTTCTCTAGATGCTTATTCCATATACTCAGGTTGTGCTGTAGATTAGCTTCTTTTTCTACTATCACTTCGACATCATCAGCGAATGCTCCTTCCGATATTTTTACTACTTGCATGTTTTTGTAATCTATATTTGCTTTTTTGTTTCATGCTCTTCATTATTTCATCCATGTATATGTTAAATAACATAGGACTGAGCCCGCCTCCTTGTCTTAGTACAGTGATTTTCTTAACTGTTCTTGATGTTTGTCCCTTGTGTATTATTGCATGGGTGTTGTTGTTATATATGTTTTGTATTAATTCGTCTTTTTTTCTACACCTCTCTCTTTCAGTATTTTCCATAATTTATTTCTTGGTATCGTGTCGAATGTTTTTCCAGGTCGATGAATCCTAGATATGTGTTTTTATTATTTGTAATTCTTTTTTCTGTGATTTTTTTATCGTGAAAATGTTGTCCTTGTTTATATACTAGGTGAAATTGCCATCGTACGACGGCGTATGTTGAATTACCTTTCTCCTCTGAGGCCGTATGACAATTTGTATTTGTTCGCCCTGCTTCTTCGTCTGCTAACTATGCAGTAATAAAACTGTCAATACTAAAATATTTGTCAGCACCAAAGTCATAAATGACAGGTCGGTCGTCTTCAAAATATTGTCTCTATTTTTATATTATAGGGATAACCATACTGTATGGGCTTGATCTGAAATATTGATGCTTGGATTACAAATAATCCGGATAGACATCAGAATTCTCCTTAATGCATCATTACTACACTTTACACAATCAGTAATATTGTCAATATTTTAGAATAATGACAGTATTATTGGCCGTGTAAGGCCCAATTCACACATAACAGGCGAATGCGAGAGGCACGACGCTTCACGCCCCCTCTATACAAACATATGGGTGCAATGCCCACTTAGGTGACGAGGCGCGGGCATTTGCCTCGTACCTCTGGCCGTGCCAACACCGCATCTTAGCCTCTTCGCCTGAGACACGGTGGCTGCGAGGCGAGAGGCACAACTCTTCCACGCCGCCTCTATGTAAACATATGATGCAATGTCCACCCCTTCACTGTATATGGACATCACAATCACCTGTGCGACGTCGCGCCTGCACCTCGCCTAAGCCGCGCCTCCGCCGACGCCGCTTATGTGTGAATTGGGCCTAAGGTGCCTTTAAGAAGCACGATATGGACCAACAAACACCTATGTAAAGAAGTAAAGAGTAGAATATACAAAGCTGTTGTCAGGCCCACAGTTATATACATGGCTGAAACGAGACTGGAAACGGCCTACACAAACAGAATAATTACAACAACAGAAATGAAAGCACTAGGATTTATTGAGGGAAAACAATACTGGACAGAGTAAGCAATAACGAAATAATAAGATCATGCGTTGTGAACAATATCAATGAGTGCCCTAGAAGGAGGAGGACGGAGTTGAACGCACATATTGAGATGATAGATATAGACAGCTCACTATTAGTCTATTGTCTATATCTATCCTCTCAATATGTGCGTTCAACTCTGTTCTCCTCCTTCTAGGGCACTCATTGATGTTGTTCACAACGCATGATCTTATTATTTCGTTATTGCTTACTCTGTCCAGTATTGTTTTCCCTCAATAAAGTTGCAACCGTCACCAAAAAAAAAACGAGGACTACACGGTAACCAAGGATAAGATAGAAGGAAAAGCTTACGGAGCCGTATTGAGGGAAAACAGGCAGATTGCCTACGTGAACGAAGAAAAGTTTTACAAGTTATTTTTTATATTCATTTTCCTCGTTATTGCAGTTAATTGCAGTTCTATTTCCTTCAAAATTACCCCCATTTCATCATTTTATCTTCATCTCACCGAGAGGAAGGAGGACTACAGGACCACCAAGGATAAGATGGAACGAGAAGCTTACGAAACCGCATTGAAAGAAAATAGGCAGATTGCGTACGTAAAACAAGAAAAGTTTTACAAGTTATTCTTTTATTTTATTTTTCCTGGTTATTGCAGTTAATTGTAGTTCTATTTGCTTAAAAAATGTCCCTATTTCATCATTTCATCTTCATCGCACCAAGAAGAACGAGAACTACAGGACGATCAAGGATAAGATGGAACGAGAAGCTTATGAGGCCGAATTGAGCGAAAATAAGCAGATTGCCGACGTAAGAGAAGGAAAGGTTTAGAAGTTATTCTTTTATTTTCCTTTTCCTGGTTATTGCAGTTAATTGCAGTTCTATTTTCTTAAAAAATTACCCTATTTCGTCATTTCATCTTCATCTCTCACCAATAGGAACGAGGACTACAGGACGACCAAGGATATGATGAAATGAGAAGCTTACCGGGCCGGATTGAGGAAAAACAGGCAGATTGCCTACGTAAAAGAAGAAAAGTTTTACAAGTTATTTTTTTATATTCCTTTTCCTCGTTATTGCAGTTCTATTTCCTTCAAAATTACCCTCATTTCATCATTTTATCTTCATCTCACCGAGAGGAAGGATGACTACAGGACCACCAAGGATAAGATGGAACGAGAAGCTTACGAAATCGCATTGAAAGAAAATAGGCAGATTGCCTACGTAAAACAAAAAAAGTTTTACAAGTTATTCTGTTATTTTCTTTTTCCTGGTTATTGCAGTTAATTGCAGTTCTATTTGCTTAAAAAATGTCCCTATTTCATCATTTCATCTTCATCGCATCAAGAGGAATGAGAACTACAGGACGATCAAGGATAAGATGGAACGAGAAGCTTATGAGGCCGTATTGAGCGGAAATAAGCAGATTGCCGACGTAAAAGAAGGAAAGTTTTAGAAGTTATTCTTTTATTTTCCTTTTCCTGGTTATTGCAGTTAATTGCAGTTCTATTTCCTTAAAAAATTACCCTATTTCATCATTTCATCGTCATCTCTCACCAAGAGGAACGAGGACTACAGGACGACCAAGGATAAGATGAAATGAAAAGGTTAGCGGGCCGGATTGAGGAAAAACAGGCAGATTGCCTACGTAAAAGAAGAAAAGTTTTACAAGTTATTTTTTTATATTCCTTTTCCTGATTATTCCAGTTCTATTTCCTTAAAAATTATCCCTATTTCATCATTTCATCGATCAACCTATTGTATTCGTTGTATCCACCCTAATTTTTTACCTATTCTCATTTCTGCTGCGTTGACTCCTAGTCTTTCTTTTATTTCTACATTTCTAAATGTATCTATGCGTATGTCTTATACCTGCTAGTTTAGTTATTAATTCCTCTGGCCTGACTTATTCTTCTTTATTCAACATTCAACGCCTATATTTCGGATTCCTATGTTAATTTTGCAACAAATAGTGCATTTAATACTCTTACTTTGGCTTTTCTTAATAATTATTTGTTATTTATTCTTTTTTGCAGAATATATATCCTTAGAGGGCTATCAGGTTTTTCCGTCGGTAAAGGGAGAAAGAAGCCCATAGGATTTCAATCATTCCTTTAGTAATTTCACAAAAAACCTCTGAAAACTATGAATGACGATACAAGAAAAAAAAAGAAGTAATAACCGTAAACGAGAAGAGGAAGGAATGTCATGGCGGGTATGATTAATCTGACGGTATTAAAATCGTTAATTGTATCCCAACTACGAAGGATACCGACTATCCGGGCTGCCCGTACGTAAAGCGGGGATGCTAACGACTGCACTACATCGACGTGTACTGTACTACTAGTAGCTAGTTCCCAATCTTCTGGTATCTTAATTGTTTCCATTATTTTATTTTATTATTGCGAGAATACATGTTTATCCTGCCTCTCCCATATAAGTTATTTTCCGCAGCAATAAGATACAACGAGTATAATGGCGGCCACAGTCATGACTAAAAACTACAAATGAATGATAAATCAAGACTAAAAATATTTTTCTTTTAAGAAATAGTTGAAAAACTATTGTTCCATTACAGATATTGTAATTACAATTGTCTTTACCGATTTAAACCTCAAATGAACAATTGATAATGGTGAATGCGCCGGGATAAAAACAGAAAATTTTATTATAAATATCTGGAATGGGCAAACAATTAAGTTGTCGTTAATTGTATTGCACTGAAGTTGTCGTTAATTGTATTACAATGAACTTGTCGTTAATTGTATTATAATGAAAAATATTACCTACTATCCGGAGCGGGATTTGAACCTAGGCCGCCCGTTCGTTATACGGCGGTGTTATCACCATATAGCATCAAAATATTTGCATTACACTAGTGTTTACTAGGTTATTTGTGATATGATGAACGGGTTATTACTGGATTTATTCTGGAAGTCCATCACGCGTCTTTTTACGACATTTTGGATGGACAAAATCTATTTGGTGTTTACTTCATGCAAAATATAAATACACATTTGTTATGATTAATTCACCTGGATGATTATAAGAAAATTATTTTATAATTAATAGTTATATATTAGATATGGACATTTAACAAATTCATGTAAAATCTAATTTTAAAATATTTTTTACTTTCAAAGTCTATAAAATATTGCTCACCAATTAAACATACGAGTATGTCGCACAAGTGTAACTTCCAAAATTAATTTTCAGGTTATGATTTTTGTTTTAATGATTGTTATGTATATTTTAAGGCTCCTTAAATCCTTTATTGCATTTAGAATAAATCAAATTATTAAAAATAGTACAACTTACCCTCGAAGAGGAAAGTTAAACGCCATCTGGCGGCACCACATCAAATAGCAATGCACACCCATATGGTAATAACCGTCAACATGCTTATGTCATCAGGATCACCGGGTAGTGCCCTCTAGGGAATAATATTCCAACAGAGTGCTTGAGATATCAGCACAAAGCCAATTTTGTAATATCAAATTATTATTTTTTTTTAATTAGATAATATTATACTCAATGGTAAAACTACTAGAACTATTGAAATCTTTAAAATGCATTTATTTCCAAAACTGTTTTTTGAAGTTACATTTGTCATCTCAGTGTGCGATATGAGATATAAATTTGCATTTATTCAAACAATAAGATTCATATCAAATATAAAGTATTAAACTGTATAAAGAAACGCGAGTTAGGTTCGAATTCTAGCATCGCGGAACTTCTAAAGAGTGTGAGTGGAATCCTAGGGTTCCGCAGAACATAGGTTGAAGAATAGAGAAAGGAACATAAAAAAATAACAAAAGAAACATAAATCATCTCACAGTGCGATGTGTGTGAGAGAGAGAGGTGGAAGGAACTGATGATTAGTATATTGAAACGAGATAGAACTTATTGTTCGCCGGAAATACGAGATTACAGGGCTTATTATTATGGAGCCCTCAGGCCCTAACATACTGTACATAAGACGATTGTTTGACTGTTTTAAGACGATAATATAGAAAAGCCATAAACTTCCCGACGACGGGATCTAATTCAAATACCGATTGAAGGCACCGTCGCAAACAGTAACGCAATATTTTTTCAATATTTACGCCCGCTGAATAAGGGGCGTAAGTATATCGAGGGTGTAAGTGTCGACGGAGCCAGCAAGGTGGCAAAGTGTGTAATTGAGTTATAGTTGTGTGCCCCTCGCCATCTGCATATCGTGGGAGACGGTTGGTTCGCCGGGAATTGAGGTGGGTCGATTTTCGACATCTAGATACTAGGCATTCTACACATGTACGTATATGTTATAAATAATGCAATAGTTGCATAATATATTTATTTCATTACTTTCAGAAACACGATATACATCATATGTATATCAAATATTGTATTATTATAATAAAAGAACATTACATTTAAGTCCTGGTTTCCTAGCAAGAGGTGTCGATAAATACGGCCGTTTTTGACGTCATTTACACATTACAAGATACGTTTTAAGTACATGTAATTTGAATAACTCACCAGATTCCAGTGTAATTCATGACATTTTCTCAGTACTTTGAAGTACACTGCTCTCTTGATTACCAGATTTATTTAAATATACATAAAATAAATGTGTGACGTGAAATACGGCCGCTTTTGTACACACCGCTTCCTAGGAAACCAAGGCTTTAGAAAAGAAAATGATACAACTTTCCCCCAGGAGGAAAGTTTGATGCCATCTGGCGACACCACATCAATTAACAATGTATACCCAAATAGTAATAACCTTCAATATGCAAACAAAATTAAATTAAATGTATATAAGTCTGAATCCACTTCTTAGCAATTTACATATATAGATTTCGATCTTATTATATCTCATCAGTGTAGCTCAGCTAGTTAGGATGAATTCACACAATATCTCGAGTGGTTATATACAAAAATGATACAACTAACCTCCTAGGAGAAAAGTTAAACGCCATCTGGCGGCACCACATCAATTATCAATGAGTGTGCATTGCTAATTGATGTGGTGCCGCCAGATGGCGTTTAAATTTCCTCCTAGGGGATTAGTTGTATCATTTTTGTATATAACCACTCGAGATTCAATAGCTGAGCTACACTGATGAGATCTAATAAGATCGAAATCTAGATATATACATTGCTAAGAGGTGAATTCACACTCAAGATATCTCAAGCACTCTATTGGAATATTATTCCATAGAAGGCACTACCCGGTGATCCTGATGGCATGAGCATGTTGATGGTTATTATCATATGGGTGTGCATTGCTAATTGACGTGGTGCCGCCAGATGGCGTTTAACTTTCCTCTTAGGGGTTTAGTTGTATAATTTTTAAAATAAATGTATTTTCCATAAAATTACAGACATAAGCTAAATGTGTAATATACAATAGAAAATAGAAGCTATATAAAAATTGATGTAAGTGTAATGTAAAGGAAATCCAAAATATGAGGGTTAAAGCAGTAAAAATAGCTGGTGTGATAGATCCTTATTTTATATACGCAACATGTTCAGTTTTTGTTTAAAGTATGTTAGAACATAGTAGTAGTTGGTAAATGAATACCATTATTATATAATCCTGATAATTATATACGTGAAATTGAATAATATATCTGTCATTGATAAAGAGCCTGCATCCTGCCTAATAATAACGAGCTGTAAAATATCTTATTCATTACTCGTAAATGCGCAACCCTCTCCCGAAAGATTTAGTTAACTAATGCCCGAGATCTATCCACGTCTTAGAGCCGCATCCCGGAGACCATCAGCACGGTCTTATCCCTGCTATTCCGCTAATGCATTCCCTCTGTGTACCGAATTCCACACCCTCTCTCTCCAGGGCCTGGGCAACGCCAACATCAACGCATTAAAAACAGCGCTGCGGATCAAACCGCTTAAATTCAGATATAATATATTCGGCACAACTAATGAGTGTTAAATTCATAAAATTGAGCGACAGTGTTTAATCATTTAGAGTTTAAATGTTATGATAGTAATAAGCCCGGAGAGTGAGTCGTGTTTTATCTGAGTAACGTTCTTGAAACCCTTTAATGCCGAGGTGGCATTAGTCTTACCCCGTTTTAGAGCGAGGGGGTGAATAATCACCAGGCCAACACCTCAGCTTAACCCTTGCAAGATAAATGCTACACCGCCCCCGTATTACGGTGCGCGCCCGCCACCTACTAGAGGTCCCCCGCCGCCGCGCCCAAGCCGTGCGCTCATTATTTCAGTGATCAGCCTTAAGGTTGAGCTTCTTTAAAATATTGCTATTTAATTAATGCCTCACGATACGGTTTATTAATTTCTAACAAAAATACTTACAGGCATAGTTTTATATTCGGATTATCCTTTACTTTTATATATAAAATTTCAATTGTGAGTTTTATTTTTATAATATTATTCAGAAAATTGAATTTAATTACATCAGTATTCAATTTGGTAATTTAATTCACAAAATAAAGGACATCATTTATTATATATATATATATATATATATATATATATATATATATATATATATATATATATATATATATATATGTTATATTTAAGAAAATGACAGAGTAACAATGAGCTCAATGGCCGAGTGGTTCCAGGCGTCGTCCGTCTCGTACTGTCCTTGAGTTCGATTTCTAGAGGGGAGCCGAATTTTCGCGTATCACCTTTCACCGTTTTTCAGAGGTTTTCTGTGAAGTTAAGGTAAATACCGGTTAGTTAAACATTTCCCTTGACCGGCGGAAAAGCCTCACGGCTGATAGCCCTATAAATATAGAAGTTTGTTTTGAGATTAGATTAAAGAATTGTAAAACATATATAGGCCATAGAGGGCTACCCGGTGATCCTGATGACATCAGCATGTTAATATTACCATATGGGTGTGCATTGCTAATTGATGCGGTGCCGCCAGATGGCATTTAACTTTCCTCCTAGACGGTTAGTTGTATAATTTTTTAAATTTTGATATTAAAATATTATTAAGAAAACTTCTCGATAAAAACATTAAATAATTGTACTTTCAAATAAAGTATGCTGGATATATAAGCCTATAAAATAAACTACATCACGTAGCTTCTAATACAATTTCCTTCAAGCTAACTTTTATAGGTCTTTACGTGATTTTATTCTGTCCAAATTATATCGATCAAATCCTTTAAGACAAATTTTTCTAATAGGCATTTTAAAATTAAAACACCATAAGAATGTCCCCCCTAAAGAGCGGCAGCACACCCCTAAATCACTGGCATTGTTAACATGTACTGGCTTAACGAAGTTTCCCGCCGGCGCTCAAGATCCTAACGAAGTTTTTTCCTGCCCGGGCTTATCTTTAAGGGCTACTTTAATTGTGCGCGAATCTTTCGAAGCCAATCTCCCTTCCATTCGGTTGCGAGGCGAGGCGCTTGCCGCTCTAGCTAAATTGCCCTATTTACTTTCAGTTAGACGCGACTGCCTTCCTTTTTTCCCGTTTCGATGGCAATATACCATATTGCAGAAAAAAATTAATACACAAATTTATATACAACATTCAACAACCACGAATTGCGATCATCATGATTATAAAATAAGCACCACAACTAGCGACAAGATATTTTTATTAGCTTGTATAAATTGTATACTATTTCATTTTCTAGTGTTGTCCAATTTCTGATTGCCATGGACCGGATAATGTTAACTTGACAATCCCCAAAACTGCGATATGGATCAGGATTCACCTTCACAAGTCTTTTCTATAAGATCTACGACACATGAGATATCTCCCAAGACTGGCTTACCTCAGAATACCTTCCTATACCCAAGAAACCATCAAGAAAATCATGTTACGAATACTGATTGTCTGATAAACTATATTTTAAAGATCTTCTTAAAAAATATACATAGAAGAATACATAACAAGTGCGAGGAGCATGTGATGGAGACTCAGTTTGAGTTCATGAGTGCACCTGGAACTAGAGAAGCTGTTTTTGCACTGCAAATGCTTACTCAAAGATGGTGGGATACAATTGTTGTGCATATATGTTTTATAGACTTTTCTAAGGCGTTCGATAAGGTCGTGTTGCACCTTATCGAACGCCTTAGAAAACTCTATAAAACATATATGCACAACAATTGTATCCCACCATCTTTGAGTAAGTAAAACATGATACAAGAGCAGATGGCAAAAATCTAAGAAAGATCGCTAATACATACTGGAATCAGAAGGCAGTTGTAAAGATCGAGGGTAGCACCACGGATGAATTTAATATCAAGCACGGCTGCGTTCTCTCCTATAACTTGTTCAACATATACTCCGAGAGAAATTTCACTGAAGCACTAAAAGACCTATCGCAAGGAGTGAAAGTGGATGGAGAAAAATTAAACAATATCAGATATAGATGATAGTGATGTACTCTCAAATAGCATAGTAGGTTTGCAGATACTGATGCAGCGTATTGAGGAAGTAAGCAACAAATAAGATTCTTTTGCATCGAAATTTGCATGAAATAGAAATTCTTTAGAGCAGTATGAAGATTGAATTATTGTTTTGCGGCAAACTTAATACGAGCAAAACGAAATTGTAGATATTGACTAATTGATACATACACCGCCATCTGTACCAACACATATGAATTGTGGGCTCGTTGCGCCCCTTTCCGCAGGAAGGGTTGTGCACTGTTTGTTGCCCGATCGATATTATAATACGCGAAACATTTGCGTCTTCGGGCTGGGGTAAAAATCCATTTTTTTGCTGTTGCGCCGACTCGCTTACGCCAATTAGTGGGTCGCCCGTTTTAATTGGTGATTAGCGATAATTAATGGACGCTCGCACGTACACACGCCAAAACAGTTGCGCTCGTACGATTATCGTGTTGACTGCCGACCGGTAAAGTAAACAAAATTTATATCTGTTGATGAACAATCAGTGCATGTTGAAATTAAAGGTCTTAGTACCTAAATAATAATTCAAACTTATATGCAAGTTTGTCTAAAAGAATGATAATTAATTTTCAACGATCACACAATAACTGGCTAGCTTTATAATTGTAATTAACGTAAAAGTATACCATTAGAAATTATTGCAAATTTATATCTTATATCGCACAATGAGATGACAAATGTCTTCCAACTTCCAAAAACAGTGTTTGAAATAAATGCATTTTAAAGATTTCAATAATTTTACATTTGACATAATGTTATCTAGTTTTACCATTGAGTATAATGTTATCTAATTTCTTTAAATAATAATTTGGTTTATTCTAAACGCAAACAAAGTGGATTAAAGGAGCTTTAAAATATAGATAAGAATCATCAAAACAAAAATCAAAACTTGAAAATTAATTTTCGAAGTCACGCCACTCTCACAGTGCTATATAATATTTGTAGAACAATATATGTAATATATTGTAATAAGACTCATCCCCCTAATATGAAATCTGGGTCTGCTACTGAACGAAGAGTTCCGTCGGGAAACAAAGGTTGAAAAACACTGGTCTAGGGCATTGTACATGTAAATATGTTTTCATTAAAGATGTTGAACATTTTTTAGTTGCTTCTATTCGCGTGCATTGTCTATATTATTATATTCATATTATATAATATTAGAAAATTCCCTTTTAAAATTGGGTTAATGCGTTGCTATGTGCACATTCCTTCATTGTCTTAAAGCAGGAAATTTACACGGAAGCCTGCTGCGGCAATGATGGCGCGGGCATGAACAACGCGTTCGTATTTAGTATCTATGGATACGGGGGGCACTAGACAAAATATCCTCTGCCTGTACAGAGCAGAGATTTTAATCCGCTTAAAACGGATCATGCACAATAATAGGGTCAGATATTACGCAAATTGGAAACGGGTACGATAAAACCCAGCCTCGATAAGGCCACACGGTTCGTGGGTTTCAATGGAAAACAATTAAATTCTCAGTCATTCAAATTCGGTATGTTATATTGACGCCTATAAAATCATTTTTGTTTTGTCTTTATAAATATCTATCTTTTTATTTATTTTTAAAACTAATATTTACTGATCCACTACATATATTTTCATATTTAATTATTATACTCAATAAGTATCTAATATGAATTGCTTTTCATGATACGAGATAGTTAAATTTTTTTCGGGGTTGATTTTTCATGGGTTGTTAAAATATAAAAGTGTGTGGCATATTGATATTAATGGCGAAATGAAAAGGATTAAAGCCAACCGGATAGAGGCCGCACAAGATCGTCAAGATTGGATCAAATTACGGAAGACCTATGACCAGTAATTGGTTAATTGATCATGATGATTTCTGACAATTGAGATTTTGTACTAAAATACCATTAACTTTAAGTACGGTAACTAATGTCTGATTTAAAGATGTTTAGTAACTTTACAAAGACAGCCCAAGTTAGGCCTTCTTCTTTTGGTGACCCCTCTTTACAGAAAGTTGACCACCATCATGTGGTACTGTTCTTTATTTTGCGCGCACCGAATCAGTGTAGCAACTTTGCGAGTGTTAAACCATTGCCACGGGTTTGGTTATCTCTACGTATTTATATTTATAATTGTCAGTCTATTTTCTATATTACCAATTACTCCACCAAATATACTTGACAACCGTTGGAACTAATTTGGGACAGAACACAGAGACAACAGTAATTTATACGCTGTATATACAAATTAATGATGACTTACCGCTCAGTTTAAATGGCAGTCCAGTTCCCAGAGGATCGGGTGGAAACGCTCTTGGTCCGAATGGGAAATGATGAAAGCTTTGTCTCGTTTTAGACCGCGGCTCTCTCGGTCCATCAACAGTCACTTTAATTGCCTTGCTATACGTTGCAACCTGGGGTGGACTCGTTGACACTATTATCGTCAACGTAAAACTCTTACCTGCGGAAAGAACATAAAAAAATCATATTAAATTTATTCTATCCCATGCCGCTTACAACATTTTTTAAATAACCTAACGATGGATTTAGACAGAATATAACCCATCGATTTCCTATTATGTCTTATTTTGTATAAACAAAACAACGATGAATACATTTTTCAATTCAATTATCTAAAGCCCGTATGACATCTAGTTTCTTATATCGTTTTCGATGCAGACACAACTACATAGTGTCATACACACATGTTAAATGCGTCTATTGTTAACTTGGAAGTTACAACTAGATAGTTAGAAGAACAAACAGGACGCACAATATTACGGTTGCTAATATTTTGAGATAAAAAGTATACTAATAGTCATAGGGGCTGATAGGAGTTGGCGAGCTGGTTAATTCGACATACGCCGTCGGACAACCGAAATTTCACCTATATTTTATAAAAGTCTATGGGCATTTCAAGCTAGTCGGTACTCTTTCTGATGCAGAAAATGAACTAAAATCTAGTGGGTAATCCCTAAGCATAAAATGTATTTTCTCATCATATATGTGACATTATGTGTAAGGTTCATCTAGTTATATATTAAAAATTTATTAACAACCACGCATTACTGTACAAGTGATCAAAATCGTGTAATTTTTATCTAATCAGCTGATCAAACAATAACATTTTTTACAAAAACCGGTGACATTAGTATCGCCAATACTTTTGAAGGGTATTGATTGAAACAGTTACACCAAGAGCAATGTCTACGTCTAGTAGTCCGACCATACGAGGATGACTTCATTTATATGTTAAATACAGTTTGACAGTTACTTACTTAACAAAAATTGATGCCAACAATATATGATGTTACTATTACTTGAATTTGGCCCCATTCCGTACCCTTAACCCTTTTGCCCCTGCCACCATAACATTTACAGACATCTACTTCTATGTGTTAACTCTTAAACACTAGATTTCATTCCAAATAGGTATTTCAAAGAAAATCCATGTGTAGTTTTAGAATCTTTTGAATTTTAATGGAGGTAAAGAAGCATAATAATAATTAATAAAGAGAAACATATTTTCAAATAGGGTCGAAAGGGTCAAAGTGAATATATTCGTCAAGAAAGCTTCTAATTTCAAGTATTCGTATCAGTTTCATTCAAGTAAATCAAAATAGAATTAAAGTGCGCGCCATATTCAGCCTTTTTTTGTCATGTGAGAAGAAAATCTTCAAATGACACCCACGCCTCACTGGGGCTTCCTGGTTTTAGAGGCGCGGGTAGTGTCGTCTCATGTTAGTTTGTCTCTTATCTTGCCATGTTAGTTTGTCTCTTATCTTGCCATGTTAGTTTTGTTATTGTCTCCCCCGTACTCTGGCGTGGACTTCTGCATTGTTCTTGGTCCACAGCTGTGTGTGCTATGCGCAGCAGGATGTGGGTGTTCGTTGTGTATCTGTTCTTGTTTCTATCCCGTCGTCATTCCGTGTTTCGTCTTGTTTCTTCCGTTTGTCGTCTTTCTTGTGTCTGTCTTGCTGGATGTCTGGGTATCTGTTTAATAGTCTAGGTCGTTTCTGATCTTTTCCATCATCACTGTTTGTGCAAATATTGTGAAGACGTCTCATCTGGTCTTGCGCTCTAGCATCAGGCTTGTTAGCTCTTCTGGTGGTGTCTCTCCCCCCATCTCAATTCACAGCTTAATGCGTTCCATCGTCCAGTATATGGTGTGGGCTGGATCATCTTTGCCACAGCAGTAGCGGCATTTCGAACTTGCCGCCTTCCCTATCCAGTACAACTGGAATATACCATGGCCGGACAGGGCCTGCGTGGTCCAGTGATCCAGCTCACCGTGCCCTCGAGTCAGTCAAGGAATCAGGTTGGGAATCACCTTCCTCGTCCATGCCGTGTTTCTACATTCCTCCCATCTGTTCTGATATTTGCTTAGGGTGTCTTTCCTCACCTCTTCTTTTGTCACTATGGGGGCTTTCCCTCTCATGGTCTAATATTATATCCTGGCTATTTCTGCCACCATAAGATCGTCATTGCCTTCCACTGCATCCGTGGATATGGTGCAGTATGCTCTTGTTATACGTAGGGCGCTGGTTCTCAGTTCCCTCCTCGGCCTCTCTGAATTCCTCTGGATCAGCGTTGGCCCAGGCTAGGGCTGCGTATAGCATCTGGCCTCGCGACGCCATTGCTAGTAGTCTTCGTTTTTCCTCGATCGGGCCCCCTATGTTGGAAAACAGCCTGGCCAGGGCTGCCTCCGTCCTGGCGGCTTTGCGGGTGGTCTCTAGCACTTGGGACGCATGGCTGGTATTAGCTTCCAGTATTGTGCCCAAATATTTTTCTAACTATCGCTATTTTTTTATAAATTTCCGAGTATAATTGTTGAAACTACAGCTAGGTTTCGAGAGCAATAAATAAAATTGGAAAATGTTTCCATGAAAGTTTCTTCTGCGGGTAATTTTATTATCTGTATACGTCTGATAAGTAAGATGGCGGCTACCATTGTGACCCCCTCAATTTGTTATATATATATATCCCCCCATGAGTTTTCTATTGAAGACGTTGGAAAGGCTCTGTGATCGGGAAATCAGGGACGAGCCCCCCCCCCCCCCCATGAGTTAGATTGTAGTGACGTCCTGGATGCCTCCTCTACTGGTGGAGAGCAGGGCGGTCTCGGTTTTCCCCCCATGAGTTTTCTATTGAAGACGTTGGAAAGGCTCTGTTATCGTGAACTCAGGGACGGGCCGCTGAGAACGTACCCCATACATCCCCCCCATGAGGGCGGTCTCGGTTTTGGCCACCGCTTCCGATGGCCGCCATCCAGTCCACCATTACCTTTACCGCTCGCCTGCTTTTGCTTTTGCCCTATATCTCGCCCGGGCGACTATTGTTATATCATATTGCTGGTGATGTCCTCGGGCAACTCAAGCCGGAGGGCGTCGTAGTATGCTACGTACCACAGAAGAGGTCCTAATACGGAACCTTGTGGGACGCCCCCTGTCCTAAAACTTTGTAAGCCCTTCGTTGCCCTCATATGTCACTTTTAGATCGCTTAAGTATCCCTGTTTTAGTTTTACCAGGTCTTTTTGTCCCATCGTCATGGCCACCCATGGTAACGTGTTGGGACGCATTTGTCACGTCCAGGGCGACTATCATACAGTGTCTTCGCTTTCTCCAAGTTCCCTCGTTCGCCTCCGTGACGAGTTTTCAGACTGATAGGGTTGCATCGGTTGTCGATCGTCCTTTCCAAAACCCGATCGTGCAGCCCTCCAGAGGTGTCGAGAGCCTCGGCAGTCCGGTCCGCGATTAGCTTCTATGCGATCTTTGCCGTCCCATCCAGAAGGCCAAGGGGACGGTATGCTTTTGGGACGTTGGCAGGACACAAAACCATACCTTCCCCTTTCACTGGTTTTCGTATGATGATCAGCCAGTTTCAATTCCTAAAGAGATGAAAAACTGCCATTTCTCTAGGAATTGTCCTAATTGTAGACTCCTATTTGCTTGGGCTATCATATTCGGGGTCAGTGCTGGTGCGGATCATTCGGAACACCGTCGGGCCCTGGGGCCTTCCGGTTAAGAAGGTTGCTTGCAGACTTTAGAATCTCCTCTTCCTTCCAGGTTTGGGGTGGTGTGGGTTGGTATAATTTCGGTTGTCTTCTGTTTCGGTGTTTGTGAGGGGACAGTGCTGCTACCACTGCTCTCACTCCGCCGGCTACCGCGTATTCGGGCTATGGCGCACAAGCTCCAATCCAGCGCATCACTATCTTGTAGGGGAGTAGTCGTCCTCTACGTCACTACATAGCTGTTTCCAGAAGGCATCTTCGCTGCGCTCTATCACACACCTACATTCCCTTCTTGGTGTTCGATATTGCTCATGGAACTCCTGTATCGGCGCCCCAGCTGCTCTCGCTCTCTACATCCGCTGTCGTACCTTGTTTGCATCTTTCCTACCTCGGGGCACCACTAATACACAGTTTTCCTTCCAATTATTTTTGTTCTGCTGGGTATTATTTCCTCGAAGGCTTTCTGGAGTTTGGTGTTAAGTTCCTCCGCCATTTAATTTGGGCTGTCTGTTGTTAGGCGTAGTGCACTCTCTAAGTTTGATGTTAGTTCCTTGCTGTTTATCGCTTTTGTGTTCCACCTCTTCGCCTGGGAGGGGGAGGTATCTGTATTTGTTGTTGGGACTGACACATTCGTACGTATTCAATATAGTTGTGATCACCTAGTGTTTCTTTATCCTCAAGTACCTTCCAGCCAGAGGCGGTCCGTGGCGCAGTGGTCTAAGGCGATGGCCTGAAGCCATTGCGTACGTAACGTTGGTAGTTCCACCGCTAGCCGGGAAATTCCACAAAGAATTTACCCGGCTAGCATATCATGGATGTTGTATGAGGCACAATAGTTCCGTGAAGGGTCGCAGTACACACAGCCAGGGGCTTTACTCACCGTAAAAAAAACCTTCCAGCCTCGTACTCATCCCTCTAGGTTGGTTGTGGCTATAGTGATGTCGATAATAGATGTTTACTCTCTTATCGTGAATGTTAGAGTTTGCCCAATGTTGTATACCTCCATGACGACTGTGGATGCTATATCTAGTACTGCTTCACCCCCAATGTTCAGTTGACCAGTCACGTACTGCTCATGTTTTGAATTCAAACTTAACTTAACTAAACGAAAAGTTTTTCCGGACTTAGTAGATATTTTTCTGATTTACACGGTTCAAGTTTCCACTGGAGCAGTAATGAATGAATATTGTTCAAGTTTCTTGACGAATTTGGTATAATATAATTCACGGTCTGATACTCACATACTCATACACTAACACATGGTAGAAAGACTCCCGACAATCGATGTCCAGTAAAAAATTGTAAGAAATACAGTAACTACTATTATAATTAACGTTATAGTAACTGTCAAACACTACTTAATCTATAAATGAAGATAACGCGAAATGTAATGGGGTGAGTGGTCAGATAACTAGACGTACTACTATTACTGCTATGAACGGTAGAAAGACTCTCAAAGATCGATGTCCAGTAAAGAAATGTAACAAAAAACAGTAACTACTATTATAATTCATGTTTTAGTAACTGTCAAACATTATTTAACCTATAAATGAAGACAAGACAACGCGGAATGCAACGGGATGAGTGGTCGGACAACTAGACGCACTACTATTACTACTATGAACGGTAGAAAGACCCCCGACGATCGATGTCCAGTAAAGAAATGTAACAAAAAACAGTAACTACTGTTATAATTTATGTTTTAGTAACTGTCAAACACTATTTAACCTATAAATGAAGACAAGACAACGCGGAATGCAACGGGGTGAGTGGTCTGACAACTAGACGTACTACTATTACTGCTATGAACGGTAGAAAGACTCCCGACGATCGATGTCCAGTAAAGAAATGTAACAAAAAACAGTAACTACTATTATAATTCATATTTTAGTAACTGTCAAACACTATTTAACCTATAAATGAAGACAAGACAACGCGGAATGCAACGGGGTGAGTGGTCTGACATTTAGACGTACAACTATTACTACTATGAACGGTAGAAAGACCCCCGACGATCGATGTGCAGTAAAGAAATGTAACAAAAAACAGTAACTACTATTATAATTCATGTTTTAGTAACTGTCAAACATTATTTAACCTATAAATGAAGACAAGACAACGCGGAATGCAACGGGATGAGTGGTCGGACAACTAGACGCACTACTATTACTACTATGAACGGTAGAAAGACCCCCGACGATCGATGTCCAGTAAAGAAATGTAACAAAAAACAGTAACTACTGTTATAATTTATGTTTTAGTAACTGTCAAACACTATTTAACCTATAAATGAAGACAAGACAACGCGGAATGCAACGGGGTGAGTGGTCTGACAACTAGACGTACTACTATTACTGCTATGAACGGTAGAAAGACTCCCGACGATCGATGTCCAGTAAAGAAATGTAACAAAAAACAGTAACTACTATTATAATTCATATTTTAGTAACTGTCAAACACTATTTAACCTATAAATGAAGACAAGACAACGCGGAATGCAACGGGGTGAGTGGTCTGACATTTAGACGTACAACTATTACTACTATGAACGGTAGAAAGACCCCCGACGATCGATGTGCAGTAAAGAAATGTAACAAAAAACAGTAACTACTATTATAATTCATGTTTTAGTAACTGTCAAACATTATTTAACCTATAAATGAAGACAAGACAACGCGGAATGTAACGGGGTGAGTGGTCAGACAACTAGATGTACTACTATTACTACTATGAAAGGTAGAAAGGCCCCCGATGATCGATGTCCAGTAAAAACTTGTAACAAATACAGTAACTACTACTATAATTCACGTTTTAGTAACTGTCAAACACTATTTAACCTATAAATGAAGACAAGACAACGCGGAATGCAACGGGGTGAGTGGTCAGACAACTAGATGTACTACTATTACTACTATGAAAGGTAAAAAGACCCCTGACGATCTATTTAAAAAAAAAACATTGTAACAAATAGAGTAGCTACTTTTATAATTCACGTTTTAGTAACTGTCAAACACTATTTAAACTATAAATGAAGACAGAACAACGCGGAATGCAATGGGGTGAGTGGTCGGACAATTAGACGTACTACTATTATCTTATCTCGTTTTGGCTAGGCCACCTTTGGTTTCGTGATAGGACCTTTCGCTGCCTTATTGCTCTTAAAGGGGATTTTGATTATTTCGCCTTTGCAAGTGATTTTTTAGCCTTGGCAACAGCAGCAACAGCAGCGGTCTTTTTCTCAGTAGTTGTGACAGTAGCTTTTTCTTTTTGATGGCATTGGTTCTTATTTTGGGCTACATGTTGTGTGTTGCTATGATTTTTCTTCTTCCTCTCTTTTATTTTATTGTTTTATTATGTGGTGTATATAATTTAGTATTTTCATTCTACTCTTTGGTAGTCCGTTGTATGTTTTATTGTTCTTGTTGTTAGTGCGAGTATTTTGATTTTAAGGTCGTTTTAGACACGACAATTTCTTGACTCAAAAGTTAGTCAAGATGCGAGACAATCTAAATTATCTCGTATCACAGCAAATTATTTGAAATATTGAATTGGATGATATAGATATAATGGAAAAATATAACGCGTTCTTTTGAGCTAAGAAATTGTCTTGTCTAAAACGACCTCTTTCTGGGTTAGGTTTTGTTTTGTAATAATGTATTTTTATTAGTGTCTAGTAAGATTCTTGTCTTGAAGATTTTTTTTTACAATTTTTAATTAATTACTTTGCAATTTTGGTTTTATATTTATATCTTGTTTTTATATGGAGCCCGGCGCATTCACCATTTTTAATATCTAGCTTCTTAAAGCGGATACAAGAGTTTGGGCTTTTATTTTTATATAATTTTACTAGATCAAATACCCTTCTTCCAACGGGGCATAATTACATAAAAGACTTAATCAATCAAAGAAGCTGATTGACTCATAGACTCAAAAATCGTGAAACACTTAATTACTGTATCAACATACAATTACCATAAATTTTTAAATGAATTTTTGTCTATGTAGAAGCAAGTTGGAATGAAAATCAAAAGTATAAGTGAATAGTAAATAGACAGTACGGCCCTGAGTTATATATATATATATATATATATATATATATATATATATATATATATATATATATATATAATAATTTCCCTAAAATTTCACTCTCCGGTGGGAGTCTCCGGCTACACCACATATCTAACAGGAGAGAGAAAACTGATAATGAAATGTTTATCGGAATTATTTTACGCTGACACGAGTTACCATTTTTTTATTGCTCATATTTTATTTAGTTGAACCAGGAGCAATTTAATTACTCTAAGAAAAATTTTATAATCAGTTTTTCTCTCTCCAGTCAACCTCAAATAAAATATCATATATATTTGTTTATCACAGAAGACAAGCAATATTTCTCATTGCATGTATTATGTGATTATGTGTCTTCAAGATTATGGAAATATGCGATAAATTCCGGGGGGGAAAACTACACTTTAAGGAAGGTAGTGTTGTCGCGAACAAAAATAAATCAATTTTCCTTTCGTTTTGTGCCTAAAATAGTCGAAACCCTCGATATTTGCAATGTCTGTGTATGTATGTTCGTCTGGATGTCTGTCTGTCTATCTGTGAGCAAAATTTGGTAAAAACGACACGACGCATCGTGACTAAATTTGGCAATTGGCTGTGAATCCGATCTGAGAAAGCCCTGTGAAATTTTGAACAACATCGGTCGACTAACAGCGAAGAAAACTCGATGAAACCAACTTCCTGCGCATAATTAGGCTCCCGCTGCAAAATTTTGCTCGGTGCAGTAAACAAGTACGTCATTAGCGAGATGTATATAAAGCAGGAAATTAGCAAAAATGGTCGCTATTAAGGTGATTATTTTTATTTATTTATTTAATCGAACGCCTATCTATCTTCTTTAACATTTTCGCATTTTCATATTTTCATTACCATACTACATTTAGGTAATGAAAATATGAAAATGCGAAAATGTTAAAGAAGATAGATAGGCGTTCGATTAAATAAATAAATAAAAATAATCACCTTAATATCACCATAGTTTTTTATTCAGAAAATAATAATGCGAACTGATTAAGACACCTTACACAATCAATATTACTGTCAATATTTTAGAATAATGACAGTATTACTGTACGATAATATGCTTAAAATGTTCTTTATTCTAAAATATTGCCAGTATTACTTATCGTGTAATGTATATTAATAATGCATTGAAGAGAATACTGATCTTTATCCGGATAATTGATTACTTGATAAATATAAAAAGAGGATTGAAGCAAATATTGACATTACTAGGATTGACAGTATTATTGACCGTGTAAGGTGCCTTATAAAGGCACTAGGTCAATAATACTGTCATTCCTAGTATTTGTTTCAACATTTATCAAGCAATCAATTATCCGGATTAACATCAGTATTCTGTTCAATTCGTCAATACTAGAGTTTACAGGATCAATAATACTGTCAATATTTTAGAATACTGACAGGATTACTGACCGTATAAGGTGCCTTATAGGGATGAATGGTTGTGCCAAGACTACATTCTTCCACTGCACTAATATTTTGAAACAATGCTGACAAATTATACATGGTGAGTTTAAAATGGCGTTTGCAGTTCGTTGTAGAGTCTTGGAATAATAGTTTATTTAATTGTAGTTAAGAATACTGAATAAACCTATAATTAACTAATTAAATTAATTATTAATAAATTGTGATATACTATAATAATGATTGCTTGAATACATTTAAAAATCCCAATTCCGCATAGCAGATTGAATAATACGTGGATGGCAATTAAACAGATAAATTACCCCATCTCGATTCCTCTCTCGTTTTTTTTTGTCCAACGTTTTCCAGGCGGCCGCATTTGTCAAAAGCGTCATTTGCACCCCCTGCAGAACCGCGTGCGATGGTGCGATCAAAAAACCATTTGCGCCTCATCTTTATCGGTTTAAAACGCTGCACATCCGTCTCAATAGCAGCGCGCATAACATAAACAAAGGCTTGGCGAAATGCGCATTAATATTTCCATTTGTGATCAACTTCTTTCGCACCCCCCTTGCCGGCGCGAACACTTGATTAATTCGATATTAATAATTCAAAGCGCGCGGGAAAACACAGGTAGATTTATGGTGACGGTGCTGTGTATAAATCTGCACACTGTAAGTCAACAATATAAATAATCCGGAAATATCTCAAAATAAACGCGATAAATATCGCTAGTGCATACAGGTTGTAATCCGTAAAATAAAAACGCGCGAATTTGTTGATAATATATAACTGCGCTTATAAATTCTGCAAATGCCCTTTTTGGATAGTAAACTGCCATAAATCACAATAAAATCAATCGTATGAAATACGCATAACCCATAATATGGAATAAATAGCGCGCCACGGTGTATGTGGGGTGGTCGCGCGGGGGGCTGTTGTACGGGCTGGTGCGCGCTCCTAGTTTTATCCTATCAGTGAACGGCTAATGCTGGGAAATATGAGCGCTCTCTCGATAAATCAGGGATTACCGTATCGCCCCGGTATAATTCATAGATTTACAGAACGCCACGGCGAAAACTTAAAACCACCCACACACACACACAGGGACGCACCTTTCCAACAATTCTAATTGCCCTTAAATAAATGCCACGGGTTTCATTTGACACACATAGTTACATCGAGATATCAAATTAATTCAAATTTAGATACGGAAAAAGGCTAAAGAGAATTATTGATGAATAGCATATAATAATTTATATATCACAAAATATAAATATTGAGAACTTAAATGGATTGATGTACGGTCGTGACAAATAATTATTTTATTACTGACAGTTTTAATCATCAAATGCTGGCAAAAACAACGAGATAGTAAAAAAAGACCTTTGTTGGCATTTTCCTCACAAAAAAAACTGTTCTACAATATCACCAACCACAACAAAAATACATAAAAATAAAAATACAACGAGATAGTAGCATAGTTGTGTTTATTGTTATCCTAAAATGTGCTACTGCATAGTTAGAAGAAGAAGTAGGGTGTACAATATTATGTTTAGTAATATTTTGAAAGGAAAAACATACAGTTGGGGAAATAGTTGATTACGTCGTCAGACACGTAGTATAATACGAGGCATATCCAGAAAGTAAGAGTACTGAGGCTTTCACGGTCGGAGGGATTTTATTTTCATCATGTTGGCCACACGGCAGTGTAGCCTGACTCCTCCCCTTTGCACCGAGAGTGGTTCGAGGTCAGTACGTTGAGAACTGTTGACACGACAACAAGTTTCGTGAATAATGTCAATCCAATCTCCCGCCAAGTGCGAAATACGCGGCGTCATCCGTTATCTCGTTTGGAAGGGAAAACCTCCATTTGAGATTTATAATGAGGTGAAAACTGCATATGGTGATAAAGCTATGAATCGTACGAATGTGTACAAGTGGTGTCGCGAGTTTAAAAACGGTCGTACGTCTGTGCATGATGATGAGAGGAGCGGAAGACTTTCAATTGTGACTGACGAAATTGTGGAAAAAATTGAAAATGCGCTCCGTGACGATCGCAGATTGACTGTGGATGAACTTTCTGCGATGTTTCCGCAAATCTCCAGATCTCTACTACACGAAACAATCACAGAAACCCTCGGATATCGGAAACTGTCCGCGAGGTGGGTCCCAAAACAACTGACAGACCAGCACAAGTTGAATCGAGTGGAGGCCGGGCAAGAGTTTTTGAGGCGCTGGAAACTCCATGGAGATGAATTTCTCCCCTCCATCGTAACTGGAGATGAAACTTGGGTAGCACACCACACGCCCGAAACCAAAAGACAGTCTCAACAGTGGCGTCACACCTCTTCACCCTCCGCCAAAAAGTTCAAAATCACAATTTCAGCCCAGAAAGTCATGGCATCCGTGTTTTGGGACTGTCAAGGCATAATTTTAATCGAATATCTGCCTCAAGGGGAGACAATCAACTCTGCAAGATACTGTGAGACCTTAAAAAAATTGCGGAGGGTGATTCAGAACAAGAGGAAAAAAGGAGTCTGCCTGCTGCACGACAATGCCAGACCACACACGGCCAACGCCACGAAGGAACTGCTCGCCTCGTTTAAATGGGATGTCCTGAACCATCCTGCGCATTCCCCTGATCTAGCACCTTCAGATTACTATCTCTTTACCTCCCTGAAGCTGCACATGGGTGGAAAAAGGTTTTTAACCGACGAGGAGGTAAAGGAGGAGTTGAAGAAGTGGACGAAGGAGTTGGCGGGAAACTACTTCGAGGAAGGCATAAAAAAATTGATACCTCGCTACACCACCTGCATAGAGAGGAATGGCGACTATGTCGAAAAATAGCTTTTATTATGTACTAAAGTATCACGTAATTTTTTTGTTTAAATAAAAAATTTTAACACCTACAAAAAATCAGTACTCTTACTTTCTGGATATGCCTCGTATAATAATATAGAATATTGGTCTTTAAAAAACCACCATTTTTGTGATATTAAATATGAAAAATAAAGTCTGTTGCCTGAATTGGACGGTGGTTGGTCCAATTCAGGCAACAGACTTTATATTTCATATTTAATATCACAAAAAATAGTGGCGTTTTTTCCTTTCAAAATATTACCAAACATAGTATATAACTATGCAGTTGCAACTTTTAGGATAAACACAACTATCCTACTATCTTGTTGTTTTTGCCAGAATTTGATGAACAAAACTGTCAGTAATAACACAATTATTAGTCACAACCGTACAAATGTCATAAATGACAGGTCGGTCGGCTTCAAAACATTGTCTTCTTATATTATAGGGATTAGTGACCCAAAATAAAGAAGTTTCATTTTCCTATGTTTATAATAGAATCTTACATAGTAAGAGTAGCAACAATACTGTTTATTAACTTTTAATGGATAAACAAATGTTTCGAATTATTATTTCTATTAGAAACAAGTATTTTACATACATACTACCCTCATGAACTACTTGAAACCTACTACGACAACTCGAACCATAATTGGGAATTTATTTAATCCCTCGCTTCTCGATATAATTCCAACCTACAGAAAAGAAACTTTTAAGAACGTTTTGATTTATGACTACCTATAATCATTTTCCCTCGCGAAGAAAAACGCGCGTCCCCTAATCCATCATTATTCCTTGCAACCCCGCACCGACCCACGTTCCGACAAAGTGTTCATTATGAATATGATTTCCCCATTAAGAGTAGTTAATAACAGCGACGGCAGGGGGGCGGGCTGGGAAAAAAATAAGGGATAAAGAGTGGAGCCCGCGACAGCGCATGCTGTTTTCTTATGAGGGCAACTTCGTGCACAATCGACTCATTTTTAAATTTGCACTTTATATCAACAGCCGGCGTTCAATTGGCTGCCTGTTGTATTTTTGTAATAAATCGGGGGGTTTTAATTACGCACTAGTGTTTGTTTATCATCAATTTTTATAAATATGATTGGAAAACGACACAATTTTAATTAAAATATGTCTGGATGTTGGGGAAAAATATATATATAGCAAAAAAAAAATGTTGAATTGCTATGAATTGAAAGTTGTATGTCACATGAATAGCACAATTCAATCGGTGGGTGGAAAAAACATATATTTTCAAAATCGTAGTTTAGATCAAATCTGTTTTGTGGGAAAATTATACATGTCACAATAATTATATGTACAAGATAGTTGTGGAATCGATTGTTTTTCCACTCAACGAATTAATTATAGCTATTTTTGTTTATCACCGTGTGCTGCTACGAGCTTATTGTCTCTTGTTCTATTTGTCGTGCAAGCCGTTTTTGTACGTACAGCCGGTACATGGCCGCAAAACTTGGTGCGATACAGCATGCCACGGGGCGACTAGTGATCTTAAAGATCTTTAAGATCACTAGTCGCCCCGTGGAATGCTGTATCGTTCCAAGTTTTGCGGCCATGCGCCGGTTGTACGTGTGGCAATTTTCGAATTTATATAAATAATATAATTAGAAAATATTTTAATTTAGAATTAATTTCGGCAGCTATTATGCTAAATTAAACAGTTGCAAAACCACGAAATTGCAGACTTTAACACGCAGCACCTTGAAGCTGCTGTAAATCTGACTTAATGTTTTAAAATCACACGAGGATCGTAAAGAATTGCGGCGAACCGAATCGTAAAATTAATCCGCTGGGCCACATAGCGAAAGTATTCTCCAGTGCCAAATACGAGCATGGCGAAACTAACCCAATAATTCATAATTTCGCCGCCTCCCCACTGACCGTTTGCATATTCATATACACACAGCCGTTCTATTGCCGCTGCTTACAATCGCGGCATGATCAAGTATTAATAAACAGCGGTGGAAATTGAAAACCGTGTAAAATCGGAAAGTAACGTTTCGTTTGCTTGAAACAGATTGAATAATAACAACTAAAATACAACAAGCTTTAATAAATCAGATAGTTGTTACTAATAAGTATAACGTAAGTTAGAATGTCATATATGAGGACATCCTAGATCACCCGTCGAAGATTTGGTTCCCATGCCCAAATACACCCATTTATATGAAGAAATTTTGGTTTAATTTTACATAGTGTTGAATTTTAAATGATTCATACAGTCTTATTTGTTTTTGAAAGCTCTATTTTTCATACTAAGCACACTGTGGTTCAGCCATCATCTAATGATTGTTATATACAACAGGTAACAAAACAGTATGCCCGATTTAAGAGAATTATGCGTTGCTATGTATACCTATTTCTATTTTATGGAGTAACTAATCGAAGTTACTAGTAAAAATGGACGCATTCGAGATATGCGGAATCAGAATTTCGAGGAAAGAATGCATAATAAATAATGTGATTCTTCACATAATGCAGAAGAAGAAACATATACACAATTAAATGCAGAAAATTGCAATATCTAGGCCATATTATGAGGAATAAAAACAGATTCCACGTACTGCATACAATATTGCAGGCAGAAAAAGGATGTTGTGGCTTCTAAGTAGAAATTATGAATTTGGTTTACCGTGACCATCACTGAGCTTTCCCGCGCATCCTTACAAAAGTATGCTGTTACACAAAAGGTTGCGAACATCGGGAAAAGGAACTACAAGAAGTAGAATTGATAATTCCGGGACGTTTTTCACAACGTCTCTATGCGAGATGCAGTGCTAGAGTCCTGGGGCTCTATTCTGTAACTTCAGATGGTCTGGTAAATGATCCGAACAGTCACCCATGACAACCAAATAACAATTGTTTCAGCTCCACGCTCCGCGAACGCTAGTGTAAGGCCCAATTCACACATAAGCGGCGTCGGGCGGAGGCGCGGTGTAAACGAGGTGCAGGCGCGACGTTGCACAGGCGATTGTGATGTCCTCTATGTAAACATAAGGTGCAATGTCCACACCTTCACTGCATATGGACATCACAATCGCCTGTGCCACGTCGCGCCTGCGCCTCGCCTACACCGCGCCTGCGCCCGACGCCGCTTATGTGTGAATTGGGCCTAATACTGCCTTACTTCAAATGTCACAAATAATATACTGATGAGAAATCTTAAAGGAGTACATATCTATCTCTAATGGATCTGATGCCAGAAAATCTCTGAGTTGATAATAAATTGCTTGACATTTCGGTTTAAAAAAACATCCTTCTTGATATCCTTTTCCCAATTTCTCAATAACGGTTTGTCTTATTAAATCACAGCTTACAAATTTTGGGTTAAAGACTCGTTTTGCAATTTGATTCCAATTTCTTGAAATTTCGATTTAAAAAACATCTTTTTTGATATCCTTTTTCCCAATTCCTTAATAACGGTTTGTCCTATTAAATTATTATTTTATTTATATTTAACATCTGACGGTAGTAGGACTGTCTTTTTTTTTACTACTTATCTACAAACAGTAGGTACTTGATCCTTTCGAGAGGAGGAGGGAGAAACAGTTTGGATTAAAAACTCGTTTTGCATTTAGATTCCACCTAAAGGACAATTTAATGTTGATAGTTTAGGTAGGCTTCAAATTGAAAAGATGGTGTCTATTTTCAAATAGTTCCAAAAAAATCAAATAAATCTGATGCTACCTATCCATAAATATTAAGATACGAATGAAGAAAGATATAGTATCGTAAATTGAATGGCTGTAGCGTCTACTACGTGGAAATTTATTTTTAATGAAGGTGATAAATAAGTGGTAAAAAATAGTTTTATTCATCCCCTTCATATAGTATCGTTTTCTGGGGGCTGATTTTTAACAAAAAAATTATTTAAATGGAATATTTAGTTTTATTAACACAGGCCTTTCATACTTGGCTTGCACGTTAGTGGGCGATACCTATCGATAAATATTCAGATACAAATGAATAAAGATATAGTATCGTAAATTGAATGGGTGTAGCGTCTACTACGTAGCAATTTATTTTCAATAAAGGGGATAAATAAGTGTTAAAAAAAATAGTTTTATTCATCCCCTTCATATAGTATCGTTTTCTGGGGGGCTGATTTTTAAGAAAGAACTTATTTAAATCTAATATTTATTTTTATTAATACAGCGTTTTCTACAACATGTTTGCAAAAAGAAAACGTCTCATAGAAAAAGCAAACTTAATAGAATGTATATAGAAGAAACTGGTCACTGCCGGCTAAATAAACACCTACGACACGATGGGTCTGGAAGACAGCCCGTTATGTAGAGGGTGCAGTGAAGAACTAGAAACAGCAGAGCACGTAATATGCCTCTGCCCAGCTCTAGTAAACACTAGACATCTAATACTAGGGGAGTGCTGGCCTAGTATGACCAGCATTGGTAACTCGTACACAAAATTTACTGGTGGGACGAATGAGTGGCCTTAAGGGAGGTTTCACAATGGGCCCATTTTGAGGCCTAAGTGTATGTAGCTATGCTACCCTCCAGCCAACTATCCTGAACATATAGAAGAAACTTTCTAGCTTTATAGGGCTATCAGTCGTGATGTTTTTCCGCCGATAAAGCGAGAAACTCAGAGAAGGTATTTACTTTAATTTCACCGAACAGCCATCTGAAAACTGTGAAAGGCAATTCGCCCTGATGGGGCTTGAACTCTCGCTTCCCAAAGCTAAGTACGGGACGAGTACGCGCCTCTAACCACTAGTCCACTGAATTGGTTTGATCTTCCAAAACTTGGGACTTTCCCCTTAGGAGACAATAGATGATGTTAAACAAAATCATTTTACAGACAAAAATCTAATAAAGTTTTTTATAAGCGAGATTGTTTATAATTAAAACAAAAACAGAAACTTGTACGTCCCTGTGTTTCCCATGTCATTAGCTAGCCATACACGAACGAATTTTTTTGTAGAGCCTCAGATATTTTGATAAAACCTACGGGCCCGGCCGGTGCGTTAGTGGTGAAGAGGCTGGTGGACGACAGGCCGCGATAGTCAATGTCAGGCTGCGAGCGACGGATGGGACTGTCACTTCATCACTTACGTACGAGCCATGCTCACAGATCTTGTCCGCAGATCTTTTATCAGTTCAATTTTGTTTTGGTTTGCTATGTTCGTTGTTTTGTTTTTTTTACTTGTAAATATGTAGTATGTAGTATGAGTAGCATGGTTAAGAATTTTAAAAAAGTAGACTTCAAAAAAGAAAGTATAAATAATCACAAATGTACAAATTACTTCCTTCTGGAAATTAAATCATGAACACTACACAAAGAAATACAAAAACAAGAGCAATGAAGAAATTGTCGCAGAATTTAGGGATGAACGCCCTGATATGAGGTTCATAGTTTTTGAGATCCTGAAGTAAAGTCATATGGCTGCTGTGCTGTCTTTCAGCAAACCGTTCTCCTACTTTGAGCGTTGTTTTTTCTTTGAGAAAAATTAACACACATAGCATACACTCTTCCTACAGCTGACACGACCTATCTTTCGTTCATTTATTTTTTTTTCTTTGAGAAAAGTAATCGCACATTGCATACACTCTTCCTGCAACTGCCACGAATTTCTTTCTTTCGTTCATTTGTTTTATTTTTCTTTGAGAAAAATAAACCCACATAGCATACACTCTTCCTGCAACTGCCACGACCTTCTTTCTTTCGTTCATTTGCTTCTTTTTCTTTGAGAAAGATAATACCACCTAACATACACTCTTACTGCAGCTGCCATGACCTTCTTTCTTTCGTTCATTCACGCTTTTTTTTGCTTTGAGAAAAATAAACCCACATATCATACACTCTTCCTGCAACTGCCACGACCTTCTTTCTTTCGTTCATTTGTTTCCTTTTCTTTAAGAAAGATAATACCACCTAACATACACTCTTACTGCAGCTGCCACGACCTTCTTTCTTTCGTTCATTCACGTGTTTTTTTGCTTTGAGAAAAATAAACCCACATAGCATACACCCTTCCTGCAACTGCCACGACCTTCTTTCTTTCGTTCATTTGCTTCTTTTTCTTTGAGAAAGATAATACCACCTAACATACACTCTTACTGCAGCTGCCACGACCTTCTTTCTTTCGTTCATTCACGCTTTTTTTTGCTTTGAGAAAAATAAACCCACATAGCATACACTCTTCCTGCAACTGCCACGACCTTCTTTCTTTCGTTTATTTGTTTTCTTTTTCTTTCAGAAAAATAATCCCACATAGCATACACTCTTCCTACAGCTGCCACGACCTTCTTTCTTTCGTTTATTCATGTTTTTTTTTTGCTTTGAGAAAAATAAACCCACATAGCATACACTCTTCCTGCAACTGCCACGACCTTCTTTCTTTCGTTCATTTGTTTCCTTTTCTTTGAGAAAGATAATACCACCTAACATACACTCTTACTGCAGCTGCCACGACCTTCTTTCTTTCGTTCATTCACGCTTTTTTTTGCTTTGAGAAAAATAAACCCACATAGCATACACTCTTCCTGCAACTACCACGACCTTCTTTCTTTCGTTTATTTGTTTTCTTTTTCTTTCAGAAAAATAATCCCACATAGCATACACTCTTCCTACAGCTGCCACGACCTTCTTTCTTTCGTTTATTCATGTTTTTTTTTGCTTTGAGAAAAATAAACCCACATAGTATACACTCTTCCTGCAACTGCCACGACCTTCTTTCTTTCGTTCATTTGGTTGTTTTATCTTTGAGAAAGATAATACCACATAGCATACACTCTTCCTGCAGCTGCCACGACCTTCTTTCTTTCGTTCATTTGTTTTTTTGTGTTTGAGAAAGATAATACCACATAGCATACACTCTTACTGCAACTGCCCCTACCTTCTTTCTTTCGGTTATTTGTTTTTTTTTTCTTTGAGAAAAATAATCCCACATAGCATACACTCTTCCTGCAACTGCCACGACCTTCTTTCTTTCGTTCATTTGTTTTTTTGTCTTTGAGAAAGATAATACCACATAGCATACACTCTTCCTGCAGCTGCCATGACCTTCTTTCATTCGTTCATTCACGTTTTTTTTGCTTTGAGAAAAATAATCCTACATAGCAGAGACTCTTCCTGCAGCTGCCATGACCTTCTTTCTTTCGTTCATTCACATTTTTTTGCTTAGAGAAAAATAAACTCACATAGCATACACTCTTCCTGCAACAGCCACGACCTTCTTTCTTTCGTTCATTTGATTTTATTGTCTTTGAGAAAGATAATATCACATAGCATACACTCTTCCTGCAGCTGCCACGACCTTCTTTCTTTCGTTCATTCACGTGTTTTTTTGCTTTGAGAAAAATAAACCCACATAGCATACACTCTTCCTGCAGCTGCCACGACCTTCTTTCTTTCCTTCATTTGAAAGTTACTTACACTTACCCTTACTTACATATAAACTTGAAACATTGAAAACCTCGGCCCGTGCCCGTGGACTTTCATGCATGCATAAAAGTCCAAAAAGTCACAAGAGAAACGAAGATAAAAAAATATAAAGCTATAATAAGACCTATATTAACATACGGATGCGAAACATGGACATTAAATAAAGCACAAAAGAGCAAAATACTAGCAGTTGAAATGAAGTATATGAGGAGAGTTAAAGGAGTGAAAACAAAAGGACAAAATGAAAAATGAGGATATAAGAGAACTAAATGTAACACCGACAATAAATTACATAGAGGAAAGACCATTAGGATGGTGGACACATAATTAGGATGGCAGAGACAGCACCAGCCAAAAGAATATGGAGATCACAAATAAAAAACAAGAGAAAAGGAAGACCAAGAAAAAAATGGGATGAAGCTATATCGGAACTATTTGAAAGGAAAGGAAAAAACTGGAAGGAAGCAAAACAACTGGCAATAAATAGAAGAGAATAGAAAAAATTTATAAAAGAATAGAGGAAAATTCAAACCTTTACACCACACTGTGGTAGAAAAGGCCAGCGGATATATATATATATATATATATATATATATATATATATATATATATACTACAATTTTTATTACCAAATCCGTAAACTGACAAGATCCGCTCGTGTATGGTGTAAAATCTTAGTTCTTTTAAAACTAAAGTCTAAACATGAGGATATAATTTATTATAATAATTTTAAAAGAACTGAGATTTTACACCATACACGAGCGGATCTAGTCAGTTTACGGATTTGGTAATAAAAATTGTAGTAGTGTTAGTGAACAACTCAAGCTCGCGGATCTGAATCGCGGATCTGAACTGCGGATCTGAACCGCGGAACTGATCTGCGGGTTTGGCCAGTTAAACAAATCTGTTCGTGTATGACTAGGAAATAATCGTAGTTTTTAATTATGTGTCAAAGTGTTTCTTAACCCTAGAAGCACAACGTGGAGTTAAATAAGCAACTACGTGGCGTCGTATAGCACATTATAAAAAAATCCATATCTTGTTTATGTTAAAGTAAAAATAATTTTTAGTTTTATTCTTTAGAAATGAGGAAATATATTCATAAAACGTAATAATCTTAAAATTAGTTCAACAAAAAATATACAGCTTAATTATGATTTTCATACTTAGAAAACAACACATGATAAAACTCTTATGCCCCTATTCACCAACATCCCATAAACGTTATAGGTCCCATAAGCTATTGAATGGATAAATTGACACCGTCATTATGACAGAATATGCCAAAACAAATGTCAAACACCTTGAATAGCGCTTGTAATTGGAGCTTTGATGACACCTTTTGTTTAATTATTCAGTGTTTCCAATAGAGATAATCTAAAGTAACTACATTTCCTAGTTAATGTATTTATTGTTGCTATAACAACGAATACTGATGGGTTCAATAGCTATTGATAGATTTATGGAACGTCGGTGAATACGAAAGCAAGAATGCTAAACATATTTTTTATAGCAAACCTTTAATAAGAGTATTCTCTAATTTATGTGTATTTTTTTTTTACTTGTAATCTATACAAATGCTGAGCCGATGGTCAGCATACATATTTTTATTTACATTTATTATGTGCTTTGCGATATTTCTTGTGCTTTTTTCATAACGAGATTATATAATTGAGAGGGTACTGAGAAGTTCAGCCCGCCAAAAAAATATTGCATTGTTAAACTGTTATTAAAGATTACTCCGGTCGCCGGCGACACCACATTGTGGTTCTAGGGTTAAGTTTGAGAGTTGTTGAAGTTTAAAGTTTTCTTTTTAATTAAATTGCGTTAAAAATTGTTATTTAAAAATTGCACATGGGTATCGGAATGATGGTTGATGGTTGACCTGTGGTTAGTGTTTGGTCAGTGCCATCAGTGCCACTTGCATCTCGCTCCGAAACAATTTCTCCGCTTCGTTCACCCAGCTCGCAAAACTAGAGATTTAAAAGGACATCAAGGAAGACATGGTAGTCCACCTAGAGCAGCTCGGTAGAGGTAGAATGACACATCTTGGATGTTATAAAACATATAGCATGTTGACGATTGCCCATATGGGTGTGCATTGTTAATTGATGTGGTGCCGCCAGATGGCGTTTAACTTTCCTCCTAGGGGGTTAGATGTTGATTTGGATGTTGTTGATAAAGACCGTTAAGCAATTTTCCAATGCAGTAAATGTCCCTTCTACTATCATGTGGCGTACATTACGAGAAAACCAACTTTTTCCATTCCACTAGTGATGGGGAGAATCGAGAATTTTTGAGAATCCAGAACTTCGTTCTCGAGAACATTCAGGAATCGATAACTTGGAATCGGTTACTAATAAACGAGAACCGAGAATAGTTATCTGTTGAGAGTGTAGAGGCGGTCCGTGGCGCAGTGGCCTAAGGCGATGGTCTGAAGCCATTGCGTACGGAACGTTGGTGGTTCGAATCCACCGCTAGCCGGGAATTTTTCCACAAAGAATTAACCCGGCTAGCATATCATGGATGTTGTATGAGGCACAATAGGTCCGTGAAGGGCCTAAGTGCACACAGCCCAGGGGCGGGGGCTGTACTCACAGTAAAAAAAATAAATCTGTTCTCAGTTCTCTGTTCTCGGTTCTCGGTTCTCGGTTCTCGATGCCTTAGAGAACCGAAACCCGAGAACTGAGAATCGATAACCAAGAACCGAGAACTTTCGTATACAAAGGCATTAAATTCAAAATATGTGTTGCCTAGTTGGCGTACTTTAACACATACGTTTATTACTTTATAAGTACGATTTATTTTAAACGTTTAAAAATCTCGGTTAAATAAAGTTGTCCATTTTCTATTCTCGGCTCTCGATTTTCGGTTCTCGGTTCTCGTTCAAGTTCTCGAGAACTTTTAAGAATCGAGAACATCGACTCTTCATAAGAATCGAGAACAGTTGTTCTCGGTTCTCGAAAACCCCCCATCACTACATTCCATTACCATCGCGTTTAATCATTACAGCCCCTAGATTACCCAGCGAGAGTGCGTGTTTGTGCTAGGCTATACGAAAAAATGCCAATATAAATTCTACAAGATGTGTTTTGATGACCAACGAGGGGCTTCATTTTCTCTAAGCGGAATGAGTAACTTTAGAAATTCGCACGTATTGGCAATGGAAAGTCCCCATGCAATATGTACCTAGAACAAATGGTTTTCCTAAATGTATGGTGGAAGGGCACTCTTGTTGATGCTTACGTTTACACCAGATTGGATATTCAATCTTATCCAAGTTTTTTTTGCAAGAAACCCTACTCGAATGATTAGAACATTTGCTTTTGGCAAAACGTGTAGTTTCTACACGATGGCGCACCGCCTCACTTTTACCGTCAGGTACGGGATCATCTGAACATCCTGACCGGTGGATTGGCCATAACGAGCCAGTATTATAGGCTCCACGACCCCCAGATCTAAATTGCCTGGGTTTTTACTTATGGAATCACATGAAAAGTGGATACGTTTGATGAATAGAGGGAGAATATTTGCAATGCCGGCGATATAATTGCTCAACAGGATGGTCTGTTAAATTTGGTGGAGGAAAAATATATCACAGCCGTAACGGGCCAGTATTATGTGCTCCACGAGGAGGAAAAATTTATCACAGACAGCAGCCGAACAGACATTTACTAGGGCTGTGATTCCTGACACCAATCGTTCCGAAACTATTCGTTTAACAGTCGTTCCGCAAAATGCGGACAATTCACAACGGGGACTTTGGGGGTTTTCTGGTCTTAAAAGAAACTCTAATAAACCTAAGTTCCATAATTGAATTGATTGTTGAGAATTATTTGCCTCTTCTTGAGTATTGTGGAAGTTTATAATTATACTGAACTTCATGCGTTTCTACCGCTCCAACAAAAATAATGTACATTCTTTGATTACTCATTCCGATTTGGTGAACACAAGTGCAATCATGCAACGCAACTTTTTTGTAAACTGATTTGAAATCAGTCAAGTTTCAGTCGACCTGTATGCGGTCTCTTACTCCCCTACACGGGCAAGGTAACAAATCAGTTGCACGCGCAACTGGTTTGCAACTCTAATCATAAAACAGTTGCCTCGTGTGCGGAGGGCCTAATAAGGGTATTGTGTAATTTTTGGGTAAAAACATATTTTTCTACTTGTAATCTATACAAATGCCAAGCCGATGGTCAGCATACACATTCTTGTTGCAATGCTCACATTTATTATGTGCTTTGCGATATTTCTTGTGCTTTTTTTATACTTTGGGGGGTTTCTGGCCAAATGTATACACTGATTATGAATCTATAATAATTCGTACAAGAGGAGAGTTGCAAAGCTATACTGAAAAGTATTTTTCTTTCAGTTTATACCTTTGTAATTTTGCTCAAATTTGAAATCGCTGTATGGCTGTAATGACATATACATACATACACACATACACACAGAGATATTTTCCAAAACTAGTGTATTACAACTATTTGCCATTAGTCACGAAACGTTAAAATTAGCAGTTCGAATTCGCGATGTTAATATTTTCTTAAAGGTCGTTTTAGACAAGACAATTTCTTAGCTCAAAAGTTGTTCAAGAAATGAATTCATATATCCTCCTCCCATACAATGTGTGCTTGACAAATAGAAAGTGTTATATTTTTGCATTCGATCTACAATTCAATTCAATATTTCAAATAATTTGCTGTATGATACGAGACAATTTAGATTGTCTCGCATCTTGACTAACTTTTGAGTCAAGAAATTGTCTTGTCTAAACCGACCTTTATATACCACTACTGTATGTGGAAAGAAAGTAAATATTGAATGTTATATCGTACAAAATTATTGAAAACAGTGTAGTGCAAACATTTCAAGTGAACGGTTCAATTGAACATGAATGTGGATGAATTTTTAAGTAGAATGTGCCTGAACTGAATCGTACTGTTAATTTATTCAACACAGTTTCAAAAGGATTATTTTAATTGTAAGAAGATTAAGTAATAAAATTTAAGAAATGGGTACTAAGAGTTAAGATTATATAATAAAATGTAACTTACCACGTCCACTGCGGCCAACAAATCTCAAATCATTAAACTTCGCAACTTGATTCTTCATGACAGCGGTGCAATTTCTTAGCTCGGCACAGTAGTTTTCATCATTCCCAGCCCTAACGGTGACCACAGTGCCATCACCTACATCACCCAGTGCCACCACTTTAAACGCGACCGGCAGAGTCTTATTGGACCTCCAATGTGGCGGCAAAACGGTGCAAACCACATGCGGACTGCCCGTCCTCACAAGTTCCCCAGGATGCTCGGCCAGGAGTCCATCCAGCGTCCTCTCCGCCAACATCTCCGCCGTCAAGTGCCCGTAATTGCGGTCGTAATGGCCGGTCGTCGAGCTGACTTCGCTGGCCAAATGCATGTCTCGCAGCCGACGTGACAAATAGTGTTTCTTTTTGACTTTTTTCGTGTGGCCCCTCCGATATTTTAACGAGCGTCACAACGCTCCGGCGGCGCCTTTGTCATCGCACATCTTCCTCACGCGAAACCAATGGACCACAACGCTCCCTTTGATCAAAATAGCGCTGTCACTCGAAAAACTAACACTAACACGCACTGAATTCGGCGACACACGTTCTGAAACAGACAAAAAAAAACAACGGGGGAAATTAGTTGCGTGTCTAACTAACTATTAAACAACCCGCTGAAACCGGAACCCGTTACACACCCGCGAGTGCCGGACGTGTATGTAGATTTTTTCCCCGTGTTAATTCGCACATGTATATTGTAGAAATGTAGACACAGGCGCAGATATGATGAAAAATCAGACCGGCTGTGATTTTACCGGGTAATGTGGTGGTGGCAGACCGCACATGGAAAAGTGCGCGTGAACTCATCCCCGGTTTTGGCCTTTTTTACGCCACCCTCGTGTGCGCGACAACCAACCACCACCACACGTACGCGGGAGGCGGCTATATGTGCACCCCTAATTACCGTATACTCTCACATATCTCTCGCGCGCACTGTTATACAAAAAAAAATACTCTCCCCCCGTGTGCACACTCACAGGTATATTTGCGTGACACTCTAAATTTTATTTTTATATAAAATATGTTTATAACACACAATTTTCTGGAAATGTTGTGATGCTATTTTTGTACATTCATTGGAATTTTGTTCGCTTTCTCAAGTACTTTTGTATATTAATTATTTGACCTAGTTTACACATACTTTATATTTTGCATAGTATAATACTCTGAATTGGCTACACTTAATTTAGAGTGTTATACTATTTTTTAACAGTTACACAAGGCCGTAACTAGCTTTATTGGGGCCTGAAGCATCACCTCATGGGTTTCTGCCCCTACACTAAATTTTATTAATTAAACTACTAACGCAAAACGTAGACTATTGATTAATTTTGTATATACATAACGATAGTTGAATGCTTTGAAAAATCTTATTCCATACCGAATACAAATAAATTTCTAAAATGATACAACTAACCTCCTAGGAGGAAAGTTAAACTCCATCTGGCGGCACCACATCAATTAGCAACCGTGAACATACTCATGCCATCAGAATCACCGGGTAGAGCCCTCTATGAAATAATATGCCAACATAGTGCTATCAGCACAAGGCCAATCTTATAAAACATATATAAGTGTGAATCCACCTCTTAGCAATCTACATATCTAGATTTCGATCTTATTAGATCTCATTAGTGTAGTTCAGCTAGTAAGGATGAATCCACACAATATCTCGAGTGGGTATATACAAAAATGATAGAACTAACCCCCTACGAGGAAATTTAAACGCCATCTGGCGGTACCACATCAATTAGCAATGCACACCCATATGGTAATAACCGTCAATATGCTCATGCCTGATCCTGATGGCATGTTGACCGTTATTACCTCACTAGCTGAGCTACACTGATGAGATCTAATAAGATCGAAATCTAGATATGTAGATTCACACTTATATATGTTTAATAAATTTCTAATTAATTTGTAGCAATACACTTTGTTAGGACAGTAGCATGGAGGGGGAGGTGGTTTATTTTTGGACAGGTTCCCAAAAAGTTGTTGAAAGGTGTACTGTTTTTTTTTAATATAATGCAATTTTGGAGCCTTTCTAGGCCCCTCCTTCCGCCTGGGCCGTGAACATATGCCCCTGTTGCCCCTGACTAGTTACGTTATTATAAGTAGGCACTTCGTGTATTTACGATCGTGTTCGGTTAGTTACATCCACTTAGCAACGAATCAAATCTAATGGTCACAAACATTAATAATGGAAGTGGCTATTTCAACTACGAGAAAATTGTGTACAGCTATTGCTATTGCTACCCTTTATTAGCGAATAAATGAATATAATTTCAATTAATATTTGATTCCTAGATCTTTTATTAACTAGCTCTTATAAAGGATATCACTAGCCAAACTAAATTACTAACTAGAATTGTTGTCACAGCTAGACATAAACTAACAATAAAAAGTTATCATCAATATAAATTTAGTAACTTTTAAATTTTAAGCCTCGTAAAAATTAATTTCAAGTTGCTGTCTATCCCTAACGCGTTTGTCTGAAGCGTGTCTAAACTTAGCTGCTAATACGGCCGGGGGTAACTAACACAGATAGATAAATGGGGGAGGCGAATACCGTTTGCGAGTCGCAGCACGCCTGGTCCAGTTAACTGCAACTGTTGGAGGAAAGATGTTATACCGTGGGGTGCGAGGAATCGGATCAGTTGATTTCTGATTCATCTCGACCCCTAACCTCCCGGTTATTTATTAATTTACAGCGACGCTCCCCGTGACTTGCTTTAGAAAAGTGAGTAACATATTGGGGGGCGGCAGGGGTGAGCCCGAAGCTTTATTAAAAAGAGGAAGCCGACGGCAGCCAAGAATACGATACGTGGTATAAGAAATTTAAACTGGGAAATGTTAATTAATTTTCTTGGTGTATGTTTACTAGTTGTATCATTTTAATTGGAAAACATATCATGTATTAAGTGTAGATGGGTTTATGCTCACAAAATAAGAATATACAGATTTCTTTATCATACAAAGCACGCCACATACAATTTTTTGTAAGAAAATTAGTATTTAAGGTTTTCAAGAATACGATACGTAGTATAAGAAATTTGAACTGGGAAATGTTAATTAATTTTCTTAATGTATGTTTACTACTTTTATTATTTTAATTGAAAAACATATGATGAATTAAGTGTAGATGAGTGTATGCTCACAAAATAAGAATATACCGATTTTGTTATCATACAAAGCACGCCACATCCATTTTTTTTTTTAAAGAAAATTAGTATTAAAGGTTTCCAAGAATACGATACGTAGTACAACTTACTATAAGTTTGAACTGGGAAATGTTAATTAATTTTCGTACGTTTACTATTTGAATAATTTTAATTGAAAAACATATCATGAATTAAGTGTATATGGGTTTATGCTCACAAAATAAGAATATAGCGATTTCTTTATCATAGAAAACACCCCACATCCATTTTTTTTAAAGAAAATTAAAATTTAAGATTTCTAAGAATACTATACGTAGTATAAGAAATTTGAACTGGGAATTGTTAATTAATTTTGTTAATGTATGTTTACTATTTGAATTATTTTAATTGTAAAACATATCATGAATTAAGTGTAATAAAGATAATTGAAATCAGTCAATGTGCTAAAGGCTGTTAAAGAAAGCAGCACATTGAGTGATTTCAATTAACTTTATTAACATTACCTTAACTTTTTACATAACTTTTTCAAATATTTTATTATATACACCATTGTTAACGGTGTGGTTTTTAGTAAATCCTGATGAAGCTCTGGAGTCAGAGCGAAATATCAATGTAAAGAGAAGAAAGTGTCGAGGTTGGTTTCTACTAGCCTCTATTGCTTGTAGAATTTTATCCATGCTGTCATGTCTTCCGCATCTTGCTTTGCTTGTCTGCAGGTTTTTCCTTTGAGAGAATCTCAGAGGACTTTAATCACCCGGTATTTATCTTAACTTCACAGAAACACTCTGAAAACTGAGAGGCGAAAATTCGTCCCGATGGGGTTCCAACTCAAGCTCCCCAATCCTCAGTACGAGACGAGCGACGCCTGTAACCATTGAGCTTGGTGTTTATATATTTTATAATATATTAAAAATGAATGTCCATCCATTTCTAAGATAGGTATTTGGTTGGTTGATTTATTGCACCTATCGGCACCCTTGGGACAAAAGTGACAAGTGCAAAAAAAGTTTTTAGAAATAAGGAAAATCTGGTATATATATATATATATATATATATATATATATATATATATATATATATCAGATTAACCTTGTTTCTAAAAACTTTGTTTTGCACTTGTGTCACTTTTGTCCTAAGGGTGCCGATAGGTGCAATAAATCAACCAACGAAGGACCTATCTTAGAAATTGATGTACGAACTTTTTTTTTCAATATTTGTCCCAAGGGTGTATATGTATATGATATAAAAATTAATGAATCAAGTTTTTAACATGCCAATGTTCTACAGTAGTAAGCACCCCGTTTAACGAAAGAACATACATATAATTACACACGGCAGAAGACCCGAAGGTTATAAATTGTAACAAATAACTACTACTATTATTTGTATTTTGATTTAGTTTGTTAATTGTAATCTTATTTGATATACATTCATCACGGTTATAATTATTAACGTTATAATATGTTAGTTATGTTATTTGAATTGTCCTTAAGATGTTAAAATTGAAATATTTTGGAAATTGAATGGTTGTGGCGTCTACTATGTGGTAATTCATTTTCAATGAAGGAGATGAATCAAACTACTATGATTTACATATAAAATATTTTGGTTCGAATTCTTCTTAAAATGTTAAAATTGAAATATTTTAGAAATTGAATAGTTGTGGCGTCTACTATGTGGTGATTCATTTTCAATGAAGGAGATGCATCAAACTACTATGATTTAGATTCAAAATATTTTGGTTATTTAAAACTGTCACTTTTGGAAATTCGAAAATAGTTTACTTACTCGTTATAAATAAAGAAATCACCTTCTGTAGGTCAATATCAATTGGCAAAACGTCCGATTAAATAAATTTCCAAAGTTTGGTAACTAATCACTGGCCGCGTTTGCAATTAGCGGCAGCCTGAGCGTGTTTTCGGTTTTAAGATAGTAGCGGTCGTTAGCTGTTCTTTTCGCGGCGCGAGGTGATCTAACATTAAGAAGTATAAAAGTGCGTTCTTCCATCCGAGGGGGTCGTAGGCGGTTGCGGACGTCGCGGGGGCTGTTCAGGGGCGCCCGGCCGCGGGGGGTGAGACAGGATGGGGGCGGGGCGTGTTGAGGTAGACCGCCACCGCCGCCGTCGCCGCCAACCAGGAAAGACGCTGGATTTTTACCCCCAAACCATCGTCGTTTCTTCGAGGTTTACCAGAACTCCGACGCAGGCGCCCGCTATCTTCAAGACGTCTTTTCGCGTTTTTTGCACGCGCGCCGTCTCGCTCGCGCGCCCGCCGCGCCCGGCACCGCTTTCCGTCGCGCCGTAAGAAAATTCGGCGGTCTTTTTCCCGCAGCCCGGGCCCGCCATCGCCGCCTCTTGCTCTCGCAGTTTCTTTGGAGGCCAGCGCGGTCTAACCTCGAGATCGCTCGCTCCTTGTCAGCCGTACGGGGTTCGTATTCGGGACACTTTTTAAAACCACCAATGCCGCCAACCACCGGAGACGATGCTGACGCCTGCTATGCGAACCGTCAATGCTATTCTCAGTCTAAAAATAAAATTTTATATATATATATATATATATATATATATATATATATATATATATAAACACTACAAGTAGTAAATTCTCAAGTAACGTCATGAAAATATATTTAATTTATTATTAATCCTGTCAACAATTATTTATTTGATTAGTTTTAAGGATGAAATGAAATAAGCGTATTTTAATCAACTAGTAAAAATTGTATGACATTCCGCTGCATAGGTTTTGCTAAAAGCTCAGTACAGTTTCATATTTCGAGCTATAAGAAGAGTATACATCCTTCAAACTAATCATCTTGCCCCAAAAAAAAATAGGATAAATAATTCTTGGCAGGATTGATAATAAATTAAATATATTTCTCGTGGCGATACTTCAGAATTTACTACTTTGTACCATAAGAAAGGTATAGACTCTCTGTCTGTATGTCCGTATGTCTGTATGTCTGTATGTCTGTATGTCTGTATGTCTGTATGTCTGTATGTCTGTATGTCTGTATGTCTGTATGTCTGTATGTCTGTATGTCTGTATGTCTGTATGTCTGTTTGTCTGTATGTCTGTATGTCTGCATGTCTGTATGTCTGTATGTCTGTATGTCTGTATGTCTGTATGTCTGTATGTCTGTATGTCTGTATGTCTGTATGTCTTTTTTTTATATATATTTATTTTACAAACATGCCCCGTTACAAGTAACATTACATGTCTTCAGATCTATAAAATTTTAACTATTATATATAAATACAATTACACTAGTGATTCAAAATCGATGCTTTTTACAAAGATCGTGAATATTTTTAAATCTGCTTAGATAGGATTTTAGGATGCCGTGGCCGCTCAGGATTGCAGTGAGTTGCGGGCTTGTTGCTAGATGCAATTTGCACCGCGTCCCTACCTAGGGGAAGAAGGCTTTGGTGATAGCTCCTTTTGTCGTCTTATCCCATCTTTTCTGCCATGTCTCCAAACTTTTGGCATTTTGCTCTTTTATAATTTTGTGTTTTTGCTCTCTTCTATCATCCAGGTGACCTTTTAACGTGGTCATGTCTGCTGGGTGTTCCCATTGAACAGCAGGCACCGGCATCACGTAATTGCTTTGCACAATACCCTTGGTAATTTTGTATAGGTTCGAGATTTCTGTCAATTTTGTTGTAATTGGCACCTGCCCTGTAATCACGCACGACGCTTCGTATGATATTGTTCTGTACGCTTTTGCCATTTTGATGTTGATTTGTCTGTGAACTTTTTATATTTTCTTTATATTATTCTGCTTATTTAATGCTTCTTCCCAGGCTGTTATTGCATATGATATAATTGGGATAAAAGCTCCTCTGTATATAATTTCGATTACTTCTTGTTTCAGGCCCCAATATACTTTTGCAGACTTTGCTAGACTGTTTACCAGATTTTGGCTTTTTTCCACTGTTTTAGTTACGTGTACGTCAAAGTAGAATTTTCTATCTAGGTATACTCCTAGATATTTCATTTGGGTGACCTGCTTTAGTTTACTGTAGTCTAAGTATATTGCAATGTCTGGATTTGTAGGTCTTCTCTTTCTCGTCACCAACATAGCCATCGACTTTAGATCGTTGAAAATTATCTTGTTATTTTTCGCCCATCTACTAATTTTTGACAGTTCTAAGTTAGCATAGACCTCCGCTGATTCTGCTGTAGGTCCTGCTACTAAGATCAATACATCGTCAGCGTATGATACTATCTTTGTGTTTTTTGTGTAGTTTATTTTTAGAAGTGAGTCGTATTGTATGTTCCAAAATCCGGGGCACAGCATGATCCCTGCGGACATCCTTTGGTGACGATCTTTTCAACACGATCCGAGTTTATATGAATACTTGCCACTCTATCTTTGAAGTAGTCTTTAGTTAGATTGTATAAGTTTTTAGGGCAACCTGCTTGACTCAGAGCAGCGAGTATTGCAGGCCACCATGCGGTATCGAACGCCCCTTTGACATCCAGACTGATTATAATAATATCATTTTTCTTTGCCAAGTTATTGCCAACAAATTTCTTGACCTCCATTATAGCATCGACCGTGCTTTGATGTGGCTTGAAGCCGAATTGGCTATTGCTCCACCATTTTTCTATGTACAGAAAATGCGATATTCTCCTAATTAGTAATTTTTCTAGTATCTTACCTCCTATGTTAATCAGACTTATGGGCCTAAATTTCGAGGGATCTTTACTGTTCTCTTTTCCCGGTTTGACTATAGGTATTATCGATGATTTTTTCCACGTGCTTGGAAATATAGCTCTCTTCAAACATTCGTTATATATTGCCGTCATGAATCTTGGGAATGCTTCTGCCAGCTTATGGTAAATCATGCCTCCTATTCCGTCCTCTCCGGGGGCTTTGGATGGATTAATGCTCTTTATTACCTCGATTACCTCCTGCCTAGAGAACTCTCTATCATCCTCCGTCTGAATATCTGCGTCCGCCTTTTCTCTAGTATCTATATGTTCTTTTTCTTCATGATCCTGATTGTCGTCGGGTACAAATTGTTCGATCATTAGTTGTAATGTTTCTCTAATGTCTGTTGTATGCGTGCCGTCTTTTTTGCATAGAGTTGTCATTACGGGTTGGGTCTTGTTTTTTTCTCTTATCGCCTTGTAAACCGCGTTCCACGGATTTGAGGAGTTTGTAACGTTGCAAAGGTTCTTCCATGAGCTTATTCTCTCGCTATCAGTCTGTATGTCTGTATGTCTGTAAGTCTGTAAGTCTGTATGTCTGTATGTCTGTATGTCTGTATGTCTGTATGTCTGTATGTCTGTATGTCTGTATGTCTGTATGTCTGTATGTCTGTATGTCTGTATGTCTGTATGTCTGTATGTCTGTATGTCTGTATGTCTGTATGTCTGTATGTCTGTATGTCTGTATGTCTGTATGTCTGTATGTCTGTATGTCTGTATGTCTGTATGTCTGTATGTCTGTATGTCTGTATGTCTGTATGTCTGTATGTCTGTATGTCTGTATGTCTGTATGTCTGTATGTCTGTATGTCTGTATGTCTGTATGTCTGTATGTCTGTATGTCTGTATGTCTGTATGTCTGTATGTCTGTATGTCTGTATGTCTGTATGTCTGTATGTCTGTATGTCTGTATGTCTGTATGTCTGTATGTCTGTATGTCTGTATGTCTGTATGTCTGTATGTCTGTATGTCTGTATGTCTGTATGTCTGTATGTCTGTATGTCTGTATGTCTGTATGTCTGTATGTCTGTATGTCTGTATGTCTGTATGTCTGTATGTCTGTATGTCTGTATGTCTGTATGTCTGTATGTCTGTATGTCTGTATGTCTGTATGTCTGTATGTCTGTATGTCTGTATGTCTGTATGTCTGTATGTCTGTATGTCTGTATGTCTGTATGTCTGTATGTCTGTATGTCTGTATGTCTGTATGTCTGTATGTCTGTATGTCTGTATGTCTGTATGTCTGTATGTCTGTATGTCTGTATGTCTGTATGTCTGTATGTATGTGTGTCTGTATGTCTGTATGTCTGTATGTCTGTATGTCTGTATGTCTGTATGTCTGTATGTCTATATGTCTGTATGTCTGTATGTCTGTATGTCTGTATGTCTGTATGTCTGTATGTCTGTATGTCTGTATGTCTGTATGTCTGTATATCTGTATATCTGTATATCTGTATGTCTGTATGTTTGTATGTCTGTATGTCTGTATGTCTGTATGTATGTATGTCTGTATGTCTGTATATCTGTATGTCTTTTTGTACGTCTGTCTGTCCTATTCATCATCATCTTACTCTGTTTAACTACTCCTTTGGAGGATATACGCCTCCCCTATTTGATTCCAGTGACTCCTGTCTACGGTTTCTCTTTCCCATTGTTCTCCTCTCACCTTCAAGATATCGTTTTCTAGTTCTGTTTTTACGGTGAGTACAGCCCCCGCCCCTAGGCTGTGTGCATTGCGGCCTTTCACGGACCTATTGTGCCTCATACAACATCCATTATATGCTAGCCGGGACAACTCTTTATAGTTTCCCGACTAGCGATGGATTCGAACCACCAACGTTCCGCATGCAATGGCTTCAGACCGTCGCCTTAGACCACTGCGCCACTGACCTCTTTCTAGTTCTTGGTCGCCATTCTATGACTTTCGTCCATATTCTCTGCTCATTACTTCTTCTTCTTCTTCTTTTCGGAAGCCATGTGGCTTGTTTTGACCAAACTCTTATCCCGGGTCCTGCTCCTGTGATATCGACGACCAGCTGTCCTTCCACCTCTTCGGTGGCCTGCCGAGTGTATGTTTTACCGTCTCGGACTATCTTGGCGATTCTATCGTCCTGCATGCGTGTTACGTGCTCGTTCCACTGTCTTCTTCTGCTCCGCACCCATCTTATAATGTCCCGTGTGTTGCATTGTTCCCGTATTCCCTTGTTGGTTTTTCGATCTGCAAGTGAGTAGCCAGTGATGGATCTGAGGGTATTCATCTCTGCACATCTTAATCGACGTTTTGTCTCTGACGTATCGGCTCTGGTTTCAGCGGAGTAAGTAAGAATGGGTCTCACGCATGCTTTGTAAATCCTTACTTTGCTCGCAGTTGTTATGTTTTTATTCTTCCAGACAGGATTTCGCAGTGCTCCTGATATTCTGGACGCTCCTCTCACCTGGGTTAAGACACTGGTTTTTAGGTCTACGTAGGAATTTAGTACTGGAATTCTGATACTTGCTCAATGATGATGTTCTTCACGGCTGCTTGCATCTGATTGGATTCTTTGCGATGACTAGGCTTTTGGTTTTAGCTGTGGCTATTGTCATATTTATTGTTTCACACTCCTTTCTGAACGTGTTCAGTAGCAATTGTAAACCGTCTTCTGATTCTGCGATTAGTACGGCGTCGTCAGCGTAGCACACTGTTTTAATGAGTGTATTTCCCAGTTTGTAGCCATGTGCTATTGGGTCAAGGGCTGTTATAATCTTATCCATCAGGAGGTTGAACAGTAGAGGACTCAAGCTGTCCCCTTGCCGTATCCCAGTTCTGATTCGGATATCAATTTCCTCCCGGTTCGTCGTTCTTAAGTTGGTCGTGGTGTCTGTGTTCAGTTGTTTTATTGTCTTAATTATGTTGGGGTGTATGTCTTTGATAATTAACGTCTTTAGTACATCTGAGAGCCGGACTTTATCGAACGCCTTTTCTAGATCCACGAAACAGAGATAGGCGGGTTTGTTGAACTCGCCTTCTCTGCAATTTGTCGCACCACATAGATAGTGTCTGTGGTGGAGCGATTTTTCCGAAAGCCCTGTTGCTCTTCCCGCATCGCGATCTTCTGTGTTACAATGTTCGCTAGATGTTTTGTGAATGTCTTCATAGGTGCATCCAACAGGGAGATGCATCTGTAATTTTTCGGGTCATTCCTGCTGCCTTTTTTGTATAGTGTAATGCTTGCACTCTCTTTCCAGTCAATGGGGGGTTGCGTTGTTGATAGAACTATGTTATATAGCTTCGCCATCTGCTCTGCCAGTGGTTGTGTCCTGTGTTTCAGCAGTTCGTTTTTGATGCTATTAGGGCCAGGCGCTTAGCCGTTTTTCAATTTTGCTAGGATAGCTTCGACGTCCTCGGTATTGACTTGATCCAGTGCAGGCTGATGTGGTCTTGTTGTTATTGTCACTTTTTCAAGTTCTGTGTCTTCTTGATCATATAGTTCGGTGAAGAACGACTTTAGCTTGTCCGAGCTAACGCTGTTTATGTGTACTGTTTCGTTCATTTCTTTTCTCAGTCCCCTGAGAAACTTCCAGATTCGTTTTTGTGTCCCATATAAGTCGTACTCCATTTCCATGCTAAATTGTTCCCACTTCTCTCTTTTTATGGTACGGATTCGGTTGTTAGTTCTGTTTCTTATTTCTCTATACTTTTCGTAGTCTTCTCTGGAGTTCGTCGATTTGTGAATAAGATGGGCTTGTTTCTTTTCTCGTGCCAGAGCTTTTACCTCCTGATTGAACCAGGGTTTGGATCTTCTTTGGTATGTTGGTGTATCGTTTATTATTCTCTTCCCAAGCGCTTCTGCGGCAGTTTGGTTTATGTTTCGTTTAAGTTTTTCCCATGCCGCTTGGGATGTATCACTGCTCATTACATGCCTAGTATATAGTTTTGCTATATACTGATTTATATCAGTCACTCTCAAGGACTGTATACGAGAGGACGGCAAAACAAATGATTTCCTTCAGTGGGTTGGTCGACAGAACGACCAACTGTGATCTGGCAGGAACATTTGGTGATAAATTGAATATTATTGCAATCGGGGTGGTAAATTAGGCAGCTCGACATGATCGGCTGGGGTTTTAACTGAAACTTTTAATCTGCTATAGTGTAGGTCGTAGAATCAACACAACTAGTGAGCAGTTTATAGGTGTGAACTAAATTCAACGTCCAAGGGAAAAAAATGTGCGTTACGGGTCTACAATGTGTTTATGAAATTTCAATATCCTCACAGTATACAATCATAGTTTATACATATTACGACCTCTACAGCAGAATTAAATTTGCAGCTATTCTCTACCTGAACGTGTCGTCCTGAGCGTGTCGTGCTGCACAATATTAAAATGCGATTTGATATTTAAATCTACCGCCAAATGTCCCTGCCAGATCATAGTTGAATGACGAGAAGTGTTTTCTTTCAAGGCTTTGGTTGACGGAACATGCGAGGTCTTGTAGTATATAGTCCTTGGGTGACTATAGTTTAGTTTGTTATCCATAAATTGGTCTATCGATCTCCTCTGGTAAATCCTAAAATAGACGTCTCAATAGACCGTTGAGTTATTCTCATCCTTTCTATTCCACTCTCATTCAGTTAATATCCATTTTTCGGAGGCGTATGTATGTATTGGGAGTACACACTGTCTAAAAACCTTTGTTTTTAGGTGTTGCGGGTACTTTTTAGATTGAAATACGTTTTTTAGTTTAATTTTTGCAGCACACCCAGCTCAGTGGCCGAGTGGTTAGAGGCGTCGTCCGTCTATTCTATTTTGATTATCTCCACATTGGCGCAATTTGAGGAGGAATGTATACACGGTAATAATTAATTATTTGGATCAAAGGAATATAACCTTCAGAAATTGGCATGCAGTATGTTAACACCAACCGGTACCCTATAACTATATAACTAATTACGTATACTAATATGTATTATAGTTTTAAAATATTTAAATTCACTTCTTGCGTTTAGCTGGCCACAGTGGAAAATCGTGTGCGTCGAGAGGGTTTAATAAAGTGCCACCAAAATTGCTAGGACGCATGTGTACGCTCGCGAGCAATTCATTTTTATGGCGGGCCGACGATAACACACCACCGATTTAGCAATAAACTCCCTTAAAACCATAAAAAACGAACAACCCCCCAACTCTGTCTCCACGTCCAACATATACACACGGAGCACGCCGTGACATTTAACTTCGACGCGTCATTGGGGAGTCGTTTGCTTGGCCAATCTTACCCCCTTCCGCATAGGCGATATTATTATGTTATTTTATGTTTTTCCCCTCAGCGTAAACGTGTAGGCCGTTACAAATTTATATGGCACTTTTATATTATATTTTTATATATATATATATATATATATATATATATATATATATATATTTAGAAATTATATTTGATTTGATGAAAATACCTTACAAACCTATGCTTTGGGGATGGCATAGTCATTATGGCAAGAAGCTTACCTTAACTATCTCAAATGATAAGAAACCTAAAAAACGCAACTGAAAAAAATATATAAATATTTCAAATCGACGAATATTATCATTGGAATGAGAAGGAGGAAATGAGAGCATAGAGGTGGTAGATGAGTATGTATATCTAGGCCAACTTATTTATTTCGCATAATATGTCCAGCGTAAGGAAATAACCCGCTGGATAAAACTAGGATGGGCATATATGGCATACTCAAAAAACGATACAACTTACCCCCTAGAAAGAAACCATACCATACGATTGTGCATTGCTAATTGATGTGGTGCCGCCACATGGCGTTTAACTTTCCTCCTAGGGGGTTAGTTGTATAATTTTTGTATATAACTACTCGAGATATTGTGTGAATTCATCCGCAGTGGCTGAGCTACACTGATGAGATCTAATAAGATAGAAATCTAGATATGTAGATTGCTACTAGGTGGATTTACAATTCTATATGTTTTAAACTGAAAAACGTATTTATATCTAAAAAGTATCCGCAACACCTTAATACAAAGGTTTTTAACCAGAGTATCTCCTAATACTTACATACTCCTCCGAAACTGGAGATAATCAAATGGAAAGGTTGCGAATAACTCAATGGGTTATAGAAATATCCATGCTGGGATCTAGCAGAAGAGATCAAAAGATCCATTTATGGATAAGAAACAAACCCACAGTTACCGGCATTACAACTCATTATATAGCAAAACTAAAATGATCGTAGTCTGGGCATGTAATGAGAAGAGAAAATGGACGACGGATAAAGAAAATCACAGAATAACGATCGAGAACAGGAAAACGAATCCCAGACCGACCTGGAACAACATGGCAAGATGGAGGTATGACATTACGAAGTTGAGAGGAGGACAATGGGCAAGAGAAATCAAAGATCGCAGTCACTGGAACCAAATAAGAGAGGAGTATAAATAAAGCAGCAATGGAGTACTCTGATTATGATGGTGATGATGATGATGATGATGATGATGTTGATGATGTTGATGATGCATTTGATTTCATAAAAAGTAATACATGTAATTTTTTATACATTTTACATAATATGAAATATGTGTGTCCTCTCGCTACGAGATTTGTAGATTAACTTCTTATGATGATGGTGATGATGATGATTCATTTGATTTCATAAAAAGGAATACATGTAATACTTATACATTTTACATAATATGAAATATGTCTGTCCTCGACACGAGATTTGTAGATTAACTTCTTATGATGATGATACATGTAATACATATAAATTTTATATAATATGTAATATATCTGTCCTCGCCACAAGATTTGTAACTTCTTATGATGGTAATGATGATGATGATGCATTTGATTGCATACAAAGTAATACATGTAATACTTATACATTTTACATAATATGAAATATGTCCGTCCTCGCCACGAGATTTGTAAATTAACTTCTTATGATAGTGATGATGATGATGCATTTGATTGCATAAAAAGTAATATATATATATATATATATATATATATATATATATATATATAATACTTATACCCTTTACTTAATATGAAATATGTCTGTCCTCGCCACGAGATTTGTAGATTAACTTCTTATGATGATGATGATGATGATGATGCATTTGTCTTAATAAAAAGTAATACATGTAATACTTATACCTTGTACATAATATGTAATACGTCTGGCCCGCCATGATATTTCTAGATTAACTTCTTACCCAGGCTTTCGGAATACTATGTACGTTCATCGTCTAAAAGATACTAAGGAAAATTGAAAATACTGCAGATATATTGACAGGCGTATCTTCATAAATACTTAAGATGTCTTCACAAATCTTCCTTTGTGTAGTAGTTACATTAATGATGCTTGCAATTCTATTTTTCTCATATCTCCAGTTATATTCGTTCATCCATTTGACGCTTTTGAAAAAAATTGATTACACTCTAGATCTATTGACAAGCATATCTTTATAATTACCTAAGATATCTTCATAAAACTTCTTTTGTATGGTACTAATATTAATGATGCTTATAATTATATTTTGTTCATGTCTACAGTTATGTACGTTCATCCATTTGACGCTTTTGAAGAAAATTGATTACACTCCAGACATACTGTCATGCATATCTTTATATTTACCTAAGATATCTTCATAAAACTTATTTTGTATGGTAGTAACATTAATGATGCTTATAATTATATTTTGTTCATGTCTACAGTTATGTTCGTTCGTCCATTTGATGCTTTTGAAGAAAATTGATTACACTCCAGACCTACTGTCATGCATATCTTTATAATTACCTAAGATATCTTCATAAAACTTCTTTTGTATGGTAGTAACATTAATGATGCTTATAATTATATTTTGTTCATGTCTACAGTTATGTTTGTTCATCCATTTGACGCTTTTGAAGAAAATTGAGTACACTCCAGATCTACTGTCATGCATATCTTTATAATTTCCTAAGATATCTTCATAAAACTTCTTTTGTGTGGTAGTAACATTAATGATGCTTTTAATTATATTTTGTTCATATCTACAGTCATGTTCGTTCATCCATTTGACGCTTTTGAAGAAAATTGATTATAGTCCAGACCTACTGACAGGCATATCTGTATAATTACCTAAGATATCTTCAAAAAACTTCTTTTGTATGGTAGTAACATTAATGATGCTTTTAATTATATTTTGTTCATATCTACAGTTATGTTCGTTCTTCCATTTGACGCTTTTGAAGAAAATTGATTACACTCCAGACCTACTATCATCCATATCTTTATAATTACCTAAGATATATTCATAAAACTTCTTTTTTATGGTAGTAACATAAATGATGCTTATAATTATATTTTGTTCATATCTACAGTTATGTTCGTTCATCCATTTGACGTTTTTGAAGAAAATTGATTACACTCCAGACCTACTGTCATTCATATCTTTATATATACCTAAGATATCTTCATAAAACTTCTTTTGTATGGTAGTAACATTAATGATGCTTATAATTATATTTTGTTCATGTCTGCAGTTATGTTCGTGCATCCATTTGACGCTTTTGAAGAAAATTGATTACACTCCAGACCTACTGCCATGCATATCTTTATAATTATCTAAGATATCTTCATAAAACTTCTTTTATATGGTAGTTACATTAATGATGCTTTTAATTATATTTTGTTCATGTCTACAGTTATGTTTGTTCATCCATTGGACGATTTTGAAGAAAATTGATTACACTCCAGACCTACTGTCATGCATATCTTTATAATTACCTACGATATCTTCATAAAACTTCTTTTTTATAGTAGTAACATAAATGATGCTTATATATTTTGTTCCTATCTACAGTTATGTTCGTTCATCTATTTGATGCTTTTGAAGAAAATTGATTACACTCCAGACCTACTGACAGGCATATCTTTATAATTACCTAAGATATCTTAATGAAACTTCTTTTGTATGGTAGTAACATTAATGATGCTTATAAATATATTTTGTTCATATCTACAGTTATGTTCGTTCATCCATTTGACGCTTTTGAAGAAAATTGATTACACTCCAGACCTACTGTCATGCATATCTTTATAATTACCTAAGATATCTTCATAAAACTTCTTTTGTATTGTAGTAACATTAATGATGCTTATAATTATATTTTGTTTATGTGTACAGTTATGTTGGTTCATCCATTTGTCGCTTTTGAAGAAAATGGATAACACTCCAGACTTACTGTCAAGCATATCTTTATAATTACCCAAGATATCTTCATAAAACTTCTTTTGTATGGTAGTAATATTAATGATGCTTTTAATTATATTTTGTTCATGTCTACAGTTATGTTCGTTCATCCATTTGATGCTTTTTAAGAAAATTGATTACACTCCAGACCTACTATCACGCATATCTTTATAATTACCTAAGATATTTGCATAAAACTTCTTTTGTATGTTAGTAACATTGTTGATGCTTTTAATTATATTTTGTTCATATCTACAGTTATGTTCGTTCATCCATTTGACGTTATTGAAGAAAGTTGATTACACTCTAGATCTACTGACAGGCATATCTTTATAATTACCTAAGATATCTTCATAAAACTTCTTTTGTATGGTAGTAACATAAATGATGCTTATAATTATATTTTGTTCATATCTACAGTTATGTTCGTTCATCCATTTGACGCTTTTGAAGAAAATTGATTACTCTCTAGATCTACTGAAAAGCATATCTTTATAATTACCTAAGATATCTTCATAAAACTTCTTTTGTATGGTAGTAACATTAATGATGCTTATAATTATATTTTGTTCATGTCTACAGTTATGTTTGTTCATCCATTTGACGCTTTTGAAGAAAATTGAGTACACTCCAGATCTACTGTCATGCATATCTTTATAATTTCCTAAGATATCTTCATAAAACTTCTTTTGTGTGGTAGTAACATTAATGATGCTTTTAATTATATTTTGTTCATATCTACAGTCATGTTCGTTCATCCATTTGACGTTATTGAAGAAAGTTGATTACACTCTAGATCTACTGACAGGCATATCTTTATAATTACCTAAGATATCTTCATAAAACTTCTTTTTTATGGTAGTAACATAAATGATGCTTATAATTATATTTTGTTCATATCTACAGTTATGTTCGTTCATCCATTTGACGCTTTTGAAGAAAATTGATTACACTCCAGACCTACTGTCATCCATATCTTTATAATTACCTAAGATATCTTCATAAAACTTCTTTTGTATGGTAGTAACATTAATGATGCTTATAATTATATTTTGTTCATGTCTACAGTTATGTTCGTTCATCCATTTGACGGTTTTGAAGAAAATTGATTACACTCCAGACCTACTGTCATCCATATCTTTGTAATTACTTAATATATCTTCATAAAACTTCTTTTGTATGGTTGTAACATTAATGATGCTTATAATTATATTTTGTTCATGTCTACAGTTATGTTCGTTCATCCATTTGACGCTTTTGAAGAAAATTGATTACACTCCAGACCTACTGTCATGCATATCTTTATAATTACCTAAGATATCTTCATAAAACTTCTTTTGTATGGTAGTAACATTAATGATGCTTATAATTATATTTTGTTCATGTCTACAGTTATGTTTGTTCATCCATTTGACGCTTTTGAAGAAAATTGATTACACTCCAGACCTACGGCCATGCATATCTTTATAATTACCTAAGATATCTTCATAAAACTTCTTTTGTGTGGTAGTTACATTAATGATGCTTATAATTATAGTTTGTTCATATCTACAGTTATGTTCGTTCATCCATTTGATGCTTTTGAAGAAAATTGATTACACTCCAGACCTACTGTCATGCATATCTTTATAATTACCTAAGATATCTTCATAAAACTTCTTTTGTATGGTACTAACATTAATGATGCTTATAATTATATTTTGTTCATGTCTACAGTTATGTTCGTTCATCCATTTGATGCTTTTGAAAAAAATTGATTACACTCCAGACCTACTGTAATCCATATCTTTATAATTACCTAAGATATCTTCATAAAACTTCTTCTGTATGGTAGTAATATTAATGATGCTTATAATTATTTTTTGTTAATATCTACGGATATGTTCGTTCATCCATTAGATACGTGTGAAAAAAATTGATTATACTGAAGACATATGGTTTGAAATTGGACGTAATTTATAATAGGATCTGAATAGAAGTTGAAACACTGATTAAATTTTTTTTTTCTATAATTAATTACCAATGAAAACAAATCTTTTATAGGATAATGCATAAGCATTGATTAAATATCATGATTAATCAATGGTATAAGTCTATGATACTGTAGCTTTTTTGACAATCAAATGACAATTACCTCTTTAAAAATGTATTAGTACATCTGAGGCAGATTTGTATGAAGAAATAAATATGACTATGACTATGACTAAGTACTTGAGAAAAAAACAGTAAAATGGTCGTTTTGTTTACATATAGCACGTGCGTTTAATTTCCAACAAAATCAAATTTGTCTCCCTGTCGCGCGAAAATTCAACCCTAAAGACTTGACGTTAGTAGTCCCCTCATTAAACTAAATACCCTATTTCGCACCTCTTCCTTCTTAATACTCGCTCGCGCTCACATCCAACACCCTTTGCCCTTTCGCTATTCAATAATGTGCAATTTGTCACATAATATCTTCGCATCTTTCTCACGCGCGTACGCCACCCCCTCAACGTCCTTCCGGGCCGCGCCGCCAAATCGAGCCGACTGTCTCCCTCATCCCGCCCGGAGACGCGCACACCTCGTCTCGCTCCGCCGTGCAAGAGTTTAATCCTTCTTGAAATATTCCATTCTAATCCCGCTTAAAAGCTCTTTTGTTTCGTTTTAACCCTTTTGTTGCGAAGGATAACCTTTAGGAGAGCAGGAGGGTTTCGGTCGCTACGTCGCCGCGCCCGCACACCCGTGCCTCTGGGAGTCGTGAAGCTAAATCGGAACCGGCGACGTGTTTCGACGCTTTGAACTTATATATTGTGAACACTTAAATGTCATTTGACAGCACTTGTCATCTATTGAAATCTCTTCGCTCTCGCCCGATTTTACGGAATTTAAACGGGGAAATTTCGCTGTATTGTGCTTAAAGGATTGTATAAGTGTGCCGAATGGGAATTCGCTTTAAGAGCGGCTTAACGACTTACGTTTATAATATATTTCACAAATCATTTTTACGGATTCTGTCACTAACGACCAATTTCCTGAATTTAGATGATGGAATTCCTTTAGCTTTTCAAAATATAATTTATTCAAATTCATTACTTCAAGATTAAATAAAATATATTTAGATTAATGAATTATATAATATAATATCTAAAATTTTAACAAATTTGACCAATTGGACGCCTTTCTATAACCAATCCAACTAAATTTAAAGTTGAGAAAACAGATTTATATAAAGATTTATATAAAATAAAAATTATCTATTTATCTCAGGTTATTTTTGGACTTCTAGAGCTTTAGAGCTATATTTTTTTTATTTCATTACGTTAAATTGTTTACTTTGAGTATAAAGGTAGCGCAGAGTTCGAAATTTCATACGATTTGAAATAGTGAATGAGCATAGTTTGATTATTCAATTATATTAATAGCTGTCTCCAGATAATTTTAAAAAAACCTCTGTAGCTGTCAGAAAGGGTTTTTTCCGCTGATAAAGGGAGAAGCGTAGACACTCCTCTACGCTTCTCCCTTTATCAGCGGAAAAAACCCTTTCTGACAGCTACAGAGGTTTTTTTTAAATTATCTGGAGATAGCTATTAATATAATTGAATAATCAAACTATGCTCATTCACAATTTCAAATCGTATGAAATTTCGAACTCTGCGCTACCTTTATACTCAAAGTAAACAATTTAATCATCCGGTATTTACCTCACAGAAAACCTCTGAAAACCCGTGATAGGTGATTCGCAAAAATTTGGATGGTTTGGATCTTCGTCCCTCTTGTACATAGTAAAGCTATCTGGTTCATGTTAAGTTGTGTAAGGCTTTTGTATTTTACGTAGATAATTGACTAATTTATGCTCATTTTAGGTAAATAATTGACTGAATTATGCTCATTTTAGTCCTTTTTTCGTTTTACACGGTTTTATACAGCCAAATCTAAGATTTCGATGTGCACCGTGTACTACTTAAATTTCAAAATTCATCTGGAATTGAGACCCGCAGCTGCTTCATTCATAAAGTCAACAAAACACTTTTAAATTCTACCCTCCCTCGCGCGCAATCCATGCATGTACGATTCGCTGTCTAGCATGAAACACACACACACACATACATATATACATACATAGAAGAAACAACGAATACACATGCATACAATCGCTCGCGCGCGATACACAAAGAAACACGTTGCAATTTATCAGAGTTTGACAAGTACATCAGTCAACATTTGCCGGTCTGATTGTCGAGTCGGTCTGTTGTGGGCCGTAAACCCGGCGCCGCCACCAAAGACGCTCAATATTCTTTTGGTCCAACGCTGCGCCGTCATCATCATATATGCACCGAACTGTTGTGTGCGTCGGGAATGTTGTTTTTTGAATGATCGACACGTCCCTGCAGGGTAACGGAGGCGGCGGCGACTGTGTTTGCGTTCTAAATAATTCACGCGATTCGCACGGCGACGCCACCGCGAGCATCGCCATACACGCGATGCAGCTCAAAAGAATGGATTTAATTGCGCTGCAATAAGATTTCAAATGAGGGAGGCCAATAATTAGTAGCTGTTTAATAGTTTTAGATTGGTGTAGTTGAGATGTCATAAATAGCGCTTTTTCAATCCGGTTTAACTTGATGAACTACATGAACATACACCCAGACATACTATATCCCACAATACCAATAGCCGGAGATGGAATAACTTCCCAAGAACTCAAGGTGAAGAAAGAGGGATGAAAAAATCATAGGGAAGTTATAAAATAAGTCTTTTATTTGGCATACCGCTCGAGAAATACACACATCCCCCAATACACAATGCTCATACAGCTAGAGCAAGAAACAAAAAATACATAAAAATAAAAATAAAAAGTAACAATCCGCACAAATACAAATTAACAGAATATACATAGCCTCCTCTGCCCTTGCCACTTTCCTCTCCCACGACAGCCTCCTGCAGATTTTCACACCTTTCCCATCCTCTCCTAATCATTCATTCAGCTTTCCGCAATCTCCAACCCACTCTGCTTTCACCTCCTCACATTCTTTGCTAAGGTGCCACCACGTGTCGCTTCCCTTATTACACAGCGCACACGCGGTGTACCCCGGACCCATTCACACTTTCCTTCCTCTCTCGTCTGACCCATACCTTGCTCTTGCCATGCACACTTTGTCCTCCCTGCTCCACTCATCTCTGGCTAAGTATCTCGGGAGTTTCCCAAGTGCTTGCCACTCTACATAGCCAGGATTGTAGGAGCTCTCAGTCATTCTTACCTGCCATTCCTGCCACTTAATATCCCTCAATCTCTCTCTTGCCTCAGTTCCTAGGCTTCCCATTTCTCTCAGCTTCTCCTTTACCTACACCTCAGACATACCCACTCTTTCGTACATCCTTCCTCTATCCTTTCTTCATACACTCTCCGTCCTACTCTTACACCTCATCCATACCTGGCGCACCAGTCCTTCCTCACCCAATTCCTGCAATCTCTCTTCAAACTTCACTACCCGCACACACGACCCCCACCACATACTGAAGTTATATGAAAATGAAGATATATATGTGTTATAATTTAGTAAATTACATTCGGTTTCTGGTGATCGATTTTTGATAGTAATATTTATACAGCTCAGACTAGAGGCTAGAGGCACCATCCGACTCGTACTGAGTATTGGGAAGCCCGAGTTCGCACCCCATCGGGGCAAATTATTGCGAATCACCTCTTACAGGTTTAAAATTAAGGTATATACTGGCTGATAGCCCTATATAGATAAGTGTTTTATTTTTTATTTATAAAATAACAAATCTTCCGGAATAAACAAGACTATCTGATATCTTGAAGATATTTGATTCAAATATAAATCATTAATAATAACATAATAATCTGGAGGTCTATTCTGTTCAGACTGGTCTCTTACCCATGGCTACCAAATAAACATCTGTTGGTATGCGTTGGTATGCCCCACGTTCTTCGCAAAGCGTAGGGCAAACCAACGTATATTGGCAGTTGTTCTTCCCTTTCTGAATCCAGCCTGCTTGCTCGGTACAACGTGACTTTCCTCCAGTTCTTCTTCTAGTAGACTTAGTACCAGACTGTTATCCCTCGACAATTTCTGAAGTCGTCCTTTTCGCCGATTTTGAATACAAGTTTTATATTACAGATATTTTTTCAACTAGCTAATACGTCCCGTTCATACCTAGTTTAGTAACTGTTATCAAGCCTGCAAATCCATTGAATAACATCTTTCCAAACTTAATTTTTGATACCGTTCGGACTTTTGTGCTTTTACTACCGCTAGAAATTTCTCTAAATCTAGTGATTTATAGCTAACCATAATAGTGAAGGAAAGTTCAAAGGCAGAATGTATGGTATTTGTGGATCTTAAAATAGCGTATGGCTTAGTACCTATTGTTGTACCTATGAATAATCTAGTGGAGCGTATGGACACATGGGATAGTATGAGTGAGAAGGATGTACAACGAGTCGAGGGCGAGAATTAGTGAAAAGAATTAGATTTAATGTGGGAGTAAGACAGAGATATCTGTACACAAGATAGTTGGAGAAGGTATAACAAGATGATCTAATCCTCACGGAAGAATGAAGGTGCTTGTGCCCAATAGAGTGGAAGTTGTGCAAAAACTATTGAAGAGGAAGGTACCTTGATAAGAGATATTAGTAGTGAATGTATTAAAACCCAAATGGATGATGTTTAGAAATAATAATAGCATAGGTTAGAGTTAAAATGGAACGGTGTAATGATTGAGAGAGTGAATTGTTTTAATATAGGCCTTTTGTTTGACTGCACAGAAAGATTAGGAAGCATTTGCAGTAGATGCAAGCAATGGTGAGAATGGTTTGGGGATAGCGAACAGAAATGGGAGAACTGGTGGGATGGTAACTTCTGGATAGTTCTGGATAGTTGGCTGGATAGCTACAGACACTTAGGCCTCAGAATGGGCCCAATGTGAAACCTCCCTTTAAGGCTGCTCACTCGTCCCACCAGTCAATTTTGCGTGCGAGCTGCAAATCTCTGGCGGGTGAGGAGTTGCTAATTCTGACTATACTACTATACTCCCCTAGTATTAGATGCCTATTGTTTACTAGAGCTGAGACATATTACATGCTCTGCTGTTTCTAATAATTCATTGCACCCTCTACATAACCGGCTGTCCACCAGACCCATCGTGTGTAGGTGTTTGTTTGGCCGGCAGTGGCCAGTTAGGATGTTTGTCAATAATTTCAGATTAGTTCTAGATAAGTTAAGGCGGGCCGTGGCTGCAATTTTACAAGGTTGCCTAATATGCTACCTTTGATTGCTTGCAGCCCGCCGTTTCTCGCCATCTTACCTTGTGAAGAGTATGTGTTCTATGCTCTACTATTTTTTTCAGACTACCTGCAAAAAGTATTTCATCCTCTTGGGTTGTTAGAGGATGTAAGGATCCCTTCCTAGCAAGTTCATCTGCTATTTCGTTCCCCTTGATGCCACCATGTCCTTTGATCCAGCAGAGTTCTAGTTTGTTATATTTAGCTAGCTCCTCCAGGCTGTGTAGACATGAATATAGCTCTTTCGACAAATGTGTTGGCATTTAGTGCATTTAGAGCTGCTTTGCTGTCGGTGAGAATTTGGATATGTTTATCCTTAATATTCCGTTCAGCTAAAATTTGAACACACTTTAGTATTCCTGTTAATTCAGCTTGGAAGACTGACGTGAGTCTTCCAAGTGGTGCACTTATCTTGAGATCGAGTTCTGGTGAGAATATTCCATAGCCAGCACTCGTCTTAGTTTTGGATCCATCAGTATACATGGTTATGTTGGCGCCTTGTGGGATACCATCCATTGTGATGATGGTCTGAAATTGTTTGACAAAACTGTATTTGGGTAGAATTCTGTCGCAATTACTTTCTATGAGGGGGTCTAGTTTGATAGCTTCACTCAGTATGCTCCTGTGTCCAATGATTCTACCTTTATCATGCCACAGGTTGAGTGAAGATAGGCTTAATGCTGTTTTTACTGCAGTCTCCCTTATAAGAAGGTCGAGTGGTTACAGACATAACAGTGCTTCAAGAGCTGCTGTGGCCGCTGTTCTCATAGCGCAGGTGATGGCAAGACACGCCATTCGCTGGATGTGTGATAGCTTTGAGATAATTGTAACTTGTTTGGTTTTCGACTACCAGACTATTGCACCATATGCGATAGTTGGTCTTATGATCGCGGTATATCCGTATGTACTGTTCCTCTTTGAAATCCTGGCCTGCCTACTCAATACATTTTAGTGGAAAAGGTAATCTATCTAGGCACCATACTTACTTACGTCGAAAACAAACATTGCAGAGGAGATTTAATGGAGAATTATGATGGGGAACCATTTCCTCCGAAAATCTTCCTCAATAGTTTATACAGTGTTCATACTTTTATCTCTTCATTGGTTCGCCTAGTTTATATGTCATTTGTTTTTTTCCTCCGAAAATGTTCCTCATAGTTTATACAGCGTTCATACTTCACTTGCGTAGGTAATTATTGCGCGAAAACCAATCTTGTAGAGTCTTATTTTAGTTATACACTTGCTCTTTTAATACTTCACGAAGTATAGTATATGCACTATACTTCGTGAAGTATTAAAAGAGCAAGTGTATAACTAAAATAAGACTCTACAAGATTGGTTTTCGCGCAATAATTACCTACGCAAGTGAAGTATGAACGCTGTATAAACTATTGAGGAACATTTTCGGAGGAAAAAAACAAATGACATATAAACTAGGCGAACCAATGAAGAGATAAAAGGTTTGTACAAAGATCCAAATATAATAGTAGTAGTAAAAGTCCAAAGTCTTCTTGAAATGCAACTTAGTAGTATTTTAGTGTCTGGCACTATTTGTATGTATCCTAACCACTGAATTAGGTCACATACAAAGAATTCCAGACACTAGAGTCAAAAAAAAAACTGCCAAGTGCATTGCAGGAAGAAGAAGGCCTTGAAAACATGGATAAGTGAAATAAAACAGGATCTAGCCCAATTTGAAATTAAAAACTAGAAGAAGAAAGCGGTAAATACAAAGGACTGGAGACATTTGGTCCAACAAGCCATAGGCCTTCTAGAGCTAAAAATAATGTTGATGATGTTATTACAAAACAAAATGTAAGCTGCAATTTAAAAAATTTAGTTTCAAATTTGGTTAATGCATAAATGTATGATTGTGATTTTGGCCATTTTTGTCACATTCGCATTATTATTACTCGATTTAAGACGGTGTGATAAAATACAATGTAAATAATGTTTGAAAATTGTTAGGTGCAATTTAAAATTTGTACCAAAAAATTTTTTTTTTTTTAGGGGCGACTGTTTTAAATTTTGTTAATACACTAATACATGTCTTCTAAACTATGTTTGTGATTTTTATACCATTCGATTTATTATTACTCGAGTAATTGCGGTATTAGTCAAATAATATTAGAAAAGTGCATGCTGTCTCTAAAAAAATACACCGAAAACTAATTTTGAGGACAACGCAATAAAAAATCATCCCACGTTATACGACGTGTATTTTATTTTCATTTCTAGTAGTAATATATTGATCTATAAACGCTATCGTTTCACGAGATTAATATCGAAATTTAAAATAATATGAAACTACTCACTCGGCATGGAAATGGATTAATCTGTCATTTATAGGCAGGTTAGAAACAAGTAAATTTAAACCATTAACCGATATTTATGAACGCACAGTATCTCATCACATAAGTTGATTTATAAAAAAAATAAAATTTTATATTCAGGGTGATAATATAATTATTAAGCCGAATTATAATTTATAATTAAAAAATACTTGCTGATAATGATGATGATTTTACTAAGATCGTTCCTGTGTACGCGTCTTTAATTTTAATACAAGTGAGAAGTTAAAAAGGAACGCGCGCGCGACACTAAGTAGAGAATCCCTGCATAAAATCGTTAAATTTTAACTGGAGAGTGTCGAAGGCGACATCTTGATCCATCCTGGCGTGAAACATCATTAAATCTCGGGCTAATGACGGAACGTGACGTCCGGGGCGAGCAGCGACGGACGTCTTTGATGGCATTAGGGACACAGGGGACTGTAAATGCAACCGGGGCACGTCTGCATCGGATGTGCACGACTCCCTCTCGCCGTGTTAACGAGTACAATTTTTCCCGATTCTTTAAAGTGCCCTTTGGCTTCTCGAGCAAATCAACGCGGATTAGATGAATTAGCGCCCGGATATCCGGCGTCTTCTTTATCGCCAATTCAATTTGCAAATTTTATTTTTCGGATGTGAAGAAATATTAAAGGGGGTTGGAGATTGTGTGCCACCTAGAGAGAGTCTAAACTAACTTAGATAATTGTTTGTAATTGGGGGTGACACTTGGAGGTGTCTCTGCAACTGACTTTGAAGGCAAATTAAGTTTGGAAAAGTTACTCCCCCTGGAGGTCTGCTAAAGTTTACACACGTGTGGAATTGCATCAGCGCTTCCGATAATTATACGCGCTTTAATATTTCACGGCCAACCCTTTTCAAGGATCGGGGCCGTGAAAAAATCTACTCTCTCCAAGAAAAATCGGCCGTGAATAATTCAATGAGGTCCCGAAAGTTTTATATATATCTATGCGGGATCTAAAAAGCTTAGGCTTGTTTGCATTTAAAGGGCCCGCACTATATGCTCTTGAATTAATGATAGTCTTACATCACTGATTAGACACTCATCGTTTTCCCGCTCGCTGTGTGTATATATACGGAGGCATTAACATTTTATTAGGGCGGATTTAAGGATTTTCTATTATGTCATTCAACGAGCGAGCTCTCTTACCAGACTAGCTAAACACACATTAACATTTCTAATGGCGAAACTCAACCTCCTAACGCAATCATAAACCTACGAATATACAATTATTCTAACAAAGAATTATAAATATTGGATTGTTATTATTAGTTTTACACTATAATTTTAAAAACAAAAATTAAATTTTGTCTCAAAACATACCAACTCTATAATTTTATTATTGGAATATTATTATAGAGCCAATGATAATATATTTTAAGCTCCTAATGATGTATTGTTACAATTTTTAAGTTTCACACCCCAACAAGTATGCAAATAGCTGTGATGCAAGTTTCAAAGTTTGTGGTTATTTAATATGTCCACTTTTTATATATTAAGAGCATTTTTGAGTAATTTTGTCCACACTATAGATAATTATGACACTTTTTTATTGAATTTTGTTATTTTTGAGTTTAAAATCCTCTAAACTCTTAATCTTAATAGGAAGTTGAAATGTGTTTTGTTTGCTTTATTTTCATAAATTCACAAATAGACATATTTAAAGTCCAGTAAGTATTTTTTATTCATGTCCCAACTAACATGAATAAAAAAACTTACTGGAATTTAAATATGTTTATTTGTGAACACATTAAAGTATATTAATGTGTTCTGTTCTGGATAGTTCTGGATAGTTGGCTGGAGGGTAGCATAGCTACAGACACTTAGGCCTCAAAATGGGCCCATTGTGAAACCTCCCTTTAAAGGCTGCTCACTCGTCCCACCAGTCAATTTTGCGTGCAAGCCGCAAAACCCTGGCGGGTGAGGAGCTGCCAATGCTGACCATACTAGGCCAGCACTCCCCTAGTATTTGATGCCTGGTGTTTACTAGAGCTGGGCATAGGCATATTACATGCTCTGCTGTTTCTAGTTCTTCATTACACCCTCTACATAACGGGCGGTTCACCAGGCCCATCGTGTGTAGGTGTTTGTTTAGCCGGCAGTGGCCGGTTAGGATGTTAGTCAATAATTTCAGACTGGTTCTAGATAAGTTAAGGCGGGCCGTGGCTGCAATTTTACAAGGCTGCCTGATTGCAACCTTTGATTGTTTGCAGCCCGGCGTTTCTCGCCATCTTACCTTGTCTAGAGCATGTGTCCTATGCTCTATTATTTTTTTCAGAGTACCTGCAGAAAGTATTTCATCCTCTTGGGTTATTAGAGGATGTGAGGATCCCTTCCTGGCAAGTTCATCTGCTATTTCGTTCCCCTTGATGCCACTATGTCCTTTTATCCAGCAGAGTTCTAGTTTGTTATATTTAGCTAGCTCCTCCAGGCTGTGTAGACATGAATATAACTCTTTCGACACAAATGTGTTGGCATTTAGTGCATTTAGACCTGCTTTGCTGTCGGTGAGTATTTGGATATGTTTATCCTTAATATTCCGTTCAGCTAAAATTTGAACACATTTTAGTATTCCTGTTAATTCCGCTTGGAAGACTGTCGTGAGTCTGCCAAGTGGTGCACTTATCTTGAGATCGAGTTCTGGTGAGAAAATTCCATAGCCAGCTCTCGTCTTAGTTTTGGATCCATCAGTATACATGGTTATGTTGGCGCCTTGTGGGGTACCATCCATTGTGATGATGGTCTGAAAGTGTTTGACAAAACTGTATTTGGGTAGAATTCTGTCGCACTTACCTTCTATGAGGGGGTCTAGTTTGATAGCTTCACTCAGTATGCTCCTGTGTCCAATGATTCTACCTTTATCATGCCACAGGTTGAGTGAAGATAGCCTTAATGCTGTTTTTACTGCAGTCTCCCTTATTAGAAGGTCGAGTGGTTGTAGACATAACAGTGCTTCAAGAGCTGCTGTGGGCGTTGTTCTCATAGCGCCGGTGATGGCAAGACACGCCATCCGCTGGATGTGTGATAGCTTTGAGATTGTTGTAACTTGTTTGGTTTTCGACCACCAGACTATTGCACCATATGCGATAGTTGGTCTTATGATCGCGGTATATATCCATTGGGTGATCTTGGGAGACAGACCCCATGTTTTACCAACCGCCCTGCGGCATTGCCAGAATGAGATGCAAGCTTTTTGCAGCTTGGATGTTATATGCTCATTCCAGTTCAGTTTTGTATCCATGATTAATCCTAGATATTTTACTTTATCTGTGAGAGTCAGAGGGACCTTAAAAAGAGTTGGCATGTTCATGAGCTCGAGTTTCCTCTTCCTCGTAAACAATATCAGCTCTGTCTTTTTTGGGTTAACTGTTAGCGAATGGTTATCGCACCAGTTCTCAACAATCTGTAGGGCACTCTGCATGAGATTACAGAGTACACCTTCAAAACTGCCATTTATCATGATATATAACGGCATAGTATCCTGAGTTGTTTAATTCCAGGAGGAGGCTATCAACTACAAGGTCCCATAAAAGGGGTGAGAGGACTCCACCTTGAGGACAGCCTCTTCCTGCAACTTTTTTTGATGTTACGTCATCTAGTGTTACTTGGATTGTTCTTAGACCAAGCATATTTTTTATCCAGCCCCTAATAGTGGGGTGTATCCCGTGAGATTTTAGAGCATTATCGATACTCTTAAATGTTGTTTTGTCAAAAGCACCTTCAATATCAATGAAGGTGGCAAGCAACGAACTTTTATGCTCTAGTGTTTCCTCTATCTTTGAGGTCACCAGATGTAGGGCTGATTCTGTTTAGCGTCCTGGTTGGTAGGCAAGCTGTTTCGGATGTATGGGGTACGTTCTCAGCGGCCCGTCCCTGATTTCACGATCACAGAGCCTTTCCAGCGTCTTCAATAGAAATGAGGTTAGGCTGATGGGCCTGAATGACTTGGCAAGTGTGTAATCTACTTTGCCTGGTTTGGGTATAAAGGTCACTTTGACCTCTCTCCATGTATTGGGTATGTACCTAAAAGCAATGCAACCTTTAAATATGTACACCAATGTGTTTATAATGTAGGTTAACCCCCATTGTAGTAGTGCTGGGAATATTCCATCTAGTCCTGGGGACTTAAAAGATGAAAAGCTTGATATTGCCCATTCTATTTTAGTTATACTTATCATTTGGTCAGCTTGCAGCCAATCTTCCTCATCAGGTAGATGAGGATCAGTTGCCAAGTTGAGACCTCTAGGTTGGTTTCCAGGAAAGTGGGTGTCTAGAAGTACCTCGATAGTTTGGGAGGGTGTTACCGTGAAGGTGCCATCCTCTCGTTTTAGCGAGTTAAGTTGTTGTAAAGGGTCTTTTGAGATTACTCTCTTCAGACGAGCAGCTGCTGCTGTGGATTCAATGCCATTGCAGTAGGCTCTCCATGTATTTCTTTGTCGCTTCCTGACTTCACTTTTGAATTGTCTACGGGCTTCCCTAAAAGCTTCCCATAGAACAATATCATTTCTATTTTTGGCCTTGTTGAAAGTTTTCCTGGCCTTAGATCGGAGACAGTTGATCTCTGCACTCCACCAAGGAGGTGCAGAGGCTCTCAAGCCCGCCTTTCTTATGGGACAGGAGTCCTCATATGATGAAATCAGTGATTTTTGGAGGTGTTTCACACAGGCCTCCAAGTCGTCCACTGATTCTGGAATTTTGTCTACTGCTTGATACTCCATCCTATCCGATAGGTATCTGCAAAATAGTTGTTTATTAGTTTTTTGTGGATTTCTGTAGGACGGTAGTTCACGTGGTACGAAATCTAGGTCGTAGCGTATCAGTCGGTGATCGGACATGGATACCTGACTTGATACGTGCCAGTTTTTTATTTTGCTTGAGATATTGCCCAGTGTCAGACTGATGTCTATCACCTCGGCTCGTTTTTGTGTTACGAACGTTGGTTCGCACCCGCTGTTTAATATCTCTATTTTTGTACTGGTTAAGTACTCAATTAGAGCCTTTCCTCTGCTGTTGATGTTGCTGCTGCCCCACACCACATGGTGAGCATTGGCATCACATCCGATGATGAGGTCAATCTTTAGTTTTTCACAGTGTTCCACCAAGTTTGCCAATTCTGGGCTGGGAGGTGGTTGAGCTGCGTCGTACGGTAGATACGCAGAGGCTATATAGATCTCTGCGTCATCGTCTGACAACTGTGAGGTCTGCAGAGCTGAATTGGTGTAGGAGTGTACCTGTAACTTTAGAAGATGTTAAGATGCATGTCCTAGGTTTGTTTCCAGCAGCGCTGTAAAGCAGGTTGCTGTTATTGTTGCCGAGTCCGCATACCCTGTTTTTAACAATCCAGGGTTCTTGGATCAGTGCTATGCTATATTGCATATTCTGTAGATGGCAACTTAAATTAGCAGTTGCCACCTTAGAATGCTGCAAATTTATTTGGGTGATTTGTAAAACCAGGCCCATTTTATTCTGTTGGCAATGGAGGAGATGGATCTGTATCCGGGTTAGCATTGCCTGTCTCAGCTGTCGCTTCAACAGAGTCTGCCAGCCCAGAGATTTCCTCTCCGCCATGGATTTTTACCTTGAGGGTGGCAAATCTATAATAGATTTTGCCGTCCCTCTTTTTTATTTCTGCGATGTCACTTGAGTGTGCACCGAATATTAATGTGTTCACAAATAGACATATTTAAATTTCAGTAAGTTTTTTTTATTCGTGTTAGTTGGGACATGAATAAAAAAACTTACTAGACTTTAAATATGTCTATTTGTGAACATTGAAGTATATTTTATAAATTTATGAAAATAAAGCAACAAAACACATTTCAACTTCCTATTAATGTTATATTTGCAAATGCATTTGTGGAGTTTAGAGGATGTTAAACTCAAATATAACAAAAATCAACAAAAAGTGTCATAATTATCTATTGTGTGAACAAAATAATACAATAATGTTCTGAATTTATAAAAAGTGGACATATTAAATAACCACAAACTTTGAAACTTGCATTACAGTTATTTGCATACTTGTTGGGGTGTGAAACTCAAACATTGTAACAATATAACATCATTATAAACTTATAAAAAAATATATTATTAATGTTATATTTGTAAATTTTTAGTTTGACATAGCATTAGTATATAAAGAGTTGTGATACAAATTTCAAACTTTGTGATAATTTAATATGTCTATATTTGAATATTCTAATAAACAGGATTATTGCAAAAATTGATATTTGTTTTTACATAACTACAGCATAATTTATTTATACTTCGCATGGTAAAGTAAAAATAATTTATATATATATATATATATATATATATATATATATATATATATATATATATATGTACAATCAATAAATGTTTTATATTACTAAAATAAAGCAGTAATCATGATAATTTCAGATATATTGATAATGCCAAGTTAGCCATTAAAGTCTCGTATCGATTTCCTGTGTTTCCAGATACCGAAACTGAATAAGAATGGATATCAATTTGTCCGAGTCGATAAGTTGAATTGGTCCTAATTCAATCCGGGCGGACCGTAGAGGCGTCACTAGACAATGGACAATCGGATAGTCACATCTGGACGACCGCTCCCTAGGGGTAACGAGATCTGTTCACTTAGAACATGTATAAGAACTGTTTCGGGCAAAATTTAACTGCAGTTGCGTTTTTTTGTGACTTCGCCATGAGTCGGATTCTCATTTGAAGTGAAAACTTACCATAATAAAATTGAATACATCCAACCTGATTAAATATCAATATGTTGTGATATTTGTTTTCAATACAATTCACTTGGCCGCTATTAGGTAGCTTAACCCATAGAACTAATTAAACATTTGTGACGAACGCACCGCTTCAATAATCAAATCTAGCACTAAGTACCAACAATGCCACGATAGAAATTTGGTAGTGCTGATTTAGCAAATGTCTATCGTAGCATTCCTTCTAATTTTTTTTACGTTTTTAATGAAGAATTTGTTAAATTTTAAAAATCCAAAATAGCTTTATAAACGTGCTTTCTCACCTTGAATATTGAATACTAATGCATTCAAACATTAGTAGCAATAAGATTAATTTTATATTTATTAGTTTGCCCGTATATATACTATAAATCTCTAAAGAAACAACCTTTATTTGGCATAAAATTTACACACAACAAAAAAAAACAAATACAACTCAACATAATATCTAGTACATTTCACAAATTAGAATCCTCTTCCCACTATTCCCTCTCTATCTGAATGGGGTGACTTCCTTTTCCAGTCCAGACTTGTACAGATTCTCACGCCTGATCCATTCTCTCTTAACCATTCACTCACCTTTCTGTAATTCCCCACCTACTCTACTTTCACTACCTCACATTTGTTGCCGAGGTGCCACCACGTCCCTTAGTACACAGTACGTACTTCTGGATAGTTCTGGATAGTTGGGTGGAGCGTAGCATAGCTACAGACACTTGGGCCTCAAAATGGGCCCATTATGAAACCTCCCTTTAAGGCTGCTCACTCGTCCCACCAGTCAATTTTGCGTGCAAGCTGCAAAACTCTGGCGGGTGAGGAGCTGCCAATGCTGACCATACTAGGCCAGCACTCTCCTAGTATTAGATGTCTAGTGTTTACTAGAGCTGGGCAGAGGCATATTACATGCTCTGCTGTTTCTAGTTCTTCATTGCACCCTCTACATATCGGGCTGTCCACCTGTGTGTAGGTGTTTGTTTAGCCAGCAGTGGCCAGTTAGGATGTTTGTCAATAATTTCAGATTAGTTCCAGATAAGTTAAGGCGGGCAATTTTACAAGGTTGCCTAATTGCTACCTTTGATTGCTTGCAGCCCTTCGTTTCTCGCCATCTTACCTTGTGAAGAGCATGTGTCCTATGCTCTATTATTTTTTTCAGAGTACCTGCAGAAAGTATTTCATCTTCTTGGGTTGTTAGAGGATGTAAGGATCTCTTCCTAGCAAGTTCATCTGCTATTTCGTTCCCCTTGATGCCACTATGTCCTTTGATCCAGCAGAGTTCTAGTTTGTTATATTTAGCCAGCTCCTCCAGGCTGTGTAGACATGAATATAGCTCTTTCGACACAAATGTGTTGGCATTTAGTGAATTTAGTGCTGCTTTGCTGTCGGTGAGTATTTGGATATGTTTATCCTTAATATTCCGTTCAGCTAAAATTTGAACACACTTTAGTATTCCTGTTAATTCAGCTTGGAAGACTGACGTGAGTCTTCCAAGTGGTGCACTTATCTTGAGATCGAGTTCTGATGAGAATATTCCATAGCCAGCACTCGTCTTAGTTTTGGATCCATCAGTATACATGGTTATGTTGGCGCCTTGTGGGATACCATCCATTGTGATGATGGTCTGAAAATATTTGACAAAACTGTATTTGGGTAGAATTCTGTCGCACTTACCTTCTATGAGGGGGTCTAGTTTGATAGCTTCACTCAGTATGATCCTGTGTCCAATGATTCTACATTTATCATGCCACAGGTTGAGCGAAGATAGCCTTAATGCTGTTTTTACTGCAGTCTCCCTTATAAGAAGGTCGAGTGGGTGTAGACATAACAGTGCTTCAAGAGCTGCTGTGGGCGTTGTTCTCATAGCGCCGGTGATGGCAAGACACGCCATCCGCTAGATGTGTGATGGCTTTGAGATTGTTGTAACTGGTTTGGTTTTCGACCACCAGACTATTGCACCATATGTGATAGTTGGTCTTATGATCGCGGTATATATCCATTGGGTGATCTTGGGAGACAGGCCCCATGTTTTACCAACCGCCCTTTTTACCCACACCTTCTTTCATCTCTCTTCCGAACCGTATCTCGCTTTTGATATACATACTTTGTCCTTCATACTCTACCCTCCTCCTGTGCAAAGTAACAAGTGAAATGATATCATTTCGCATCTAGATCATTGACGTGCATCACAGCCTTCAGACTGTAGCTGTTGCCCTCTGTATTCTTTCAGCGATTTCTTGCCTTGGTTGGTCCGTTTGACGTTCAGCTTCTTCATTAGAGACTTGCAGGTCTAGCTTCTTTAATTATTTCGTGCTTTGTGTTAGTATTATTAAGCCATCGGCAAAGGCTAGGCATTGATCACCGTAGCAGCCTCGAGTACTCCCATATGCAGGTCTGGGGCTACTATGGGCCCCCTCTATTCTGTCAGTGATCTTTTGCCTTAAAGACCAACTAAGACAATAGATCCCTGGGCAATATTGCCCTTGACCTTAGCAAGAGGTCCCCACGGGTCTTCATTACCTAACAGACTTGCAGGTCTATCTTCTTTAATTATTTTCTGCTTTGTGTTAGTATTACTAGGCCATCGAAAAAGTCTAGGCATTGATCACCATAGCAGCCTCGAGCAGGTCTGAGGCTGCTGTGGCTTGTTGCCCCTTCTACTCTTTCAGCGATCTCTTGCCTTAAAGACCAACTAAGACAATAGATGCCTGGGCAATATTGCCCTTGACCTTAGCAAGAGGTCCCCACGGGTCTTCATTACCTAACAGACTTGCAGGTTATATTCTTTAATTATTTTCTGCTTTGTGTTAGTATTACTAGGCCATCGAAAAAGTCTAGGCATTGATCACCATAGCAGCCTCGAGCAGGTCTGAGGCTGCTGTGGGTTGTTGCCCCTTCTACTCTTTCAGCGATCTCTTGCCTTAAAGACCAACTAAGACAATAGATCGCTAGGCAATCTTGCCCTTAACCTTAGCAAGAGGTGCCCACGGGTCTGAATTACCTGACAAGACTTGTAGGTCTAGCTTCTTTTATTATTTCTTATTTTGTATTACTAAATCATCGACAAAGGCTTGGTCTATGTATAATATAAATTATTTCAAGAAGATGCCACTTACTATAGCCAAGAACTTATTTACTATTTAATGTTAAGTGCTAATTTCATTTCATACTATCATATATTCGAAATAAAAAATGTACACAATAAATCACGGTAAATTTAAACAAAAACAAAATTTATAAACGCATGGTTTCAAGTAAATTACATCGCATTGCTATTAAATGCTGTAATAATACAAGGAGCGTTCTCTAACGGTGGGAAGCCATACCAAACAAAGCTATATACAAAAACGTCCTTACAAATACCTAGATTTCATCATAGAAACTTTAAACAGCAACAATTTTTTATTTGAAAATCCTTTAAATAAATCCGCAGATATACACGTGTCTTGTAGTGAATAAGAGTGGCTGTGCAAACTAAAACATAATGGCAAGTTATCTCCCGAAACGTGAAAGAAAGATTACCATAAAAACAGAAATGATGAGACACGATGAAGCAGAAAAGAAAATTGAAATAATATCGCGGCGTGCTAGCTGCAGTGTCAGCCGCCACCCGTTTTCGGATATAGCTAACCCAGGCCCAAGGAAATGTAGATGCTCTAAACCTATTAGTGTAAATATTAAGCAGGAGAATAATTTTGATGGGAGAATAGCAAGTAGCACAATCATCAGTGATACAAATGTAACTTTGGCCACTCAAAATTTTGGCAATGAAACGCGAGGAAAGCCCATGTCGCCGATTGTAATGCCCAATCTGCCACCCAAGAAAACTACATTGGCTAAGAAAGTGAAAACTGAGGCCAAAAGATATGGTTAGTTTTATATCACAAGGACACTAAACTAGAGTAAACTATAATACTATATATCGCTTCGTTGATAGAAAAGTGACACGACTAAAAGTCATGTATTTTAAAGTAGAACTATTTTAAAATAACAAGGTAATGGGCAATTCAAGCTAATCGGTACTCTATCTGGTGGCAGAAAATTAACTAAAATCTAGTGGGTAATCTCTATGCATAAAATGTATTTTTTCATCATATATGTGACTTTAGGTGCAAGGTTTATCTAGTTATATATTAAAAGTTTATTAACAGCCATGCATTACTGTCAAAGTGATCATAATCGTGTAATTTTTATATAATCAGCTGATCAAACAATAACAAAGATCAGCTGTTTACCCACTAGTTCGACTAAAACCGTTGACATTTGAATCGCCAATAATATAAGAATTAACTACATATTTTATAATATATGCTAAAAACACTTATATGTTGTTTTCCACATATGTATGTACATTTTTAAAATAGCAAGGTTCTTAATAATGTATATATTATACTAATACTTTATAATATACATTCAAAACACTAATATCTTGTTTTCCACATATATATATATATATATATATATATATATATATATATATATACATTATATACAAGTATATGAGTCAAGGATTGATTTTGAACATATAATTAACATACAATTTATTTATTTTACTTGTGTCACTTTTCTATCGGTGGAGCGATATAATAATACATAATGTAAAATCTATATTCTCAGACAGCATAAGAGAGTATAGTTCTATATCACATAGTATACAATTTCATATGTTGCTTTTGACGCTGTAACGTTATTTACAAATCTTTGCAAACATTAATACTTAACACATCTATGTGTGAATTCAATCAGTGAAGATTCAAAAAAAGGAAAGAAATAACATACATAAGCGGGACAGTATAGGAATTCATGATTTCTTTTTCTGTGCGCTTGTCCATGTTATTTATTTTTTCTAGTATTCTTCTTAGAATCTTTCCTGGGATACAAATGATTACTTGTATCCCAGGAAAGATTCTAACAAGAATACTAGAAAAAAGAAATAACATGGCACAGCAATCCGTAGTGGAAAATGGAATTTGATTCTCTACTTTTTACTAAAATCTCAATAGAATTTTACATTTTTTGCCATAAAAAATCATATTTGTGATCCCATTGTTAACGTTAATTTATTAATATATTTAAGTAGTATAGTTAATATATTAGATAATATTCAAAATAAACGTAGTAAGAACCCAATACACTGTAAGAGTGAGAAAAATATATAGACGTGAACCTACAGTACTACTACCCTATGTAGAAGATAGATATTATACTTATAAAGCCATATATATTTCCCAATCTTGTTGCTGTCGCAATCCTCCATAATGTATTTTATGCTGTTGATCGCCCTGCCGTTCCATTTACGTAGAAACACAAATTGAAAAGAATTTCAAAATGAGCTCAAAAAATATGTAACCGTATTCTATAATAGAATACCTCAATGCAAGCAATAAATGATTATAGGTTAGCAGGTGATTAATCAATATTTTTATTTTATTTATTTAATCGAATGCCTATCTACCGTATTATTGGTGTAAGGCTGAATAATCAATAATAGTGTGTAATTATGTATTCAAATATTTTGTTGTAGATAATTGTGCAAGTCCATTTCTCTTTTATATGCCTTTCCATTTATACGAGTATATTGATGTAAGTAATATAAACTGTTTGAACATATGCGAAAATAATTTGAGTTACTCCCTTAGGATATCATATATGAGATGTGGCAGAATGATTCTAAATTTGTGCAAAAGAGGAATTTCTTGAATGATCATAATCCCAATACTGAAATTAGATCTCATTTACTCAGCTGGATTATTCACTTACAGGTAAATTATTCGTTATTAATTCGTAGTCATAAAGCGGGGGTGCTAACATTAGCGTATACTGTTAAACATATAAACATAATTTGATAATAAATGAATAACAATCCGAAAATAAATTAATAATAAATTAGTAATGAATTAACAATTTATTATTATTATTATTATATATATATATATATATATATATATATATATATATATATTAATAATAATAATAATAATAAATTGTTAATTCATTACTAATTTATTATTAATTTATTTTCGGATTGTTATTATATTACTGCAGAATATATATATATATATATATATATATATATATATATATATATATATATATATATATATATATATATATGATTAAATGTTAGTCTGACGTATTTTCCTCCATGTACTGTACTTAATTCAGCCTACATTGTATTATATAGGTATATATACGTGTATCAATTGTATTTGTACTTTGTATATTTATGGAAAATAAATACATATTTTTATATATATATATATATATATATATATATATATATATATTAATTTAATATAAACATAATTTGATAATAAATTTATAATTAATTACCAATCTATTATTAATTATTATATTAACAGAATAATATATCTTTTATTTAGGCATTATTAAATCATTTTTTATTGGAAATTATTTAATATTGTTGTGTTGTGTTAAAAACTGTATCCAAAATAGATTAATTGGTTATTTAAATTTCAGGAAGAACTCCTATTGAATTTAGAAATGTATACGATAGCTGTGAGAATGCTCGACAATATTCTTGCAATTCTGCCAGTACCTAAGAGCATGCAAAAGATACTTGTATTGGCGATTGTTTGGATTGTTACAAAATGCTATGGGGTGACATTTTTAAGGGTTAGTACTTTGATTGTTATTATAATAATACTTGTATTCATCCCCAAGGATTACTTTATATTACACATATATAAGTGTGAACCCACCTCTTAGCAATCTACATATCTAGAATTCGATCTTATTAGATCTCATCAGTGTAGCTAGTGAGGATGAATTCACACAATATCTCGAGTGGTTATATACAAAAATTATACAACTAACCCCCTAGGAGGAAAGTTAAGGTTAGATTCACACTTATATATGTTTTATACGATTAGCCTTGTGCTGATATCTCAAGCACTCTGTTGGAATATTATTGCATAGAGGGCACTACCCGGTGATCCTGATGGCATGAGCATGTTGACGGTTATTACCATATGGGTGTGCATTGCTAATTGATACAGTGCCGCCAGATGGCGTTTAACTTTCCTCCTAGGGGGTTACTTGTATCATAATTTATATTACATTTTATAGGAAAGAAACTCTGCAGTAGTATAATATTGATTATATGATATATAATTTACAGGCACCAGAGTTAATAAAGCTTTGTGGAGATAAGACTACAACACATGAACTGCTATGGATGGAAAGGAAAGTATTGAAAATATTTGATTCAAACATCATTATGAATGATCCCGTCACATTCGCGTCATACTTTCTAGCTAAAATGGGCGTGCCGTCAGAGGTATGTTTTTATGTTTATTTGTAGAGTTTAATTATTTATTTATTTAACCATATCTGTGTAGTACATTGGTTAGTTATTGGGCTATAATAAAGGAAACTCGAGGACATTTTTTTAAAGTAGTAAGTCAGTACATCTTGTTTTTTGCTTCCATTCACGTGTGTTTGGATCATTCTAGTGCCTTTCGTTTATCACTCTGGGCTGCTACGGGCCTATTGTTTCTTGTTCTATTTGCCGCTTCCGCTGCGCATAATTCTACCTCGGCCCTTACAACCGGCGGCGCACGACCATGATACTGCATGCCATGGGGCGACTAGTAAAGCTAAACCATGCTAAACGAAAACGCCTTTAATATTCAGACATACGATCAAGTACGCCAGAAGAACCCTGAAATCAATTAGTCAGTTACTAATTGTAACAAATACAATCAATACTACCATTAATATTTATTTAAGTTGAATAATCCTGTATGGTTTGGGCCAGTTCTGAGTTAAGAATGATAGCCTTATGTTTTTTCTTTTGCTTATTTCCTCGACTATTTTCTTCCATTTTGTTTTGTCTTTTGCTTCGCTTTTTAGGTCATGCCATGATTTATGTATTCTTGTATGTTCTTTGTGTATTTGGTTTTGCCATATATTGCTAGTATTATTGTTAGAATCTTTCCTAGGATACAAGTAATCATGGCACATAAATGCGTAGTGGGAAATGGAATTTGATTCTCTACTTTTTACTAAAATCTCAATATCTTGTATGTTCTTTGTGTATTTGGTTTTGCTATATATTTCCAGTATTCTTGTTAGAATCTTTCCTGGGATACAAGCAAAGAAAATATAATCCACACATAATTTTCTTCCATTTGGTTTTGTCGCCAGAAGAACCCTGAAATCAATTAGTCAGTTACTAATTGTAATAAATACAATCAATACTACCATTAATATTTATTTAAGTTGAATAATCCTGTATGGTTAAGGCCAGCTCTTAGTTATGAATGCTAGCCTTATGTTTTCTTTTTTTGCTTATTTCTTCGACTATTTTCTTCCATTTTGTTTTGTCTTTTGCTTCGCTTTTTAGATCATGCCATGATTTATGTATTCTTGTATGTTCTTTGTGTATTTGGTTTTGCCATATATTTCTAGTATTCTTGTTAGAATCTTTCCTGGGATACAAGTAATCATAGCACAGAAATGCTTAGTGGGAAATGGAATTTGATTCTCTACTTTTTACTAAAATTTCATTAGAATTTTTTTCCATAAAAAATCATATTTGTATTCCTACTGTTAACTTACACAAATTTATTGATGAAAATATTCAAAATACACAAGTAGTGCGAACATAATTTCGCCGCCCACATGCTGTACTTAAAAAATTATAATTACCATTATATATTATATTAGGATATTAGGATGATTTATTAATTTCTCTAGATATGTCTCATATGTGGAGAAATTCATAATAAATGCTAATCTGTGAAAATACTGAGTAGGATATTTTATAACCGACGCTTATAATTGAGTTCTTTATACCTTTTTGCACATATATAATTTATATGCAAAAATGTATAAACAACTATACAGAAGAAGAACATATATTTATTGTAACATACATAGATATACATACATGTACAAGAGTCCATCGACCGTGGTCTTTCAGACAATTATATACAAAAAATGCATCATGATGAATGTGTAGGAATATGTGACAACACAAATTTCTTATAGAAGCCATATCTTTGAAGGCAATGAAGATATCTCATTAACGTTTTCTAAATTGAGTATGATATCAATTTCGAAAACGCTAATGTAATACATTTTTGAACAAGTGTAACAAAAAAAATATTCTAAAATTACATAAAGAGAAACCGTTTTCCTTGCTAGAAAATACTGATAATACAAATTTCGAATTTAATAAGCCTTTTATTTGAAAATAATGAAGATATATAATTAGGGTCCTTGTAATTTAGATCTTCATACATTTCTGGACAAGTATAACACAAAAAATCTAAAATTGCATTTGTAGCAGGAATATGTGATAATACAAATTTCAACTTTTACAAGATATATCTTTGAAGGTAATTGTACTGTATTACAGCTTTTCTAATTGTGGACCGTAGATTTGTTTGAAAAAAACGGTGGTTTTACATTAGAATACTTTATTATCTAGCGATAGACATGTTACTCGTCTCGCTTACGGTGTAAAACTCTTCCTAGATAAATGACACTAAAAACTCTTCGTCTCAGACGATATCATGCTCCCTCTCCTCTCACGCATCATACCAACTTAAGGGTGGTAAATATATATATATATATATATATATATATATATATATATATATATATATATATATAAACTAGACGGAACAGTAATGAAGATAACTCATTGTAGTCTTTATAATTGAGTTTTTCATACATTTTTAGACAAGAATAACACGAAAAATCTTAAAATTGCATCATAATTAATAGGTCTTTTTAACTGGAATGTGTGACAATACAAACTTTTACAATTGAAGATAATGAAGATATCTCATTTGAGTCTTTAAAATTGACTTCATAATACATCTTTGGACTTGTGTACCAAAAAAAATACCAAAATTTACATAATGAGAAACCGTTTTCCTTAGAAGAAAAGACTAATGCTAATATAAATTTAAAATTTAATAAGCCATATCCTTGAAGATAATGAAGATATATCACTAGGGTCTTTCGAGGTTTTAATAGAATTCTTGACTAGTTCGCGGTTTTTATTTATTAAAACCGCGAATTACATAATGAGGAATAGTTTCCATTAGCAGAAAAGTGATAATACAAATTTCAGATTAAACAAGCCATATCTTTAAAAATAATAAAGATATCTCATTGAGGTTTTGTAATTGAGTTTTTCATACATTTCTAGACAAGAATAACATAATAAATCTTACAATAGCAGCATGATGAATAGGTATTCTTGCAGGAATGTTTGATTAAACAAATTTCAAATTTCACAAGCCATATATACAAATTTCAACTTTTACAAGTTATATCTTTGAAGATAATGAAGATAACTCATTGTAGTTTTTTTATTTGTTTTATATTTATGATTAATATTTTCATACATTTCTAGACAAAAAATCTTAAAATTGCTTTGTGGTGAATAGGTATTTTTGCAGCATTGTGTACATGCAAATTTCAACTTTTACAAGTTATACCTTTGAAGATAATGAAGATAACTCATTGTAGTCTTTATGATTGATATTTTTATACATTTTTAGACAAGAATAACACACAAAAATCTTAAAATTGCATCATGATGAAAAGGAATATTTTTAAAATAAATTTCAAATCTCACAAGCCATATCTTTGAAAATAATGAAGATACCTCATTGTGGCCTTTATAGTTGAGTTTTTCATACATATTTAAACATGAATAACATAAAAAAACAAAAAAATACTTTATGGTGAATAGGCTTTTTTATAGGAATGTGTGATAATACAAATTTCAACTTTTACCAGTTATATCTTTATCTAATGAAGATAACTCATTGTAGTCTTTATAATTGAATTTTTCATACGTTTTTAGACAAGAATAACACCAAAAATCTTAAAATTGCATCATGATGTATAGGTATTTTGCAGGAATGTTTGATAAAACAAGTTTCAGATTTCACAAGTCATATCTTTAAAGATAATGAAGATACCTCATTGGAGTCTTTATAATTGAGTTTTTCACACATTTTTAGACCTTAATAACACAAAAATCTTATAATTGCATCGTAATGAATACAAACAAAACAAGAATAACATTGCTTTAGGGTGAATAGGTATTTTTGCAGCATTGTCTGATAATACAAATTTCAAATATAATAAGTTATATCTTTGAAGTTAATGAAGATAGCTCATTGTAGTCTTTATGACTGATATTTTCATACATTTCTAGAAAAGAATAACACAAAAAATCTTAGAATTGCGTTATGATGAATAGGTATTTTTTCAGAAATGTGTGATAATACCAATTTCAGCTTTTACATGCTATATCTTTGAAGATAATCAAGATAACTCCTTGTAGTCTTTATAATTGAGTTTTTCATACATTTTTATGCAACAATAACACAAAAATCTTAATATTACATGTTTAGGTATTTTTCCAGGAATATGTGATAAAACAAATTTGTAATTTCGCAAACCATATCTTTGAAGATATTGAAGATATCTCATTGTGGTCTTTATAATTGAGTTTTAATACATATTTAAACAAGAATAACATTTTAAAAAAACATAAAATTACTTTATGTTACATAGGTATTTTCGCAGAAATGTGTGATAATATAAATTTCAAGTTTTACAAGTTATATCTTTGAAAATAATGAAGATAACTCATTGTAGTCTTTATGATTGATATTTTCACATATTTCTAGACAAGAATCACACAAAAAAACTTAAAATTACTTTATGAATAAATAGGTATTTTTGCAGGAATGTGTGATAATGCCAATTTCCGCTTTTACAAGCTATATCTTTGAAGATAATAAAGATAACTCATTGGAGACTTTATAATTCAGTTTTTCATATATTTTTAGGAAACAATAACACAAAATTCTTATAAATTATATAATGATGAATAGGTATTTTTAGAGGCTTGTGTGATAAAACAAATTTCATATTTCACATGCCATTTCTTTGAAGATAATGAAGATATCTCATTGTGGCCTTTATAGTTGAGTTTTTCATACATATTTAAACATGAATAATTGTAGTCTTTATAATTGAGTTTTTCATACATTTTTAGACAAGAATAACACCAAAAATCTAAAAGTGCATCATGATGTATAGGTATTTTGCAGGAATGTTTGATAAAATAAGTTTCAGATTTCACAAGTCATATTTTTAAAGATAATGAAGATACCTCATTGGAGTCTTTATAATTGAGTTTTTCATACATTTTTAGACCTTAATAACACAAAAATCTTATAATTGCATCGTAATGAATAGGTATTTTTTCAGAAATGTGTGAATAACAAATTTCAACTTTCACAAGTCATAACTTTAGAGATAATGAAGATCATTGGAGTCTTTATAATTTAGTTTTGCATATACTTTTAGATAAGAGTAACATAAAAACCTTTAAATAGCTTGTATAGGTATTTTTGCAGGAATGTGTGATAATACTAATTATAACTTTTAGAAGCCATATCTTTGAAGTCAATGAAGATATCTCATTGGAGTCTTTATAATTTAATTTTCCATACATTTTTAGATAAGAATAACACACAAAAATCTTAAAACTGCATTATGATGAATTGGTATTTTTACAGGAATGTGTGATAATACAAATTTCAACTTTTACAAGTCATATCTTTGTAGATAGTGAAGATATCTCATTGGAGTCTTTATAATTGAGTTTTTCATACCATTTCTAGACAAGAATAACATACTAATAATCTTAAAATTGCTTTATGATGGATAGGTATTGTTGAAGTAATGTGTGATAATACCAATTTCAGTTTTTACAAGCTATATCTTTGAAGATAATGAAGATAACTCATTGTACTCTTTATAATTAAAAATTTAATACATTTTTACACAAGAATAACACAAAAAGTCTCAAAATTGCATCATCATGAATAGATACTTTTACACGAATGTGTGATAAAACAAATTTAAACTTTCACACGCCATATCTTTGAAGATAATGAAGATATCTCATTGCGGTCTTTATAATTTAGTTTTTCATACATATTTAAACATGAATAACATAAAGAATCTTAAAATTACATTGTGATGAATAGGTATTTTTGCAGGAATATCTGATAATACAAATTTCAACATTTACAAGCCATATCTTTCAAGATAATGAAGATATCTTATTGGACGCTAACTTCGATCCTCAGGCCCCAGGCTAAATTTGGCCGCCCGCGTGCGGTGCACACCTTGCTCGCCCCCTAGGACCGGCCCTGATTGGTATATTTTTTCTTGTTGAGATGCCCTGGTTGTATATATATTCAATTTTTTTAACATGTGTCCTATCCATTTCCACTTCCTTTTCCTGATTGTGGTTTGCACTGGCTCTGTATTACATTTTTCCATAGTTCTTCGTCCGATATAACGAAATGTAGGGTAATATATTTTTAATATTCTATTTTCATCTCTCGTGCCGAGGCCACTCCTAATCCCGAATTGCGTTTCAATAATATCTTCGTCCATAATCGCGTGTTATAGATTCTTAAGAAAAATGGCTTATAACTCATAAACTTAATGAGCCATTTTTCCTAAGAATCTTACACATAGGGCTTGCGTTTGCTTTCTTGGGTAAGCAGTTTGAAGTGAATTTTAGTTAGTATGCCAGTATGTTTCCGGTGTCATATGATGATATGATGCGGTTGAACAATTTCAAGAAGTTGTCATTTTTGTCGATGTGAATCGGTTTCATCAGCTCAGCGTTGAGTTCGACCGAATCTGCTTTACCAGATTTTGTTTGACTCAGAGCTTTCTTCCATTCTTATGTAAGAATGCCTAGATCTTCTAGTTCCTCGTCGTCGACATCTTCAGACATAGAACGGTTGCTAGTTCCGTAATATAATCATCCCATACTTCAACTTGTTTTTATGTTTCTACTACGAGTATAGCAGAGTATAGGCGCTTTCGTTTAGCATGGTTTAGCATGGCTAGTCGCCCCCGTGGCGTGCAGTATCGGTCAGGTCTTGCGGTGGTGCGCTGCCGGTTGTAATGGCCGAAGAAGAATTATGCGCATCGGAAGCGGCAAATAGAACAAGAAACAATAAGCCCGTAGCAGCCCAGAGTGATAAACGAAAGGCACTTTTGTTGTCCATACTAACTAACTTTGGCATCGTGTGTTCCCGAATGATGTGTCACTTCCTTTACTCTCAAGTTATTCATATTTCATCATACGTTTCCTTTGTCCACGCTACCTCGATTTGACTCCTTATGGCTCCCCAATGTTTTTCTATTAAGCCCTGTGCTCCTAGGTACGCGGTGACTTAAAAGCGGCTGCTTTTGACGTCATTTACACATAACAAAAATCGTTTTAAGTATATGTAAACAATGTTTCATCGTAACTAATTGCGTTTCTGCAGTACGTTGAGGTATTACTCCTTATGGAGGAGTTACTCTTTATGGGAAACTAATTGCGTTTCTGCAGTACGTTGAGGTATTACTCCTTATGGAGGAGTTACTCTTTATGGGAAACGATATTCGTTTATATACACGTAAAATTATTTATGTGGCGTCAAAAGTGGCCGTTGTCCTAGGAACTCAGGGTTTAATGGAAAAACATTAGAGAACCATAAGGAGTCAAATCTTCGGACGTTTTGAAGCGGAACTAGTTTTTTGCCATTTCATTTATATATATATATATATATATATATATATATATATATATATATATATCTTCCTTTACCCCTCCCTACCGTACCCAAATCTCCACACCACTCCCATACTTAACCATTCATTCATGCTTCTATCCTTTCCAGGCCACTATTCTTTTATTCCCTATATTTTTTCTCTCTTAATGATGGGGTGGGTTCAGGTGGGGTACAATATGTTTTAGAATGCCAATAAAGGTCACTTATTTAAGTGGTTTTAATTTTAGAATCCAGTAAAACACTGCGTCGACTATATAATAGAGTCCTTTACACTCTCTCCGAAATTTTCGATATTTTCCACTTCGAAAGTGGCCGCTGCAGCCTTGCACTTGTCTCTACGTGTTACTAAGGGAACAATAAGCTACAGGAGCTTGGAAACGCTGGCACGTTTCTACCATCCTCCAGAGAACTTCCGCGAGATAACAACATTGATGATATTGCACTTGAAGGACATCCATAATCCTCGTAGTGATGTGGTGGAACCTTTTCGAAAGTATAGTGGACTTGAAAGTAAGAAAGCTAGTATTATTGTAATGCAAGCATTGATTTGATTTCTCATCTATAATTAGTTTATGTGTGAGTAATATGATTGATTTTATTATGTGAAATTTTTATTTATCTACCTATGTTTTTATTATTCTACATGTATTTTATTATTGTACTCTATTGTGTTTATTATTATTAGTATTTAATTATTATTTTTTATATATTGTACGTGCTATGTTGTAAATAATCACCGATTGCAGTAACAGGGCGCTATTAATTACACCCATGTGTTTTCGGCTGGTTTTTTTCGAGCACGTGTGGGGTAATGTAGTTTAATTGTTGCTAACCTAATATAAGAGATATAATTGTAAGATGATGTACCATTCGTGAAATATAATACACCACTATCCTTTGTGTTTTTGTTCTTTACATCAGAAACTCTAATAGACCTCTACATAAAAATTATTGATACATGGGATACAAGGATGGCGTTAAACTCTATATCGTAGAGCAATCTTAATAAAAAGAAATATTCTATATACGCCATAGAATATTTATTTGATTAAGATTGCTCTTCGATATAGAGTTTAACGCCATCGAAAATGAACCGCAGAATTGACATTGCATATGATAAAACTCCGTCAAGATAAAATACGATCAGGAACCATAGAAATGCAATGTCTTTTTATTTATCTATGGTCTAAATGGGGTCTCTAATAGCTGTATTCTAGTTTTTTCTTTTACGCCCTATTGTATATTGCATACTGTTACTACTAGCCTAAACCCCCATTTATTTATTAACTTTTGAGGTATAACATTTTATCTTTTTTTTTAATTTTATCTAGGATTATATTTTCTTTGATTTTATCTCGCTACCGCCTAGTCTCAAATAATGATGATGATGTGCCATTCGTGAAATATAATACAGTGTTTCACCATTATCCTCTGTGTTTTGTTCTTTACATCAGAAAATCTTTAATAGACCCCTACATAAAAGATTATTGATGCATAAAGGATGGCGTTAAACTCTATATCGAAAAGCAATCTTAAGGTCGTTTTAGACAAGACAATTTCTTAGCTCAAAAGTTGTTCAAGAAATAAATGCATGTACCCTCTTTCCATACAATTTATCCTTGACTAATAGAACGCGTTATATTTTTCCATTCGATCTACCATATCCTTCAATATTTAAAATAATTTGCTGTATGATACAAGACAATTTAGATTGTCTCGCATGTTGACTAACTTTTGAGTCAAGAAATTGTCTTGTCTAAAACGACCTTTAATAAAAGAAATATTCTATATACGCCATAGAATATTTCGTTTATTAAGATTGCTCTTCGATATGGAGTTTAACGCCATCGGGCATGAACCGCAGAATAGGCATTGCATATGATAAAACTCCGTTAAGATAAAATACGATCAGGATACCATAGACATGAATGCCTTTTTATTTGTCTATGGTCTAAATGGGGGGACTCTAATAGCCGTATTCTAGTTTTTTTTCTTTTAAGCCCTATTGTATATTGCATACTGTTACTACTAGCCTAAACCCCCATTTATTTATTAACTTACTTTTGAGGTATAACATTTTATCTTTTTTAAATTTTATCTAGGATTATATTTTCTTTGATTTTATCTCACTACCGCCTAGTCTCAAATAATGATGATGATCTTCCCAATATATGTATACTTATGGAATATGAATATTTATTATTCTATTAAAATATATCTTGAAAATACCAATACATTTTCAAGATATATTTTAATAGAATAATCAATATTCATAAGTCAATAAGTATACATATACTAATAGAACATACTGTTACCCCTAACACTTGCTTTATCACCCCTCAATCCGGTACTGTCATAAATAAACGCCATCTATATTTTGAAAGCTATACAGTGTGTATGAAATGCAAATAAAGTTGCATACCCTAAAGCGTTGTGAACGCAACCATCAGTAGACTCTCTTTTGACTATGACAGTACTGATGCATCTCACTCATACAATAGTAACCATGTAACCTCCATCTCTTTCTAGTAGAATATATAAAATAAGCACGCCGTCAATTTCCTCTTTTCTGTATTGCATTCGTGGAGGCGAGACATGTAAGTACAATTATCAAAATTTTTTGAGTGCATGTGTGAAAATGTGTTTGGCTCAAAAATACATTCACGTCGTGATTCTAAACAACAACCACCATCAATATTGATGGTTTTTATTGTGTTCAAGTTCAGGATGATTGTGATGCATGCGGATTGTCCGCCTTACATTTTGGGCAAGGGGTCTCGGTGTACATACCGATGGCCCCTAATCGTGTAAGGCTATATAAAAGCACCTCGTTTAATCCCAGAAAGTATTCTATTGCTTATCTGATTCATGGCGAGGCTACATTCTATAATAAATCAACCTATTTGTAGCGTGGTAGTTGTACATAACCTAACATTTGTTTTGTTGCAATTTGCAGTAACTCGCCAAGATGGTGAACGGTCGCATCCCGTCGGTCTGTTCAAAGACCTATGTTACCCCTCGGCGCCCCTATGAGAAGGCGCGTTTGGACCAGGAGTTGAAAATCATTGGTGAATATGGTCTCCGCAACAAGCGTGAGGTCTGGCGTGTCAAGTACACCCTCGCCAAGATCCGTAAGGCTGCCCGTGAGTTGCTTACAAAGGAAGAAAAAGACCCCAAGAGGTTGTTTGAAGGTACGTTGAATTAGTTTGAAAGTGAGGTTATGTAACCCCAACGCCACGCTTCTATAAATCGTTATGTTTATAAGAAGTGCCAGATTTTATCTATGAAGGGGAATAGTGATTGAATAGCCCAGCTAGGAAACAGAGTTTGATTATTTTGTGATTTACTCTGTGCCGTTAGTGAGGGTACATTATGAATATCTTATTATATAGAGGTGTATTACCTAAAAGTCCATTTTCAGATGAAGACTAGGGTGCAATACTTGCAACCAGACAATTCACAATATAATTATGAAAATTTAAGTTTGATATCCTTCAATAATGCTAATGAACTAAATTTCCACCATTTAATGAACTCAAATCATGAATTTTCCATATTTTGCCTACTGACTGTGATAGCTAAATGACTAACTACATTTGATATGAGTGCTTTCAAGAATTGCACCTCTAGAAGTCACCTTACACGATCAATATTACTGTCAATATTTTAGAATAATGACACTATTACTGTATTATAATATCTTTAAAATGTTCATTTTTCTAAAATATTGCCAGTATCACTCATTGTGTAAGGTATATTAATTATGTAATGAAGAGAATACTGATCTTTATCTGGATAATTGAGTACTTATAAATATAAAAGGAGGATTGAAGCAAATATTGATAGTACTAGTATTGACAGTATTATTGAGCCTGTAAAGTACCTTTAGTAGTCAGGTAGAGTAATTGTAAACAAAATTTCTATAATTCACATTCTTATGGGCCATTCACAATAAGTGTGGCAGTGGTATGTTAGTGGTAGGCAGTATTTTCATTACTATTAAAATTCAGACATTTAGAATTTGGCAGTAATGCTATGTGATAATTATGGTAGAGATAATTACCTAGTTTTACTGTGCTACTTTAAACGCCTGCATTTCTATCCATGTGTACAATTTTGCCCCTACCATGCTTATTGTGAATGGTCCCTAACTCTTCTGATTGTCCCCCATTAATAAAACAACCAAAGTTTCTTTGATCTTTTCAATAATCCACATCTCTACTTCACAATTGTATGGTCTAATATGATTAAGTAAGGATTTTTCACAAAATTGAGACTGTTTACAATTACCCTAAGATCATGGGGGCAAAAGTCATTTTGTTTATAAAACATCTGTGCGGGTTCAGGTTACTGGTTTACAATCACCCTGCCTGTAGCTTAGCTTAGCTTAATGTCTGTTTCTAAGCTAACCTCCAGCCAACTACCCAGAACATCTGATACCAGTATGCTGGATGCTAATTGTACAATGGGAGCATTCACATGCAGATACCTTATTGACTTTTGTAAAATCAGCATCTAGCATACAGGTATCTGATTTTCTGGGAAGTTTGCTGAAGGGTAGCATAGCTACAGACACTTAGGCCTTTATATGTGAAACCTCCCTTTAAAGCTACTCACTGGTCCCACCAGTCAATTCATTGATTCTGGTATCACATAGAAGCATCTAATGTAATTTTCATATAGCTACATGATTTTTAATTTTTTTCTAGGTAATGCACTTTTGCGTCGTCTCGTCCGCATCGGTGTGTTGGATGAGGGCCGCATGAAGCTCGATCACGTGTTGGGTTTGAAGATCGAGGATTTCTTGGAGCGTCGTCTGCAGACACAGGTTTTCAAATTAGGATTGGCTAAGTCTATCCATCACGCCCGCGTGCTCATCCGCCAGCGTCACATCCGGTAAATAATTTTGTACCTGTTCTGGATTTTGAATTTTCAATGAGTGCCACTTGGGTGTCTTTATGACACTTTCAATGCCTCGAAATTAAAATGACCAAGATGACCATTGGAGTGTTTTACTGCAAACACTTTTCAATGTCGCTTGAAATATGCATTGATTGGAGTGAGGTAAATGTTATATTGATTATTATATAGATTTAGGGTTGCCACAGCAACAGTGATAATTTTAATACTATATGTACAAGTTACTACTTTCAAGCATTCATGTGAAATGTTCAACTTGTACTAAAACCAATCACATCCTGTATGTCTGTTACACAAGACATGAATGGTCATTGATGTGAAAATTGAGATATTGAACATAGCACATATACTAGAAACTTATTTAACTTTCTTGATGGATCTAGTACAATCTAATTCATGCTTTATAGATATATTGTACCATCTCTACAACACTACTGCATTCAGATAGTACAAAGTACTTTTCTTGTTTGTTATTTGCAAACTATATTTTACCACATAGTGGTAATCAGATGGTTTGTAAATAAGTTGCTACAATTGAGTTCAAAGAGAGTTGAGGTACATCCTTTTAAATATCTCCAACTTTAATATAAAAGGAGGATTGAAATATTGACAGTACTAGGGCTAACAGTATTATTGACCATGTAAGGTGTTTTTAAGATGTCAAGAAAGGGAAACAGTAGTTGAGAAGTAGAGGGAACATCATGTTAAGATGAAGATATTTAAAAGGATGTACCTCAACTCTATATATATATATTTATGTATATCTGATGTTCTCTCTACTTATCAACTACTGTTTCCCTTTCCTGACATCTTAAAGGCACTTTACATGGTCAATAATACTGTTAGTCCTAGTACTGTCAGTATTTACTTCAATCCTTCTTTTATATTAATCAAGTAATTAATTATCCTGATAAACATCAGTAGTCTCTTCATTCCACTATTACTATACTTTACATGCTAAGTAATACTGTCACTATTTTAGAATAATGAACATTTTAAATATGTTATTGTACTGTAATACTGTCATTATTCTAAAATATTGACAGTCTTATTCTAAAATATTGACAGTCTTATTCTAAAATATTGAGTCTTATTCTAAAATATTGAGTCTTATTCTAAAATATTGAGTCTTATTCTAAAATATTGACAGTCTTATTCTAAAATATTGACAGTCTTATTCTAAAATATTGACAGTCTTATTCTATAATATTGACAGTCTTATTCTATAATATTAACAGTCTTATTCTATTTTATTGACAGTCTTATTCTATAATATTAACAGTATTATTCTAAAATATTGATAGTATTATTGATTGTGTAAGGTGCCTTTTAGGGCAATAATTTTCTCTTTCCTGACTGAACATTTTCAGTGAGAATACATCCAGTCAGTGAGGTGTATCTTACTGAAAATGTTCAGTCAATCAGCAAAGGGTAAATGATTTCCCTGTACTGTCATGAAGGGCTAGCTTCTGTGACTTATATTTAAGTCAGTTGATACTTAGCAAAGGCTTGAGAGTTATCTAATAATACTGAAGTTGTGTTCAGTTTATAATAATACTAAAGTTATGTTCAGTTTATTTTCAAATCCTATTTATGTCAAGCAGAGAATGCAGTATAAATATCAAAATAGTAATTTGTTAAGCATAAATCTATTTTTGGTTGTATGATGTTCAAATTGTGGCAATCCTAATTATTAGTTATGTGTTATTTTATAAGATTATGCCGAGCCTAGAGTTGCTAAATGGGTGTCTTAAAACCCAATTAGTGCTAAATGGTACTCGAATAGGAAAGATTCCAGCTCTTATGCCCCGGGTGCATTCTACTATAATGCATTTGGGTACCGTGTGAGGCAACAGTTCTTTAAAATTATTCTAATTATATATGTTACTTTCTTGCAGTATACTAATTTCTATCTTTGTTTTCTCTATTAGTGTTCGTAAACAAGTTGTGAATATCCCGTCATTCATTGTGCGTTTAGATTCACAAAAGCACATTGACTTCTCGATGAAGTCACCGTTCGGTGGCGGCCGCCCTGGCCGTGTCAAGAGGAAGAACCTCCGCAAGGGAACAAGTGCCCCTGCTGCTGAAGAGGAGGAGGATTAAGTCAGATGATGTCAGTTTTTTACATAATTTATATGTAATTATTAAACAAAAGATGAAAAAAATAATTGTCTTTTATACTATATGTAGTATTGGCTGACAGGGATTAAAAAGTATTTTTTAAATTCGAAATTATTTGCTCTTTATGTTGTTACCAAAATGAGTTCCTTCAATACAACAGCAGTATATATAAATTGAGGTTCTGGTTTGAGGGTAACTCTTAGTTTCTTTTGTTCATCATTTTGGAGCTTGATTAAAACAACTTGAATGAAAAATGAAAGCAACACTTGTCAATCTTCTACATAACTAACAACAATAGGTTTTTGTGTGAACAGAATCTTGATTTTAAAACATCCATCTTTATATTTATTTGTTAGTTCACTGATTGACCATCTGCTGTATTATTACATCAATAATATAGGCTTTAATTTCATACATTATTGTTATTTAAGATGGTGGCTAACTTAAATCACCATCTACTGTATTATTACATTACTAATACAGGTTCTAATT